>OY744525.1:114738046-114883046 GCA_963556195.1 Sepiola atlantica
TAGATAATGGTCCATATAAAAACGCAGTTACTCAGGTGAAAATCGTAGTTCCAAATAAATTAACCAGAATATATTTCGATTTATTTATGTATCTGGCTAAACTGGATATATACACCAAAAATTAGCAAAAATTATCGAGTAGAATTTTAATTAAAAATTTAAAATAGTCTTATCGTATTTTAAGTGTCCGCCATTGATTCGAGAAAAAAAACACGTACATTAGGGGGACATAACTCAGTATTTCATATTAACCAGTAATAAATCAATGGCAGTCGGCAAAATATAATAAAACTGATTTTTATTTTCTTATTAACACTCTACTACAGAATTTTTCCTTATTTTTGGCGAGGAAGTTGATCTTTTCCTCGTGTGTCCTCATCATCTTCAAATTATATTTAAACTGTTCGACATTTAAGCCAAATAAAAACGACATCCGCTCTCTCCCCCCCCCCTCTCTCTCTCTCTCCCCCTCTCTCTCTCTTAAAAAACAAAACAAAGACAAACCAAATCTTTCGAATTGGTTCGGTTAACCAACAGTTGTTTATATATATATATATATATATATATATATATATATATATATGTGTGTGTGTGTGTGTGTGTGTGCATATATATAAGTTGGTGGTTTATTCCGATATCCAACGGAACAAAAAAGGGCTAGAAAAATAAACAAATAGGCAACAAATAAATGGTTCTAAAAGTAAGATAAGTTACTCTTCTACCTGTCTGTATTTTTTTGTGTGTTTTATCTTATTTTAAAGTGTTCTTATTTTACTTCAATACAAAAGTAGTGTCAAGAATATAAAGTTATAACGAAAAAAATGGTGGGTTATAACAGCAATGTAGAACTTCGATAATCGCTCAAAAATCGATAAACAAAAATTATGATAATAAAATGATACAGGTTCGGTTGAATCTGTCGCCCGATTGATGAGAGTTATTAGCTGTGATTCTGTTTAATGTTCGTTTTTTGAGCGATTATCGAAGCTCTGCATGGCTGTTATTAGGTCTCCATTTTGTTTTGTTCTAACACAAACAGACTTGACACTACTTTTGTATTGAAGTAAAAAAAATCAATGTATGTTAAAGCACAGAATAAAAACTTTATAGTTCGCAGTGTAATGATGTTTGTAAGTTTCATGTACATAAATTATATGAGAATGATATTATTAATGTATAATGTGAGTCTTTAAGACAGGCTTAGTTTTTAATCATATCAGACAAGGATAAAATCTGGACAGTATTGGGAGATATGTGTAGAACAGGAGACTTTGATGGTATGGTCACGTTGAAAGAATGGATGAGAGTTCTTGGTTTAGTAACTGTACCATAAGAACTTTCATCCATTCTTTCAATGTGATCATACCAACGTAGTCTATCTGTTTGGGTCAGTTGGTACAGGCGAAGAGATAGAACCACTCTCTGATGGAAGTGAACTATTTCTCGACTTCTGCTTTTAGCCTACCCTTCACCTTTTAAAGTCCCCTCCCTTGCGACTCCCCCATCTGCTGGCTTGCAGAAAAATAGGTAAAGAACGAGATGGGAGTACCAAGTCCAAAAGTAGATTGGCCTGACACTTACTAGCACAGTCAGGAAACCAGAAGATTGGGAGGGTTGGTGAAAGCATGTTGCCAGATCATCTTTGGCATCACAACAGTCATTCAGCCCACTGGACGGGTGATGATACTCGTGTGCTTATGTGACTGATTTTTACAATCTTTTGCAGCATTTATTAGTTGCTAATAAGTGATAATTTATTTTTAGAAAACGTTTAATTCATAGATCAATTATTAAACTACTTCTTAAAAAGAAATATTTACATTTTTGTAATCTAAAACAGATCTTAATATGCAAAAAAATAATCTCGATAATTATTAATTTGTTTAATTCTTATGTTATATAATTCTATTTATAATTCAGTTTATTTTTAGAAAACATTTAATTCATGAATAAATGTCTCTACTTCTGCAGGTGCACCAAAATAATCTGCTGCAACCTAGATTTTGGCTGTCCGCATGTACGCCAGTTTGTTTTTAACAGTTGTATTTAATATGAACAAAGAAACACAGACTGAAAAACCGTGTGTACGAGAGAGGTATAACTCCGACTTGAAAGAGAGACTAGTATTATGTTAACTAATTAATTAATTAACTTATTACAGATAAATGTGTGGACACAGTTAACATAGAACTTAGGGAACAGATTTTCGCCTTTGTCAATCTTAATCTTCTTGATGTATTACAACAATATTGTCACAAGTCCGCCTAGTTTCAGCTTTAACACAAAACTAATTTGAATCTCTTGTTTCTTTGTCAACCTCAGTATCCGTGATGTCATGTGTAATCTCGACTGACATCCCTTTGTGTTTACTCTATTTCGAGCTATTTACCCTCACCTAGCCTTAAGGTCATCTTTTCATGTTAACTTTTCCCGAAATGGTGTCACTTCGACCTGCACTTAATTTGCTTATGTCTCAATTAACAGTATCTGATGTAATCACTATCAGACATAGGGCCTCCATAATATAACAAATGGTGATAATCTTTTTATGTTTAACAAATGTAATTGCTTGACTGGTTTAATAATGAGTGTGTAGATTTGCTAGTATAGATTTTACCATATGTGAATAAGTATGGTTACAATGAGCTTGCCATGCATGAAACAATAAAGTTCTCTGAATGTATTCCAGAGTGATCTGAAACCAGGATAAGATTTGAAAGAACATAGTATATGAATTGATTTTAATATATACGAGATATTTTCATGTAAAATTTATTTAATAATATTTTTCTCCATTCACAGATTAGAGTTGCAGTAGAAAACGTATTAAAATTCATGCTGAGTCTTCTAACGTGAATGGAACAGTATTTTTACAAAGTTCTTTTTAAAGAGAAGACATGGAAATGCAAAGTAAAGATGAACCTTATTTTTGCAACGTATGCAAATTAATATTCATATGTAGTTCAGATCTCAATAGACATGTACTAACACACACTGGAGAGAAAATTCATACTTGTAAAATATGTGGAGCAGCATTTTCTAAGAATTCCTTCTTAAAGAGACACAATAGAACACACACTGGAGAAAAACCTTATATTTGTAAAATATGTCAAAAAGCTTTTACCGAGACTTCTCATTTAAGCAGACACATGCGAACACACACCGGTGAGAAACCTTATTCGTGTCAAATATGTGGAACTGCATTTTCCGATAACACTGATTTAAAGAGACACTTAAGAACACATACCGGAGAAAAACCATATATTTGTAATATATGTGGAAATGCCTTTTCTGTTAATTCTGCTTTAAAGAGCCATATTCGAACACACACTGGAGAGAAACCTCATACATGTCAAATATGTGGAACTGCATTTACTGTTAATTCAGCTTTAAAAGTTCACCTCCGAACACACACTGGAGAAAAACCATATACTTGTAAAATATGTGGAGCTACATTCTCACAGAGTTGTAATTTAAAAACACACCTCAAGCGACCCCATACAGGAGAAACCCCTTCTTCTTGCAAACTATGTGGATCGGTATTTTCAAATATTTTTACTTTAAAAGAGCACATGCGAGCACACAATGGAGAGAAACCATATTCTTGTAAAGTATGTGCATCTGCATGTAGAAGCAGTTATGATTTAAAAAGACATATGAGAAAACACACTGGAGAAAGTGGGGAGTTTGAATTACCTACTAGACACTATCCTCGAGTGTCTTCGGTCTCTCTGTACAAGGGTTTGTCAGGACAATCTGACATGAGGATACTTACCCCTACAAGTAAACCCTGACCAAATATTCAAATTACATAGTATCCGCAGCACAAATAAGATCCCCTCGTACGAGGAATAGTGCATCTTCTCCTAGTGATGTTACCTCAAGTAACACCACGTGCTGGATACTCCACCGGACTAGATGAATTCCTGTCCTGGAATCCGGTAAGACCAACAGACCACAAGAAAGATATACTATGACATATTGACTGGTCAGTTGGGGAGAGAAGAAATTATTCTTAACTTTTTTACTAACTCAATGCTTGAGAAATAAAAGAGAATTTTAATAGAATATTCGGGTATCTATGTATCTCATATAGAGATCAAGTGTTAGCCCCAGGAAGGGGCCCCTTGGTTTCTGAGAACTTCGACTGAAGTAAAATCAAACATTGAGAAAAACCTTATATTTGTAAAATATGTGGAACTTCATTTTCTGTGAATTCGGCTTTAAAAAACCACACTCGAACACATACTGGAGAAAAACCTTATTCTTGTCAAATATGTGGGGTTTCATTCCCACAAAGTGGTAATTTAAAAACACACATTCGAACACACACTGGGGAGAAACCTTATATTTGTAAAATATGCAAATCTGCATTTTCACAATATTCTGGATTAGAAAGCCACATGCGGATACACACCGGGGAGAAACCTTATTCTTGTAAATTATGTGCTTCTGCCTTTTCAGAGAATTCTTATTTAAAAATACATATGAGAACACATACAGGAGAGAAACCTTATACATGTAAAATATGTAGATCTGCATTTTCAGGGAATTCTAATTTAAACAGACATATGCGAACTCACACTGGTGAAAAACCTTATATTTGTAAAATATGTGGAACTGCATTTTCGGAAAACCATCACTTAAACAGACACATGGGAACACATACTGGAGTGAAACCTTATTCATGTCAAATATGTAGTACTGCATTTTCAGAGAATTATGATTTAAAAAGACACATGCGAACACACAATGAAAAGTTTGGTTAGTTTGAATTACCCACTAGACACCATCTTCAAGTGTCTTCAGTCTCTCTGTACAAAAGTTTGTCAGGGCAACCTGACATGAAGATACTTCACCCTACAAGTAAACACTGACCAAATATTCAAAATAAATGGGTATTTAAGGTCAAATAAGATCCCCTGAAAAGAGATATACACTAACTTATACAAGGTATGGTGCACCTACTCCAAGTAATGTTAACTCAAGTAACAGCACTTAGCTGGATACTTTACCAGACATGATGAATTCTTGTCCTGGAAGCAGGTAACACCAAGAGACCACAAGAAAGATATACTATAACATAGTTAACTGGTGAATTGTGGAGAGGAAAATTAATGTTCTTAATGTTTGACAGGTAAAGGATAACTTTAATGGAATATTCGAATATCTATGTATCTCATATAGAGAGCAAATGTTAACACCAGAAATGGACCCCTTTATTTCTGAGATTGTCAGCTGAAGTAAAATGATACAAAAAAGATAAACCTTCATACCCTAAACGAGTAAGACACAATGCCTTAGTTTCTACAAACCTTTCTGCTATCTCACTATAACCTACAAGTTCACCACTGGCATGGTGTCAGAGAGCATATATCGACAGTACCTTGAAAAAGAACAAGCAGGATGCAGGAGGAAGTGTTGAGGCACCAAAGACGAGTTGTTGATTAATAAGACTCACTCTGGGGGCTGTAGGAAAAGGCAGAGACACCTAAGCATGACTTGGATCGATTACCAAAAATCATATGATAGTGTGACCTACATGTAGCTACTGTGATACCTTGAAATATATAAGATCCATCAGGTAATCAAGAAAACCATAACAGTCTGTATACAGATGTGGCAAATAATCATGTCATTAAGCCACACCAATGGAACAATGACAATCCCTGACGTCAACATCCGTAGAGGAATATTTACTTCAAAGGAGATAGCTTATCTTCTCTATTCTTTTGCCTATTTCGAAGCTAATTGAACTGAAGTAAAGATACAAAGAGGAATACCTTATCTTTTTTACTCTTTTTCCTGGTTATAGATCTGCTAAGTAAGCTACTGAGTAAATGGTGAATTGCCTACAACCTGAGCCAGGGTTGCCAATACGACCCAAAAAAGAGCCAACCAAAAGCTCTTCATGGATAACGTCAAGCTGTATGCCAGCCCAGACAGTGATTTAAGTCGACTCTTGCAGGTTGTACATTACTTCTTCAAAGATATTGGAACGAAGAGAAAAAATCTTTAGACTGTACAGAAAGCAGTTTCTACAAAGGCCGTATCTGTCCAGAGGAGCAGGAGTTATGAGTCTCTCATAAATTGACCATCAACATCGAGCAACTATTGTGCCAGAACCTAAACTTACGATGGTACATCTACATCAATAAACAACAGCCAGTAGAACAACCTCCTTCACAAAACTGGCCAAACATTTTGTACAAGACTGTCATACAAATGAGAACAAAACACAAAACAAGCCTGCCATGGAAATAGCCTAAAAGTGTCACCAGAAATACACCAATATCTTCCATTACAGAAAAACAGAAGAATGGACCAACCAACAACTGCCAGATATTTTCTGGATGAACTATTCCAGGAATATATAGATAAGTAAGGCTCTGTAGACTGGCTGAAAAGAGGATCACTTCACTATGATAAGGAGAGTATGATAATGGCTTCCCAAGATCAAGGCTTGATGACCAATGCTTTTGAGAAGATGAGTGGTCTCAGCAACAACAAGTGCAGGTTCTGACACACAGAAGTAGAGAGAGTAAGCCACCTGGCATCCAGGTGTAAGGTTCAGTCTGAGGACAGCTACTATACAATGTGATACAATGGAGTCTGCAGATATCTTGATTGGATCATGTGTAAAACTTTGAATATCCAGTGTAGCAGCAACTCCTGTGAGCATATACCAGAAAGGACAGTTGGAAATAAGTCATTCACCATCCACTATGACTATTCAATTCCTACAACTAAATACCTAAAAATCAGAGCTGATATAGTAATATCGAACAAGAGAAAGTAGCAGATCACAAAATACCAAGGTCTTATATACTTATATACGACATAAAAAACTGGAATCTTAGTAAGATCTCAATCATTCCAATAAATGTAGGAGTAACCGGACTCATAAAACGAATTTCAAATACTACCTGGCGACTATACCCGGTGAGCAAAGTGCAAGAGAGATACAAACAATTGTGCTTAAAAGGACAGAACATTAAAAAAAGATTCCTCAGTTTTAGTCTCCTAAATGATGGGTGAATGTTTGGCATCTGGTAGCATGCTCCATCCCTAGAAAAAATAAAACATATGCTAATGAAATCGAGTGGTAATTAAAAAAAAAACACATGCAAAATACATTTGGGTAAAAACGTTGCAAAATATGTGGATTATTATGGGTGTAATCTTAAAGTACCTATGTAAACACTATAGAGATAAAACATTTTTTATGACCACCCTCACATGAGGATACTTATTATATGAAATATACCTTGACAATTATTTTTTTTAAAATGGCAATCCATCTCCTCATGCCATCCAAAATTTCGCAGTTTGCAGAAGAGGACACTGTCTCTTAATAGAAAAAAAGATTTGAATATCCAATAAGAAGCATTTGACAATGAAGAACTAATGAAAAAGATGAATTCAAACAAGGCTAAATACTGAAAGGCCGACACCTAGGATTAAAAGGTCCCACTCAACCCGTTTACACACTAGCTGGGAAGAAGAAAGCAATCGTTTAAACCTCGTGACTCTGAAAGTTGCACTCCAGCCATGACAGGTCAACCAGGGACAACCATCAAGCATCGATAAAATGTCTCTGTGCCTTTAGCTTCACCATGTGCAGCAACCAAAAAAAGAAATATAAGAGGCCTAAAAACACAGCCACTGCTACCAAGTCAAGTGGAGCAAAACATCAAATAGAAGATAAAAGAATCTGCTCTCCCTGAAGAGTAAAACAACACACCGCTTGTCCACCTACAATCTCTTGTTTCCAAGATGGGCATATATATACATATATATATATATATATATATATATATATATATACGATGAGAACAACATGATAAAAATGTAGAGAGATATACGATAACATAGTTAACTGGTAAATTGTGAAGAGGAAAAATAATGTTCTTCATATCTATTAACTCAAGGTTTGAGAGGTAAAGGAGAATTTTAATGGAACACTCGGATTTCTATGTATCTCATATAGAGATCAAGTGTTAGCCCCAGGAAAGGGCCCTTGATTTCTGAGACTTTACTCTGAAGTAAAATTTAAAACAGGTTATTACAAGTAACAACACGAAGCTGAATATTCCACTAAACCACATGCATTTTTGGTCCTGGAATCCTGTAAACAAAGCAATAACTACAAGAAAAATAAACTATAACATAGTTGATGGATACATTACAAGATCGGTTTTTTCACTGCTTTACTTAATCAAGGTTTGAGAAGTAGAGAAAAATCTTAAAGAAACACCCGGATATCTATGTATCTGATAAAGAATTCAAGTGCTAACCCCAGAGAGAGAGAGAGAGAGAGAGAGAGAGAGAGAGAGAGAGAGAGAGAGACCTATATATCTCTGAGGACTAATTGAAGAATGAAAAAAGGTGTTTATAAAGAGCCACATCAATGCATCCTTTTTGTCGCAAAATCGGGAGGTCGAAAATACAGTTCTTTTTGCTGCCATACAATCACATACAAGTTGTTAACATCTGACTGATGGAAACTATCTCGAAAGTGAGCAAAGGAAATATACCAGATACATATTCCTTGTGAACAGAATAATACTTAAGTACGGACTGCAAGATGAAGCAGTGCTAGATACACTATTAGTAGGCAGAGAAAGAATAAATAAAATAAAAAAGTCAACCAAATGCTATGCTTAATCTAAAAAACAATCGGTTGTCTCATATATATATATTGTAAATAAAATCACAGAAGATATCTGTATTCTTTATGGAGTCTTGATTTCAGAAATGCCATCTAAAATAGTTACTCTGATAGAAAAGGAAGGCTTCTGACTTATGTACCCCTGACGATTTTTATAGTTAGATGTTCACATTTTGTCTGCCGACACATTGGCTTTTAAATATCACTACTTGCATTTACCTAAACAAGAATTATTATTATTGAAGTGCCTGACAACTAAAAATTTTATATTTTTATAAAATGTCGATATTTTAATTTATACTTTTTGCTTATCTCTATTCATGTAAATTATAGTATATGTATATGTTTATATATTTGTATGTACAGAATTCACTACTAAGCTTATTAACCGATCATTATGAATTTTGAAACACAGACACTAGGCATGTGGGTGCCGTAATATTGGTAATATTTACTTTTATTCAAAAGAGGTAAAAAAGAGGTGGACGCCTTTCTTGAAAATTCAGTTATCTCCGATTTCTGTGAAATTTTAAAATTGTGTATTAGATATTAACACATATTGAAGTTTCTTTAGAATGTTTTAAAGGTTTTTTAGGAAGGTATAATATGGTCACAACCTTCTTTTCGAACATTACAATTTTTCAGATTTGCAGTAAATTTCATACATAGTCGTTAGAAACCATTAAGCAAGATTCCCTTAATTTCAATTTCTTCTTAAGACCCTTTAAGCTTAACATAATAGGGGAAATATTAGTCGTATTAGTATTATTCACAACAAAAACAAACTAATACTACTAGCATTTCTCCACACAAGAGTAGCAGCAACACAAATAACAAACAAAATTGATACAAATAAATCTTACATAATTCTCCTCTAAAAATTCCACTACCATCATTTTACAGCACAGAATATCAAACTCTGACCTAAAAATAGCGAAAAACTTCCAAGAGAATTAAGGATCTACTTAACACCAAACCTCATCCCACCCTTACTCTGGGGACACTTCTTGCTAAGCCGGCATCTATTGACTAATATGTGCCTCATGTCTGATGTTCTATATCAGCAAGATGGCCAGAAATATAAAATACTGCATTTATAAGCATAAACAAGACCAAACTAACGCACTTGTCATACACATGAATATTTTAACCACAGTTTCGATTTCATAAACTGAAACCTCCTCAAGATTGAATCCGCTTTCCAATATTGCAAGTGCATTAGTAGCGCCCTCATCATTCTCTCATCCCTGTCTAACATTAACTTCATGTTTGGCTCTTGCTCTTTATTAAAACATCGTGGCAAAAGATCACTCTTAAAACAATGTAATATACCTTCACTGCTTTATCAACACTGATCCCTGCTAATTAGTGCTCATTTTAAGAGCTGTTATCTCTTTTTCCCTTTTTTCAAGTTAATGTTCTTTCCCATGTGCTCCATATTTTCAAACTCGTTTTGTATTTCTTTTTGTTTTGTCTTTTTTTCCATTAAATTTCAAATCTTCACTTTTTCTGAAGATGTTCATTGATCTGAATGAAACCGCTCAATCTCTTATTTTTTGTGTTTCCTGTTTTTAATTTGATTTGTTTTTTTTTCATTTTTTCTTTCACTATATATTTGAAATATAGTTATCAACAGACACGTGTGTCATCATTTCTCTTATTCATCAGTGTGGTTAGATCTAGTGGGATTAAAAACCAGGACATCAGTTGTTGGTGTCTGGTGCTCTACCGATTGAGCTATCAAATGTGCTCTTTATATTAGGATAAAGGATATAATATTAGATATATGGCACAAGGAGCGCCTGTTCGGTGTGGTCTTGTGTCACTCTTGACAAAAAGATAATTCAAGAATTTTTGCAAGATCAGATATTGTCAGGTTGTCCTAGAACATCATTAAAGGTTGCACGAGTATGACTCTCAGTCCCCATCCATCGAAGTGGTCGACCGGTAATTGAATGTAGAGGGTCAGGGTGAAAATCGCTAACCGACTGCTGGGCTATAAAATTAAACCCCTGGTCTGTGCGGATTCCAGAGTAAATGAAAACTAAATTTGACTGGCAGGTGATTCTGATTTCTTTCTTTTTAGTAGAAGAAAAATCAGTTCTGCAATAGGAGACAAGCGAGGCGGTTCTTTGCCTGGCTGCTACAATGAACTGATACACAAACGTTAAACTAATGAAATCTTAAGAAAACAATTATATTTTATTAGAAAAAATATTTCTTTTATTCAAGCCATTCGATCTCAGTTGTAGAATTAAACCATCTTTCATCAGTAAAGTAACAGGACGATTGATCCGGATTTGAAATATGAAAATTGGGGGAGGGTGCGTGTTATCGGAATTAGTAAAATTTGAGTCTAATTTCCAATTCTAAAAACAATTCTTTTAATTTATTTTTAAATTAATTTTCCATCGGCAGAATTTTATTTTAGTTTCTACAGTTTTTAAATAAAATGTTCTATAAAACAATGTTGAATTTATTTCTTAAAAGTGTTTAATTTGATTTATAATCAATAAATAAAAGTATACGTTAATGGGAACTATGAGGTTGAGTGAACTGTTTGTATACTATGTTAAAATAGTTAAACAATATACATGTTCTGCCACATCCACTGTATAGCTCAGGGTTATTACATCTAACCCCCTTAATGCAGCACTTTATGAAGGGTCATCAGTTTTAGTCTTTCTGTGATGAAGATTTTCAAGAAGTTTTCAATTAAAAATTAAAGGATTGGTACTTTGTTGAATTTGTTGTTGGTGCAACGGCGTTTACTCTTGCCAGGCTGAACAAGCTTTTTCCCTCTCCTGAACTAAATCTCGAATCATGGTAGCCAAAAAGATGACTAACCAATCGCAATTGCTGGTACAAATAATGAAATGATAGATATTTATTGATTTTAAACTACCAGTAAAACTAAAATCTATAGATCATAATAACATCTAAATACGATGGAAATGTAATGTTTCCGGCAAGGTGGAGATTATGTTTTTTGGTCGAATTTGTCACTATGCTTGTGTATAAATTACCCATGTCATATTTTAGTCAACATTTAGGTCATCGTATGATTTAAATATAGGGATATCTAGTACACAGATTAAGGTCACGGTATGGTGACAGTCACATTTTTTAACGATAACTTCTGTTCTGTTATATCGTAGAGACTTGGAATTTGGCTGATATTGTAACCAATGAAGTCGGTCATCTTATGTGACCTCGAACTTGACCTTTCACTTTTAAAGATTCGGTCAAAGTTGATTTTTTTCTAAATTTGATGTATAAATCTGATAACAGTAACACTCACACACAATTTCAGCCTGGTCAGATTTTTTTTATTTTAGTTATGAACATTTCCACGACATAACCTCGGACAAATTTTATACACGATCGAGAAGTAAGACTCAGATATGATTTTTCTCAATGATCAACATTTTAGTTAAATTATGCTAAATAAAACTAAGTTATTTTAGTTGTGAACTAATTTTAGGTTTGTGGTTCAATTCGGGAAGAAAATCAGATCGACGAACTTACTTGGAAAAGAAATAGGTCTGGTCGAATCCGACTAGAATTACATAAGCAAAAAGGGGTCAGAATTTTTCCTCAACTTAAGTAATGGCTCTACAACTAAATAGTTTTATTCGCAGTAATACATTTCAAAAGTATGTTTGCAAGTATTAATAAAGATATGTTCATTTAGATAATGTCATACCAGTGGTTTCCTGGTCACAAATCACTATTATTCAGGAACTGTTCAATTTGCCTTTTAATTACAAATTCATAGCTGTCCAGTGTAAAACATCCGGTGCTAATTTTCCGAGTCCCGCGAAGAAAAGAAATAACCGGATATGGTTAGATTATTATTAGGTTAGTGATACAAATTAAGAAGGGCATCCACGATTAGTATATTCGTTTTGATCAATCACAATTCCAGGTAACATTAAATGGATATATCTAGCATTTATAAAGAACAATCAAGTGTCAAGATAGAAAACAAAAAACAAATAAAACTTAGATTTAATAAAGATAGTGCAATGGGCATGTCGGTTGGACAAAATAATATCCTGGAGTTCCTCGATTCATCTACCGTTGGCCACGGTAGCGAGCAAAAGATACACATCTTGTCTGTCTGAATATCCGCATAGTTTAGCTTTCGGGCCCAAACAATTCAGCACATATGAATGTAGTTACACACAGAAGTGTCATACACCATGCGGTGAAGAGGCGATGATTACATAATCGCCAGGCATAATTACAATTTTACTGCTAGTCACATAGACCGATACAAAATAGTTCACTCATGTAACTGCTATATAACCCCACTGCTTAGGTTTTTAGTTGATAGAACAAAACAAAAGTGATTGATAGTAGCAGTACGTGAGAATACAAAAAATACGAACTCATGATTACATTTTGATTTACCCTGTCACGGTAAAAGTTCAATTTTATTTTGTGAAAAATATTTGGTTGACCAAAAAGTTCATTCGTTTTTTATTGTAATCTTTCCGGCCTATCGTTTTATATTCCTATTCTTTACATCCTGTATTTGGTGTAGCGAGTATGTTGGCGTCAGTGTGTAATAAAACTTTGAGAATAGATTTTATATTATTGCTTGTATTTCAGGCCTTGAAATAAAAGATCAAGCAGGGCACGACGAACATCTGATGTGTTTTACGACAGAAAAGGGGGGGAGCCACAGACAACTGCATACAGATATGCCATGTGTATGGGGAGAATTCTGTTACAGAACGGACGCGCCATAAATGGTTTGCTTGATTCCGAAAAGGAAATTTTTCAGTGAGAGATTCTTCCTGCTAAGGCCGGCCAAAGATGATCGGCAGTAACTAAGTGAAAGTCGTAGTTGAACAAGATTGCCGTTAGACAACCAGACAAATCGCAGACATTCAAGATTTCCAAATCGAGCGTTGAAAATGAATAGCATTAATATCCACTTAAAAAATGATCGTACTTTTGGCTAATCCAATACATTTAAATATTTTCTTAGAAGGTATGACACCAGATGTAAGGGTGAGAAGTGCCGATAATTTGACACATCACCTCCACAAGTTGTTTGGTGGAAATAAACATGAAACCGTTACTCTTTGTAAGCTTCAAAGAGAAAAGAAAGATAAAAAGGCAGTTTTCCGTCTCTTTCTTCTTTCATAAAATAAGTTACTTTTGCGCTCTTGTATAAGCAGTAACCGATCTGAGGGAGATAACTATTTTTCTTAGCCGCCGCTATTCTGAATTCGCTTATACTTTGGCAAGGGAGATAACTTTGTTTATCGCAGCATGAAAGAAAATAACTTTTCTTGTTATGTTTATATAAAGTGTATACAATGTGTGGCATGTAAATAAAAGTGCTTAAAAGTTATTTTGAACGGGTTAGGGTTTAGCGTTAGAGGTTTTTAAAAAAACCGTAACATGTTTTTTTTTTATTATTAATAAACAAAGTTATCTCCCTTGCCAAAGTATAAGCGATTTTGGAGTAGCGGCGGCTAAGAAAAATAGAGTTATCTTCCTCAAATCAGTTACTGCTGATACAAGAGCGTCAGTTACTTACTAAAAGAATTTATCCTCACTGACATTAATTGAATGTGCATGACTTCTTATTTAAAAAAATGGATATTTTTCATTTTCGGAGAAATTGCGTACTAAAAAAAAGAGACTTATCTGCCCCTTACACAAATGGAACTCTTCTAAAATAAATTTCGCCCGTGTACCCGATCTATACAAGAGCCTTATTTTTTTTAGGGCGACTCATAACGAAACGATCATATTCGTTTTTTCGTCATGGGAAATCGTAACACAGATAGAGAAGCATGAGCATTTGTCAGAAGAAACATTTCAAAACAGTATTTTTGTAATAAAATACATTAAGAAACGGTATTAAAAAGGAAATAAAATAGATTTATTTGAGTAACTTTGACATCATATAATAAAATGTCCTCAAGATTTAACGCATTGACGTCCATTTTCGGAAAATTCGGAAAAGAATGAAGACACTTAAAATTATTCGAATACTCTCCCCTTTCGATTAAATAAGGAAATGAATTTTGTTTTTCGCATTAACAGAAGCATCCAAACTTCCGTAAAAATGTGTTGACTATTTGGTTAAATGTTTGAAATTTTCTTTTATCCACATTATCAATAAGGATCATAAAATTACAAAATCTAGAATTAAAAATAGAACATTTATTGACATAAATTAAAATGTGTTTTTCTTTTACTTTTTTCAAAGCGAACAGTTTATTAACAATATAGTAAAGTTTGAATATCTCCATAATTTCGTTTGATTTTCACACATATTTGGAATGACATTTATTAATTAGTTTTACATTGTATTTTTTTTTATATCCCGAAATAAAATTCTAATTTATTTTGGCACTTCTGCATTCTTTATGAACCCGCAGATTTTCTGTCCTTCTACTGAAAATAAAGGGAAGTAATTCAACCGGAAGTGACTTATTTACACCCTAAAAAAAATGCAAGACTGATTTGTTTTTGGGTAACAAGAAACAATTAACAATTGTTTTTTTTTATTATATGAATTAAAAATTTTATAAATAAAAATGTAAAGTTTTGATTGGGGTGGGGGGGAATGAATTTTTTGGTCAACATTGATTTTGCTTTTATTTTTTTTAAATATATTGTAGTTGAAAAGTTTTGTTTGGTGAGATTTTTTTTATCTAAATGAAAAGTTTTCATTGGGGAGGGGGGACTGTATTTTTTTGTCCTTTTTCTTTTATTGAACAGGATAAAGTTCTGCAATTTGATTTATAATGGCTTCCATGGGGTTAGCAGAAAACTTCTGCCGCCACATAAATTCCATTAAGTAAGACTCCACCATTTGCGTGTGGGTGCCACATTCTATTTTCTAACGCATTTTGGCCTTTTGCCACATGTTTTCCACATGATTTGTTGTGGCACCTGTGGATGGCGATGTGCCTGTAAAAAATCGATTGTTTTTTGCGTCTGGTTCATTAAATTACCAATGTCGCGAAGATTCAACTCATTTAACTCCATTTTCTAAAAACTAAATTCTACTTCAACTCCCGGTAAATTCAACTTCCGGTGAATTCTGAATGAATGGTACTTGGAGAAAAAAAAACGGAACTCTTCAATTTCGATTTCTTAATCGGCTGCGGGTTCATAAAGAATGCAGAAGTGCCTTTATTTTTTAAGGCTTGAAAATCAAACTTTTATGCAATGTCTTAATCGCTGGCGGCCATGTTGTAATTTCCTATTATTTTTTTTCACTTCTCTTCGGTGAAAAACAAAAAATAAATAAATAAAATGCTAGAAACACATTCAATAAATGTCACCAATAGTAGGAAAATGTAATGTTCTGTCAGTATTTTGCTTAATTTTCGTTTTTTGGCCGATTATCGAAACTGTAATCTCAGCCATTTTTTCCGTTCTAACTGAACAGCTAGACACCAGGGTTTTTTGGTGCTTATGCTGATTAGCGGCCATATGAAAAAATTATATAAAAACAATAATATATACTTATTATTCTTACTCACTGTACGAAAAAGTAGAAAAAATATCCACTAGAACTTTAATTACAAGTATTTTTCCATTACGCTTATCATAACAGCGACTCGTTCAGTAAGCCTCCATCTTGTTTTTTAAGGAGATTTCAGTTATCTGCCATTGAAATCTTAAAAAACAAGATAGAGGTTTACTGAACAAGTCGCTGTTATGAGACGCAGAATGGAAAAAATACTTGTAATTAAAGTTCTAGTGGATATTTTTTTTTTACTTTTTTCGTACAGTGAGTAAGAATATAATGCTTAATAAGTATATATTATTGTTTTTATATAAAAATATTTTTTCATATGGCCGCTAATCAGCATAAGCACCTTTTTTTAACAACCCCTCAGAAATCTTTCAAATAAGTTAAAACATAAATAAACTTATCCAGTTTAGTAGAAGAGTAACTTATCTTGCTTTTGGTAACATTTACTCGTCGACTTTTTAATTTTTGTTTTACCCCGTTTTCGTTAAGTAGGCTGTCATTAAAAATGTCCGGTTTTACTTTATTTTATTTATAAAAAAATATTGTGGTGTCTTAATTCGTGCTTAACACTCATAAATAAGTTATTTTCCTTTAATTTCATTCATAAAAAAACTTTGAAAAATTATAGAAATACAGATTTTTTCCCGTTCGTCAGTAGCTTTTAAAAAAACGTAATGCGATCAGAGAGATCATATATTTACTAGTTAATTAAGTTTTAAAAACATCATTTCACAAACCTTGCTATATTTTGTAGGACTGAAGTTATCTCGCTTTATAAAAAAGTATCCAAGTTCGGCATTTATCTTTTGGAAACCCAGAAATATTAACTTTGGAGTCATTTTTATAATTTCAATCGCAATATGGAACACACGGAGACAGCATTTATAGCTTTCGAAAACCCCCCCCAAAAAAACGGAAGTACTTCCGGTCCATGACTAAAAACCGCTATCAATGACATTAGCAGAAAATCTCCACTGAGTTCACACTCACAGGCCTTCTTTTACGATAGCCACAACTGTGGACGCCGACTAGTAACAGTCTGTATGTGTCGTGCAAATGGCTACATTCGTAAGAGAATCTGTCGATCTGCTGAAAGCTATGGACGCCGCGTCATAGAAGCGTCTGTCGATCTCGATGAGGGGTTGACGTGTGAATTCGATCTGAATCTGAATGAACTTTTCAGTGTTGAAGTTCTTTCAGCGTCGTAATAGAGTCTGTCCATATCGTGCAAATGGCTACCCACTCGCAAGAGAGTCTGTCGATCTAGTTCAAGAGAATGGCTGCCCGCATCTGAACTGGTGCGATTCGAATCACTGCTGAACTTTGTCTGCGAAAAAAAATACACTCTTGAATGGAGAATAAACTCCGGCCTTTTGGTTAAGATCAAAGTGTAGTATCTGTTCCGATGGATACTGCACCCCATACTGGTGTTGTCTTGGCCTTCGGGTCTTGATTTATGCCGGTCAATGGGTCTGTCCTGTGCAGTTCTGGGAGGTCCACCTTCCCAGGCTTTGCCTCCCCTCTTTAGGGAGGAGTAAGTTTATTGCTTACTGTCTGAGGCGCCTCTACCGGGGAATGCCGACAGGGCTGCCCAGGCAATTTTTAAACCCCACTTTCCCGACCCGACCTTGGGTCACATCTTACTTGTGGGAGTAAGATAAAAACTGGCCTTGTGCCTAACTCCTGGAGAGGAGTAAATCAATACTCACACCTTTAAGGCAATCCGTGTAATAGGGGATGGCGGTCACCACTGCTCAGGTTATTTATCTACCTCCCACAGCGGTAAGATGTGACACAAGGTCGGAAAGTGGAATTTGATAAGTCAGCACCGTAGACGAAGAGCACTTTGACCTTTAAAAATTACCTGGGCAGCCCCGTCAGCATTCCCCGGTAGGGGCGCCTGAGGCGATTAGCAATAAACTAACCCTTCTCAAAGGGTGAGAAGGCAAAGCCTGGGAGGGTGGACCTCCTAGAACTGCACAGGACGAACCTGCAGACCGGCGGAATCAAGACCCGAAGGCCAAGACGACACCGGTCTATAGGGTGCGGTATCCATCGGAACAGATACTACACTTTCTTCTAGCAAAGAAAAAAGGGCTGAGAAAGCTCGCGGCCGCCACAGCTCAGCACTGAAGTGGGGAAAAAGGCAGAACCTAATATAGGTTCTTTACTACCTTCCCCACCCAACCAAAAATGCGCCAGTCCGACATTGCTCTGTTGAGTGTCATATCCCCCCACCCTGAAGGCCTCACCTAATCAATAGGCTCGACCGTCTATTAATGTTTTACACATTCTCGAACAAAAAAAGAAGAGAAAAAAAATTCCCAAAATTCTCGATTTTCAGATTTTAATGTCCGTTCCTCGTATGAATGTACCAAACAATCTTCAATCTATTCCAATACAAAATAAACGTTAATAAACGTTGTAGCGAGAGAATATGAAAATTGAAAAGAAACCTAAATTTATCTTATATCGTTTAAGATTTACTCGTGGCTTACAGAATACAGAGTAATAGAAGGAACATTGGAACTGGAATTCCCTCAAATAGTAGCAGGGATATATGGTGATATTCTAGCAAGAAGTTTAAAAGTTAAAAAATATATAGAAGGAATGTCAAAAGACAAGGAATTCTTCAAGAAGTAGCAGGAATATGTAATGATATTCCAGACATCCTTCTTCTTCATTAGAAGAAAAGAGTAATAGTTTCAATGTCAAAGACAAATGCTATTTTTGTCCTTAGACGAACAAAATGAAAGTTTTGTAAATAATCCAGCAAGAAGTTTAATGTTAAGACAAAATCCAAGGGATATGGTTATGCCTGAGATTAATTGTTAGAAGAAGGAAGCGTAATAGTAGGAATATGTGGTAATATTCCAGGCATAAATAAAAAATTTAAAAAAAAGAAAAAAAAAGGCTGCTTGCATTGGACGAGAAAAATATATTTGTCATACGAAACAGTGAAAAGGCTTATCCTCAAAATACGTAAAATATTCTTGGCCTTTTCGCTGGGATCAAAGCGTAGTATCTGTTCCGATGGATACTACACCCTATAGACCGGTATCGTCTTGACCCTCGGGTCTTGATTCCGCCTGTCTGTGGGTTTGTCCTGTGCAGTTCTAGGAGGTCCACCGTCCCAGGCTTTGCCTCCCCTCTTTGTGGTGGAGTAAGTTTATCCCTTACTGCCTGATGAGGAATGCCGACGGGGCTGCCCAGGCATTTCTTGTAGGCCAGAGTGCTCATCTTCTCGGGCGCTGGCTTTTCAAATCCCACTTTCCCGACCTTGTGTCACATCTTACCGCTGTGGGAGGAAGATAAATAACAAATAAATAAATAAATAAAATAATAATAATGCTTTTACATAGGTCTGCATGACTAAACTCTGTGGATCTTGTTTACCTCAGTACAAACTTCATGACGTCATTAAGGGATGACGTCATCCACTGAAAACGTAGAATACCTTTTATGAATCATTTATGCTGTCATAGTGCCGTACACTTGTGGACCTGCCATACGAAGATAGGCTGAGACACATGAAGCTCCCGTCCATGTACTATAGAAGGGAACGTGGAGATATGATCCAGACATTCAAGATCCTCACAGGCAAATACAACATAGACCAGGAGAGACAGCTACCCCTCAGCAAGATCACCAGGACAAGAGGTCACAACCTAAAACTGGAAAAGTAGCATAGTAGGCTAAACATCAGAAAGTATTCCTTTGGAATACGGGTTGTGAACAATTGGAATTCTCTGCCAGACGCAACAGACATAAAGGACTTTAAGTGCAAGTTGGACAAACATTGGCTTCACGGACAATATTCAGTCAGACCTGTGCACGAACTGGTATAGTGGACAAGAAGGAAAGGAACGGGAGTTACAGGCACAAGCCTTTTCCCCAGACATATGTTATGTTATGTTATGTTATTAGAAACGTATCTACGATAGCTACAGATAATCATTATGGCCCGTAGTACAATGGCCTGAACAATGGATTTGGTGAAACTAAATTGTAGTGAAAAAAACCCAAATGTTTCGTTGGGAGATATTTTCGTAAAGTTCTAAATATTTCGGAAATCAAGAAAAAAAAAACAAGGTGCAAATAAATGCAAGAAGAAAAAAAACATTAAAAAAAACAGTAACTTTTAACAAGAGTTTCCATGATTAAAAGTAAAATTTAAGACTTATTTCGGTGCTTGTATAATAAAAGTACGGACAAAAGTTTTTTTTTGTCTTTTACTGTTTGAGACGTAAATAAGGGGCAGGTAACTCCCATTTGACGATTGTGTTGTGACCCGTAAGTGTTCGAATCTTACCTCTTTCAAGTTTGAAGACATACTGTATTTTACATCAGACAGTGCGAAATAGATTGATTTTTTGCAAGCACACAGACTTATTTCTGGTGCAGGAACCTGCAAATGTGGCCATGAGATGCGACTTGTGCCATCACTAGTAAAAACTGATGGCTTCAATTAGCGTTGCACATGTGCAAGTAAAACGTCGATTAGACATAAAAGTATATTTGACAAATAAAAATTACCTATTCGGGAAATATTAAAATCTGATTTTGCTTATGGGCGCGTGAAAAAGCTGATTTTGTTTGTGGGCACGTGGAAAAGCTGATTTTGTTTGTGGGCGCGTGGAAAAGCTGATTTTGTTTTTGGGCACGTGGAAAAGCTGATTTTGTTTGTGGGCGCGTGGAAAAGCTGATTTTGTTTGTGGGCACGTGGAAAAGCTGATTTTGCTTATGTGCGCGTGGAAAAGCTGATTTTGTTTGTGGGCACGTGAAAAAGCTGATTTTGCTTATGTGCGCGTGGGAAAGCTGATTTTGTTTGTGGGCGCGTGGAAAAGCTGATTTTGTTTGTGGGCACATGGAAAAGCTGATTTTGTTTGTGGGCGCGTGGAAAAGCTGATTTTGTTTGTGGGCACGTGGAAAAGCTGATTTTGTTTGTGGGCATGTGGAAAAGCTGATTTTGTTTGTGGGCGCGTGGAAAAGCTGATTTTGTTTGTGGGCACGTGGAAAAGCTGATTTTGTTTGTGGGCGCGTGGAAAAGCTGATTTTACTTATGTGCGCGTGGAAAAGCTGATTTTGTTTGTGGGCGCGTGGAAAAGCTGATTTTGTTTGTGGGCACGTGGAAAAGCTGATTTTGTTTGTGGGCGCGTGGAAAAGCTGATTTTGCTTATGTGCGCGTGGAAAAGCTGATTTTGCTTATGGGTGCGTGGAAAAGCTGATTTTGCTTATGGGCGCGTAGAAAAGCTTATTTTGTTTGTGGGCACGTGGAAAAGCTTATTTTGTTTGTGGGCGCGTGGAAAAGCTGATTTTGTTTGTGGGCGCGTGGAAAAGCTGATTTTGTTTGTGGGCACGTGGAAAAGCTGATTTTGTTTGTGGGCACGTGGAAAAGCTGATTTTGTTTGTGGGCGCGTGGAAAAGCTGATTTTGTTTGTGGGCGCGTGGAAAAGCTGATTTTGTTTGTGGGCACGTGGAAAAGCTGATTTTGTTTGTGGGCGCGTGGAAAAGCTGATTTTGTTTGTGGGCACGTGGAAAAGCTGATTTTGTTTGTGGGCGCGTGGAAAAGCTGATTTTGCTTATGTGCGCGTGGAAAAGCTGATTTTGTTTGTGGGCACGTGGAAAAGCTGATTTTGCTTATGTGCGCGTGGAAAAGCTGATTTTGTTTGTGGGCGCATGGAAAAGCTGATTTGTTTGTGGGCACGTGGAAAAGCTGATTTTGCTTATGTGCGCGTGGAAAAGCTGATTTTGTTTGTGGGCACATGGAAAAGCTGATTTTGTTTGTGGGCGCGTGGAAAAGCTGATTTTGTTTGTGGGCGCGTGGAAAAGCTGATTTTGTTTGTGGGCACGTGGAAAAGCTGATTTTGTTTGTGGGCGCGTGGAAAAGCTGATTTTGCTTATGTGCGCGTGGAAAAGCTGATTTGTTTGTGGGCACGTGGAAAAGCTGATTTTGCTTATGTGCGCGTGGAAAAGCTGATTTTGTTTGTGGGCGCGTGGAAAAGCTGATTTTGTTTGTGGTCACGTGGAAAAGCTGATTTTGTTTGTGGGCGCGTGGAAAAGCTGATTTTGTTTGTGGGCACGTGGAAAAGCTGATTTTGTTTGTGGACGCGTGGAAAAGCTGATTTTGCTTATGTGCGCGTGGAAAAGCTGATTTTGTGTGTGGGCGCGTGGCAAAGCTGATTTTGTTTGTGGGCACGTGGAAAAGCTGATTTTGTTTGTGGGCGCGTGGAAAAGCTGATTTTGTTTGTGGGCGCGTGGAAAAGCTGATTTTGTTTGTGGGCACGTGGAAAAGCTGATTTTGTTTGTGGGCGCGTGGAAAAGCTGATTTTGCTTATGTGCGCGTGGAAAAGCTGATTTTGTTTGTGGGCACGTGGAAAAGCTGATTTTGCTTATGGGTGCGTGGAAAAGCTGATTTTGCTTATGGGCGCGTGGAAAAGCTGATTTTGTTTGTGGGCACGTGGAAAAGCTGATTTTGCTTATGGGCGCGTGGAAAAGCTGATTTTGCTTATGGGCGCGTGGAAAAGCTGATTTTGCTTACATAAAATCAGAGTGCAGACTTACGAGTCTCAACACAATCGGCAAATAGGAATTAATTGCCCCTTATTTACCTCTCAAACAGTAAAAGACAAAAAAAAACTTTTTTTCGGACTTTTATTATACCAGAACTCTTATTTCAAGTTGAAATAAGTTAACAGTCATATATTTCTTCTGGTTCTTTCTTTCATCGCACGATGTATCTAAAAATACATTTGTCGGTTTTGAAGCGAAATTTCGCGTTTGTAGAATACCGACACAATAGTCGTATTGATAAACTCGGTTCTAAAGTTCAGATTTCTTCCTTTGTTGAATGGCCCTAACGCCAGGGTCCCAGTTTACGTCCAGTTTCGTAAATGTTGGTTCGCTGGGTATTAAATTATTAAACTTGGGTTGTTGAAACATTTCGGTATCCGTTATATGCGGCATACTTTCTCTTTGATATACTTACGTATCAGGCCAAAAAATAGATAACTACACCAAAAACCTCGAGAAATTATCGAGTAGAATTTTAATTAAAAATAAGAATCAGTTTTATCGTATATTTCCGATTCTATGTTGTTTACACGAAATGAAAGAATGACTTATCTCCCCTGTCTCCTATGTTACGTAACAATTCTAAATTAAAGAAGGAAAATGTGTTCAGACAACATAGAATCGGATTTATTTATCTACCTCCCACAAGGTAAGATGTGACACAAGGTCGGGAAAGTGGGATTAGATAAGCCAGCGCTCGAGAGGTGAGCACTCTGGCCATTTAAAAATTGCCTCGGCAGCCCCGTCGGCATTCCCCGGTAGGGGCGCCTCAGACAGTAAGCAATAAACTTACTCCTCCCCAAAGAGGGGAGGCGAAGCCTGTGAGGGTGCACCTCCTAGAACTGGACAGGACCGACCCCCCCCCCCCCCCAATAAACCGGCGTAAATCCAGACCCAAAGGCCTGGACGATACCGGTTTATTAGGCGGTGTAAAAACCCCGGGTTACGACGCTCAGCAGAGGCGCGAACGGGGTCCAAAAAAAAAGAACGAGAAAGAGTTTAAAAACATAAATTTGCAACAAGTAAAGTTGACTTATGTCTAGAATAGACATTTTTCTACTTACCTATGTAATTTGTTTGTATTTTCACGTAGTATAAATGTGTTTTCATTAGATGTAAAAAAAAAATTTCTTGTTTTTTTTTTTTACCGTTTTCACAAAATTCAATATGGCCGCTCCAGGTGCATTCGTTAGTACTCCCCCCCCCCAAATCGGCCATTTTGTTTCCCAAGTTGCGGTGACAAAACTATTGATTTCTAATAAATAGCGGTTGTAACGGTCTAAAAATACAAACAAATGCCACAGGCAAGTTTGAAACTAACTTTTACAGCCTACAGTTACTTTTATTTGTTGTATATTTGTTTTTTTAGCGTTTTTACTCTGCTGAGCGTCGTAAAAGATTCCCATTATTTTCCTGATAAGTAAGTATATCAAATAGTTTTTATGTTATTATTTTTTTTTTGAACTGACATATTTCACTTGTGCATAACTTTTCAAGAAGTACCACAAAAATGAATGTTACTTATTTAATTTTTCTTTTTTTTCACAAATAAAAAAAAAAAAACAAAGCTAAATATACCCTCGCTTAAACTTACTACTAACCCTAAGTCTGGGTAAAATCCCTTCAAATACCCTTCGAACGAACCCAGAAAGAAAGAGACTAGTTTATACATAACTTGTTTCTTCTTTTTTTTTTTTTGACACCCGGATTGAAGTTTAGTGCTAGGGTTAAGGGAGGGTAGTTTTTAAGTTAAGTTAAACGCTAATCTTTAATCATAATTTGGGGTATTTGTTCCCCCCGCCCCCGCCCCAACGTCCGAAACCAAATTTAAAATTATTTTTAAACACACTTAAACCAGCAAATGGCTGCCTTTTGGCCGAGGAAATTGTGTTTTAGACGACGGCATTTGCGCGGTGGACTAATATGACTTGTCACCGCTACGAAAAACACAAAACTTAACGATAAAAATGACAACTTCTGTTTTCGAACGAATCGCTTCAAGATAGTCTTTAAACTTCCTCGTTTTAACATAAGGTTTGTTCGTTTCCTATAACTACTACTACTACAACATAACAACTACTACTACTACTAAGAAACATCAATTAAATGACCTATGTTCCCTTATTTAAACAGGAGACATTTCTTTCCTCTACACCGTTTGCCCCAATTTCTTTCTTCTACTTGTTTTCTTTTATCCTGTTTTGTGCAGAAATGTTCATGTTTTGAATCATGTGTGTGTGTTTGTGTTTGAAACCTGAATAATTTTAAGGTAAGTAAATATTATTTATTAAGATTAAAAAAAGAATATCAACTCAAAGAAAAGAACAACATTAGAAGAAATATACCAGACACTAACGCGTTAAAAAATAACAGTATGCCCTAATCCAGAATGTCGTTTACCGGAAGCTATATATTCGGCTTTCACTTGGTCACTGTCGATCATCTTAAGCCAGCTAGAGCAAGGAGCACCTCTCACTGTAAATTTTCTTTTTTGAATCGAACAAACCATTTCTGGCACACCCGTTTTGTAACAGCATTCTCTTCGTGCACATGGCATATCTTTATGCAAGTTTTAGTGCTTTTATTTTCCTTTTCTGTAGTAAAAAAAGCATCAGATGTCGTTAGTGTGCTGCTTCATGTATCATTTAAAGGCCTGAAATACAAGCAAAAATGTAAGAACTGACGTCAACATACTCGGTACACACAACACAGGATTTGAAGAAAATAAATATAAAACGATATTTAGTAGGTCCAAAAGACGACATTCATAAAAACGAACGAACCTTATTATATAAAGAACTTTGTTTATTCTTGGATAAATTGTGAATTAGAAACCGCTTTTAAATTATTAGATATTTTTTTTACTTATAAATCAAGACATAACGCAAACAGTTCATGGAAATTATTTTTGAATTGTACATCAAGAAGTAAAACTATTTATTAATAGTGGAGTGGCTAACGGTTCTTTTTGATTAACATGCAGATATAGAGACATGTGTTGATGATTCTACTTCCAGCTGACTTGCTTTATGCGTGGCTGATCCTACACCAGATTACCAGCTGGTTCTGTTCATGAGATAAAAAAAGTAATACATTCTTTGATGATGTCGCACTAAGTTGTCTTGGGTCTGCCAGATCGGTGGCGATCATCCAGGGATAATTCCAGCACATTCTTAATAGCTCCATCAGTACATATATATGAATCGGGAATTGTCAATTTTATTTATCTTTGTGAAAGTTGATATTATCTATGAAATTACAAATAAAATCTGTATATCATTCAATTTTAATAAATAGATATTTTTTTAGATTTAAGCTATTTGTTTAATATTTGTTCTTCATTAACAGATAAAATTTACAGTGGTAAACTTCATGAACTTATCTAATTAACATTTACTGCTGAGGAATCTTGGTCTTCTAAAGCAAGTGGGACAGATCTTTTGCAGAGTTATTCATGTATAATGAACATGGAAACACATAATAAAGAGGAACCATATACTTGCAACATATGCAAATTAGTATTTATATGCAGTTCCGATTTTAATCAACACCTACGAACACACACTGAAGAGAAACCATATACTTGTCAAATATGTGGAACTGCATTTTCACAGAAAGCTCATTTAAACAGACATATGCGAACGCATACTGGCGAGAAACCTCATTCATGTAAAATATGTGGAAATGCATTTTCAGAAAAATCTTGTCTAAAAAGACACATGAGGACACACACTGGAGAAAAACCATATATTTGTAAAATATGTGGAAATGCATTTACATTGAACTGTATTTTAAAAACGCACATCAGAACACACACTGGAGAAAAACCGTTTATTTGTAAAATATGCGGAACTGCATTTTCACAGAGGTCTCATTTAAACACACACATGCAAACACACACTGGTGAGAAACCGCATTCATGTCATATATGTGGAAAGGCATTTTACGAGAAGCATCGTTTAAAAAGACATATTAGATCACACACTGAAGAAAAACCTTATATTTGTAAAATATGTGGAACTGCATTTTCACAGAATTATTCTTTAAACGAACACATGGAAGCACACAAGGAGAAACCTTATTCATGTCAAATATGTGGGTCTGCATTTTCATTTAAGTTTGATCTTAAATTACACAAGCAAGCACACACTGGAAAGAAACCATATTCTTGTAAAGTATGTGCTTTTGCATCTTCAAGCAGTAATGGGTTAGAAAGACATATAAGAACACACACTGGAGAAAAACCGTATGTTTGTAACATATGTGAAACTGCATTTTCAGAGACTTCTCATTTAAACAGACATATGCAAAGACATACTGGGGAGAAACCTTTTTCATGTCAAATATGTGGAAAGGCATTCTCAGAAAAGTCTTCTTTAATCAGACATTTGCGAACACACACAGGAGAGAAACCTTATTCATGTAAAATATGTGAAAAGGCATTTTCAACTAATTCTGATTTAAACAGACACATTAAAACACACTAGGAACGCAGCTTACAAATAAAAATAAAATAACTGACATTAACCAACTTGCCATGCCAGTAATTACGTACAGCTTTGGCATCATTGATTGGTCTCAACAAACCATCAACAGGCTAGATGTAAAGACACGAAAAATGTTAACCCTCCATAGGGTCATCTATAGAAATCAGTGTCTGCCAAGACTGTACTTGCCCAGAAGAGAGGGAGGATTGGGTCTATCAGAGATAAACCACCGGCATAGAGCCACTATTGTCAGCATTTGGTCAGTACCCAAAAAGCTCCTTAAACCCCAGTCTAGCAATGGAACATGAACATCAAGAGTCAAGAGCCAGCAAAACAAATTCCATCACAAAGTTGGCCAAGCCTTTTGGAGAAAGCTGTCATATAGATGAGGCAAAACCACCAAACAATCCTGCCACAGAGATAGCTAAAAAGAGCCGAAAGAGATACACCCAGACTTTTAAGAACAGGTGCATTGATGAGTGGTCAGGACAGAAACGTGCCACATACTTCCTCGATGAACTATCCAAGGACTATATTGATAAGGAAGGGTCCTTGGACTGGGTAAGAAGGGGAGCCCTCCACTACGACCAGGAGAGGCTTATAATGGCCGCACAAGACCAGGGCCTGATTACAAATGCATTTAAAAAGATGGCTGGTCTCAGCCAGGACAAAAAGTGCAGGTTTTGCCATACTGAAGTGGAGAGTGTGAGCCACCTGATATCGAGTTGCAAAATCATGTTGGCAGATAGCTCCTATACAGCACGACATAATGGAGTGGGCATGTACCTCCACTGGACCATCTGTAAGAAACTGAATGTCAGGTGTAGCAGAATGTACTTGGAACATCTACCTGAGAGAACTGTAGGGAATGAGACATACACCATCCATTATGACCATGAAATCTCCACAGCCACCTATCTGGAAAACGCAGCTGTCAAACCTGACATTGTCATATGGAACAAGAGAGAGAGAGTGGCAACTTTGGTTGAGGTCAGTGTCCCTAATGATGGAGGCCTAAACAGAGCTGAAAGGAAAAAAATAACAAAAATCAGGGTCTAATGTATGATATGAAAAGAAACTGGGACCTCAAAGAGATCTCCATCATTCCAGTTATCATAAGAGCCACTGGACTCATGAAGAAGAACTTGAAAAGTATTTAGAAAGTATACCTGGTGAACCAAGTGCAAGAGAAATCCAAACAACTACACTCAAGGAAACAGCCATAATCCTGAAAAGAGCTCCTGGCTGGTGTCTGTAAATAGCGGGTGATTGTATGGCATTTGGGAGAATTTCCCGTCCCCAGCAAATGAATGGAAAAAAAAAGAGGAACTGAAGACCAGACTAGAAGGATGGCAGCATAATAAAAGGGAAGAAAAGTGCATTGAAGAACTTAACCAGAGCTATATCGACAAGGAGGCTTCACTACAATGGCTCAAGAGTGGCACCTTCCCATTTTATGAGGAACGGATACTAATAGTTGCACAAGACCAAGGCTTACTTACAAATGGATTTCAGAAAATAGTTGGACTACAAAAAACTTACCAGTGCAGGTTCTGCCATTCGACCATTGAAAGTCCAAGCCACCTAATGTCTGGATGCAAAATCCTTTTGGCTGATAGACATTACACTACCCGCCACAACAAAGTATGTAGATAACTACATTCGAATATCTGCAGAGAGATACAGCTTGAAATATCACGGAACATCTGGGAACATGAACCCTCACCCATAACATCGAATGGAAAATTGACAGTGTTCTATGATAAAGACATACAATCGAGCAGATGTATAAAAAACAAGGCCATCAAACCAGACATTGTAATCTTGAACAAACCAGAAAGGACTGCTCTCACTATTTATGTAACCGTCTAAAACGACTATGGCCTCAATAGAGCCGAACGGGAAAAAATAACCAAATACCAAGACCTCAAAAATGATTGTAAAATAACATGGCCCCCTCAACGAAATAAACATCATACCGGTTGGAGTAGGGGCAACTGGTCTAGTGATAAAAAATCTAAGAAAATACTTGCAAACAATCCCGGGAAGACCAAACTGTAGGGAAGTACAGATAGCAGCCCTAAAAGGGACAACATCTATCCTTAAGAGAGCCCTCAGATATAAGTTTTATTCCTGGGGAAATTAAGTGTTAGCCTCAAGAGGGGGGCCTTGATCTCTTTAGATGAACTGAATTAAAATGATAAAAAAGAGACAAAAGAATAAAGACAAAAACCTAATTCTTGTAAAATATGTAGAGCCGTATACACAGGAAGTGATAGTATATAAACACACATAAAGCAAGTACATACATGAGAAATTTCTCCATACTTGCAAAGTATTTGAATTTGCAATTTTGCAGAATCACGTGAGCACATGCTGAAAATATCTCCTTTCCTCTTTAGCTTGGTGATAGGTCTATTAAGTAAGCTACTGAATAAATGCTAGAGTGCCTACAGACTAAGCCAAAACACCTGCTCTTCATGGATGACCTCAAACTATATGCAAGCGCAGACACTGGCTAAAGTCGACCCCTGCAGGTTGTAGATACCTTCTCCAAAGACATTGGTATGAAGTTTGGGCTGAAAAAATTTGCCAAGCTTGATTAAGAAACTGACGTAAAAAAACCTTGAAGAGAAGGTACAACACAAATACCTTTGGATTGAAGAAAATGATTCAATTTAACACGTCAAGATGAGAGAAAAAGTTGGCAGAGAATATGCATGTCATGTAATAAAGATTTGCATAACACAGCTTACAAACAATAACCAAATAACAGCCACTACCCAACTTGTCATGCCATTGATAACATACAGACACAAAAACGAAGAAAATGTTTATACTGTACAGAATAATGTACACAAACAAGTGTCCACCAAGGCTGTATCTGCCCAAAAGATCAGAAGGTACGGGTCACTGAGAAATTAACCATAAACATCAAGCCACAATTGTGAGCATTGGCCAATATCTGCTGAGCTTCCGGAACCCAAACCTTAGGATGGTACATCAACATCAAAAACGAGAGCCAGTAAAACAACTTCCATCACAAAAATTACTAAACATTTTTGACAATACTCTCACGAATGAGACAGAAACACCAAACAAGCATGCCACAGGAATAGCACTAAAGTGCTACCAAAAATACACCAAAACAATCCAAAGTAGAAAACTAAAAATAGGCCAATCAACAACGTGCTACATATTTTTCTGGAAGAATTATCCCAGGTATATATAGATAACGATGGTTTTGTAGATTGCTCGAAAGAGGATCACTTCACTATGATCAGGAGAGGAGGATAATGACTGACCAAGATCACGGCTTCATGACCAATGCTTTTTAAATGATGAGTAGTCTCAGCAACGACAATAAGTGCAGGTTCTGTTGTAGCAGACTGAAATAGGATCTATTTCTTCTCGTCCTCTGTAAGCAAATTGGTCATACGCTGACTAATCGGCTTGCAGGGCGTATTGATATCAACTGTCCCCTCATGGACTATTTACTACCACCTGGTCAGTTGAAGCATTCAGCTGAGAGAGAAATCGGCCAGCAACGAAGAAACATCTCTCTCCTGCCTTTCCCCTGCATCGTTCCAGCAGCAGCCATCTCCACTTGGAATATATTTGCTGACGACCTGGCAGCCTCTTTTCTTCACTGGGATACAGTTCCAACCCTCTGTTAAATAAACCCTTTTTTGTTGCCTGTTACTCGGTTGTTGTTCGTTCACTTCATTTCGGGCGATAAATGTAAAGAAGGGCTTTTACTTCATATTTAAGTGTCTGTCAAAATAAAGGATTATAATCAACATAGTAAAATGTGAATTCTGAAAATCGGAGGTCATTTTTTTCGGGTCACAGCTTCTGTGGTGATAAAATGTGCTTCTTTACATAACACTCCCCGATACTCCCTGCTAATACTAATATGCTAAATGAAAAATTAATTTTAGTAAATACTTATAATTATGGTAAAAAACAAACCGGTAATTTAATTTTACGGAAAACAATGCAGTAGTTTCTTGTTTGTTTTCTTTGTTTTGTTTTTTTTTTCGCATGAGTATTTAAGCATAAAACAAATAAAAGAGAGTTTTGCGAAAAGGCGAGGTTAATTTGTAGCGGTCATAAACATAAACCTATTGTCTCCCTCCGAAAAATGTCACACATTGACCAATCAAGCTGCAGGGAGCATGGATTCCTTCTGTCGGCTGAATAACTACTTCAGCCCTTTTGGGAATCAGGTGCGGTCAGAAGAAAGACCCCGGCAAGCACCGAGGAAGCATCTTCTTCTCTCTCTCTCTCTCATACATACATATATATATATATATATATATATATATATATATATATATATATATATATATATATAAAATGCCCCTGTCCACTGTACATACCAGCAACTACAATATTCGCCTGTAGGTAACTGCTTTGACTTTCGGCAGCCCTAACAACTCTTAATTCGACCTTCTTCACTCGGACACTCCAACTTTCCTTCTACCGATACAAAACCGTATAAGTAACCTGAAAGAATAAACTCTTTTCGTTTTTGTACTAAAAAAAAGTTTTGTTATTTCATTTTGTGTCTTAAACATAAGATAGGGACAACGTTCATTTCTTTACAAATTCAAGGAGGTCTCACACAAGGATCCGGTAAGCAGTAAATTGTATCTATGTCTCCTGTATTTCGCTTTACATATTATTAGAAAGAAAACCCCACATGCGATCGCACCGGAAAACAACAGTGTGAATAAAACACGGGAACACAAGGATAAAATGAAGACAGTACAATGGGCTGCTTCATGTCGGTTATAATCAACACAGTAAAATGTGGGCATACCAGAAAAACGAGCAACTTTAAGCCAGCAGCAAACGGTGAGTGGTCATAATCTGTCCCTACTAATAAACTTCAACCGTAATTTAACTTTCGGTGAATTTTTTCCATTCCCGCTATTCGCTATTTCGTTTTCTCAGTACTGAAATATTAGCAAGTGACAAGTGTTTATTTAATAAAATAATAAACTATTCACAGTATAGTACAGTGTAGTCGTCACACGTAGGCGCGAACCCACACCCATTAAATTATGGGAAACGATATCCACATCACGAGAGGGTGGAATTATGCAAATTAGGTGCGTTTAGCGGCGAAGGGTAAAGAAAAAGGAGGGTTGTTAATGTGGTGAGCATCGCGTCGTTCACATGCGTGTCGATAGAAAGGAAACAAAAGAACTGTATTTCAAGGAATGAAGGAATAACCTGTGATCTCTTTATCAACTCTTTATTTCAAGACCGGCAGCGCTTTTTCAACTCTGTGTTTCAAGGAACAAAGGAATAATTTGGCGTTACTTTATTAACTCTTTATTTCAAGTTATTTTAGTTTTTACTATGGCGAAGGTAAAAATACACAGTGATATGGTAAAACCATTTACTGGCGAGGGAGACGTGGATGCATGACTGATGAAATTGAGGTTGGTGGCGAGACTTCAGAAGGTGGATGATGTGGCGAGCCTGCTCCCATTATATCTCGAGGGGTGTGCGTTGGCCCTGTACTTGGAGATGAACAAGAGCGACAAACTAGACGTAAAGCAAATAGAGGGCGGTGTGTTCACAGCTTATAAAAAGTTGACCATGTTTAGATGAGCTGGCAAGCAGGTCTACGTTTACGCAAACAAGATCAGACGGTTGGTAGGACAAGCCGCATTTAAGGGCGTTGTACTGGAAAGGCATGTCAAAGTGGCTTTTGCCATGGGATTCCCTGATGCCATTTTCATCGGACTCCAACAGGCACCAAGGGTTGAGACTCTAACTATGGGAGACATAATAGTGACAGGAACGGTGCTAACGACAGTTTAGGGATCAAAGCCAGCATGTGGTTTAAGCCGTGCATCCACCCTACAGTAAAGCCGAAGTTTCCACCAAGAGCTGCCCCAGCGCTGGTGTAACCTGCTAAAGATGTGGTGGCAGGGGTCACATAGTGACAGACTGGTGAAGACGTGAAGCACATTGCTACCAATGCGGCAATGTTGGACACTGGGCCCAGAACTTTTCGGGAAACGAGCCAGGGGACGAGACATCAGTGCTAGTCTTCTTCCCCACCAGGATGTAAACACAGTTCTCCCGCACATTATCATCCATGTTGGTGGAATTAGGTGTCTGGCGTTAGTTGACACAGCTGTTCATGGACAATAATAGATGTGATCCTAGAAGGTGGACATCGTGACTGTTGTAGGCGCGTCTCGTCCATTCTGCAGCAGTGGAGTGGTCACCATTTCCACAGATGAAAGCAATTCTGTTAGATCGATGTTCTGGTAATGCATGGTAAACCACTGGGGTTTTATCTGTTATTAGGGATTGATGCGATAATGGCGATGTGGGTATCACTGTGGGGCCTACAGGAGTGGTTCAGATCGGCGACAGGAAAGTTGCTACGTGTGCGGCCATCTTCATCAATTAACCTGACTTTACTGCTACTTTCGACAGTCAAAGACGATCATGGACCGCAGTGTGGAAGTGGGCAAATAACCACACACTTGAAGAACTGCATGATGGAGTGTCCAAATATCGGATGGCTGCAGAAATTGGACCAGAATATGGTCAGGAGCTCTGCACGTGGATGGACAAGGGTTAGCTCGTGCCATACCCGGAAGAAAGGCAAGGACCTCCCAAGGGGTTGATTCTGTTGATGGCCGTGTTACAGCGGAATAAGGATAACGTGCGCCCAGTTATGGAATATTGCAAACTTAACGATCATGTGGACACATTCAGAGAAAACACAGATGTTTACACTGCTAATGGTGCCAGAACAGAGCTAACGCATCTCTGCTGGACTTTAGGAGAGCGTACCTCCAAGTATGAGTTCATGAGACACTGTGGCCGTACCAGACTGTGGAGATCGATGGAAAAAGGTATTGTCTAATGCATCTATGATTTGGATTAAATGTGGCTCCCCTTGTCATAAAGGGCATCGTCAGCACGGTGCTATCACAGGATAAAGCCATTGACCACGCAACATCGGCTTAAATCGATGATATTTTGGTTAACGAAGATGCCATGCCTGCATCTCGTGTAAGGGACTATTTGGCTCGGTTTGGACTGGAATGTAAGGACCCGGAGTTGTTGGGGGACGGCACATGCATGCTGGGATTAATGGTCTGGATGGTGCACTGTGTCTTGCGCTGGAAGCAAGGAACACGGTTCCAGAAGTTCCTGATATCGTTACACGACGAACAGTGTTCTCCTTGTGTGCAAGGCTTGTTGGGCACCTCCTGGTGTGTGCAAAGCTTCGTGTGGCATGCACAGTGATTAAGAGGAGAGCCTGTTCGATCACCAAAGGCTGGGATGACAAAGTGACCGGTTCCCTCCTCCGGAATATGATGTGCAAGACCATTGGTGCAGTAAGGCAGGGTGATCCAGCTTGTGGATACAGGTACGTGAACGGCAGAGAAGTGAATATGTGGGTCGATGCAAGCTCGCTCGCAACTAAGGTGGCATTGGAAAGACATGGGATAGTGTTGGAGGATGCTTGTTGGCTGCGACCTGAGACTGTGTGTGTGTGTACCATATGGTGTCGGACAATCTAACTGAGAAAGCACGAGTTCACACTTAGGCAGCCAGTGAGATGCTAATTAGGAAATGGTTGCGCACACTCAAGGAGCTGGTAATAGAGTACAAGCTCTTGGTGGACATAATGTTGGTTGCATCGATTCAAAACGTGGCCGACTAAATGACGCGAGTGCCACAGCGGTGGTTTGACACAATGAAAAGGGAAAGGGGGCTAGAGTTCCTGATCGGTGCTGTACACGTAGATGAGCTGGACGCGGCACAGATCATGGCTATTAACAAACGCAGTTGACATCCAGGAGTGTGATACACTACTTATTTCGCCAAAAGAGTGTGTCCTGCATTGGCGAAAGCAAGAGTTAAGTCGCCTATAGAAGCATGTATGGAATGTGAGCAGCAACTGGCAGACGTTGGGGATGGACATTACACATTAAAGTTGTTATCATTTCCTAACAGATTGTTGCCCGTCGCAGTTGTCTATGTGGAGGCAGTTGGCCTGATAGGACTTGGCAAGCGTAATCGGTCAACTGAGCGTTTTCTTTTTATAGTGTAACCCACCGCAGATAACAACACAGAAGGGAATTCAGGATTTTTGCAGATGAGTGGGCCGTGAACCTGAGATTCTGTTGTGCATATGTCCTGGCCGGGAATGGAATAGTAAAACGATGCCACCGTACCGTAAAACAGATTGCGACTAGAATGTGCTGCTCTATACAAGAAGCTGTCTACTGGCACGTGACTCCAAAAGACGATGACTCATATTTGACCGCACAAGCCGATGTTATATACCGTTAAGAAATGAGAGTAAAAGAGGTTGATGTGGTGCCACCATCAGCAGGTCCTGAACACGGTCCTTGCCAGGTTGGAGACTACGTGTGGGTGACCTCACTGGAGAATCGCTGCACCACGAGATTTGGCAACGGTCGGGAAACAGAACTAATAAGTTTACAGTCTGTCGTGGTGAAGGACCTACGCCCCCTACAGTGTCCTCTAATTGGAGAAAGATTCTGACAGCGCAACATCTTCAAAGAATCTGATACCTGACGACGACACAGAGTCAATTGATACACCTGAGATGGAAGTAAAAGCCCACGCCCCCGAAGAAGCCCACGGCGCTGAAGAAGCCCACACCTCTGAAGAAGCCTCACTTTTCCAAAGGAGCACCTGGCAAAGATGACCACTGGGATGACATCTTTGTGATCATGAGATCAGGGGCGAGTCTAGTCGTCGCACGTAGGCGAGAACCCACAGCCATTAAATTATGGGAAATGATATCTGCATCATGAGAGGGTTGAATTATGCAAATTAGGTGCGAAGAGAGACGAAGAAGGCTGGATAAAAAAGGTTTATTTGATCGACGGAGTTAGTTTTGTGGTGAACATCGCGTCGTTCACATGTGAGTCGATAGAAAGGAAGTAAAAGAACACTGTGTTTTAAGGAACAAAGGAATAATTCGTGGTCTCTTTATCAACTCTTTATTTCAAGACCGGCGGCGCTTTTTAAACTATGTGTTTCAAGGAACAAAGGAATAATTCGTGGTTTTTTTTATCAACTCTTTATTTCAGCAAGATGTGTTAACTGCAGATTAAGTTCGTTTGCATATTACGGAGAAAGAGAACTTTGGAATGGTTGGCCTGCCAAGGCCTAATTGCAAATTTTCGTATGTGTTCCATTTGTCAAACGCCTACTAGAATGACTCTACAGAATAGATGTCTTGGCAAACTTTCATGGTTCATGTTGGAAATGTCCAAGATATAAAAAAAACAAGTCAGTGCGGGTCGGATCTTTTCTTTGAAGGTGCCCACATTTCTCTGATAAAATCATATAAATTATATGTTGATGGGGTTCGCAAGAATTTAAAAAAAAATATTTTCCCCTCAAAATCAGAAAACAACATTTTATTATATTTATTGAACTTATGCGAATACTAATTTTTGTAAAAGGAAAACATTTAAAATATTTTTTTTAGAAACATTCATATTTCAATATTTACAAAAAAATGTTTTAAATTGTCAAAAAATTGTTATTTTATACATTTAAAATCAGAAAACAACATTTTATTATATTTATTAAACTTATCTGAATACATGTTTTTTGTAAACACAATATTAATTTTTTTTTCTTAGCTTAGTTCACCCCACACAAGGCAAGTTGCCATTGTATACGTAATGGGCTACTAAGAATTAAGGTGAAAGTTTAAGGGCTCATCCTAAATTGAAAGCTGTGCAGTGAGATGCTAGTTTAAATTAGATTTAAATTTCTGCATGTCCGTATATGTCGAGGAAACATCGAGCAAGGAGGGAGTTCCATAGGCTGGCAGCTGGAGGAAAGAAGCTATTGGAGTAGAAGGCTTTCCGGCACCTGGTGACCTTCACAGTGAATGAATTGGATTAAGCTGATTTCTGGGTTGGTCGAGTGTATTTATGTCGAGAGTGCACGAAAGCAGCAAGTTCATCGGAGCACATTCCATTGAATACTTGTAAAACAAATACAAAGATACAGCATTGTGGCGATGGGACAGGAGATGGAGCTCGGTGGATAGTGAGGGACCTATTAGCTTAAGGACTCTATTTTGGACCTTGTCTTAGCGGGAGAGACTAGTGGATTGCACACCAGCCCAGATGTGAACACAATACTTCATGCACAGGAAGATGGTGGCTTTGTAGAAAGATATGGGATATTGTCAAGTGTGAGAAGTTTTCTAGCACAGTAAAAGGAGCCCACTTTCTTTGTCGTAGCCTTGGCAATGTCTTCTATGTATTTGTTCCTATTCATGTTACCTGTGAATGTTAGGTTGAGGAGTTTGAACGTTGGACTCTCAGGTAGGATGTTATTTGCCATGGTAATCGGTGGTTGAAGAGGATTCTTGTACTTGTTGAATTGAAGGAGCTTTGTCTTAGCAGCATCAAATGTTACCATTCATTTATGACTTCATTCCACTAAAGACTAGAGGTCACTTTCAAAGGATTCAGCCATTGCCTCGAATATGTGCACGTCCATTTTATCCACATGACGAGAGTAGAGCATGGTGTGATCAGCAAATATACCCATCTCAGACACAATGTCATTAGAGAGGTCGTTTATGAAAAGCAAGAACAATAAAGGTTTAGGGATCGATCTCTGGGGTACACCTGCATTAATGTCATGTGTTTTGGTTGAAATGCTATCAAGGATAACCTGGTTCTTTCTTTTTGATAGGAAGGATCTAATTATATTAAATATTCGTCCAGTAATATTATATAAATAACTTTTTGTGAGAAGACCTTTATGTCAGACCTTATCAAAAGCTTTGGATATATCAAGTGCTACCGTCCTAGCTTCACCTGCCTTGTGCAGTGTATGGTATATGCGTTCAGAGATTACAGTTAGGATATCCGCAGTAGACTGGTTGTCAGAAAGAAGTTTAACAAGGTGACAGACTATTACTCGATTAATTCATGATTCAAAGATTTTAGCGAAGAACGTTGATAGACTGATGAGACGATAATTCTGAGGGTCAATTTTTCCTCCAGAATTTTTGAAGACTGGTACCACAGAGGCAATCATCCAGCTATCAGGGAAGAAATATTCGGCAAGGCATTTGCTGTAGAGTTTGGAGAGGACAGGGACCAGTTCTGAAGAGCATTTCTATATTACTATTACTGGTATAAAATCAGACTCGCATGCATTTGATGTGTCAAGGTTTTTTTATGATGTCTCCGACATGAGATGGCGTGATAGTCAGCTCATCAAGTGTGGCAATTGAAAATTTGTGAGAGCGTGGTTTGTGGAGTCCAAAGTGGAGTTTAAGGCGAAACACTGGGCAAGTAGTTAAGCCTCATCAGTTGCCGGGCAAACGACATCATTGTGGTAGGATAGCATGAATATTGTTGAGTTGCTGTTATTCACCACACTATTCAGGAAACAATATTTATTGCATATACACAATTTTTTTTCTTGGATTATGTTCATGAAGCTATACTACTTTTTAACCCCAGTTTGTTAAATATAAGGGGAAAGTAATCGCAATTGGTACTATTTTATATCGCTAGGTGACATGCATCTCAATATATATATATATATATATATAAATTAAGTAACAAAATGGAGTCTCTCAACTCAAAGTATCAATTAAAAAATGAATTTCTTAAATAATAATAAAAAACTACTATATTGTTTTCCGTAAAATTCGGTTACCTTTTTTTCCACCATAACAAGCAAGTATTTCCTAAAATTAGATTTAGCAGTCTTCAGAATATCAGCAATATCAACCAGAATTTGATGATAAGTTTTTACCAGATCGAATCTGAAACTATTTTTACAGCCATACAAAGATAAACAAAATCCTGGATACGAGGGACAGGATAGCAATCAGGAACAGTAACTATGTTCAAATGATGAAAATCTTTGGTAAGATGCCAATCTCCTAGAATGGAGATGCCTAAAGGGGGACGAATAATACCTGGCTAGAGCATGTGATAAAATTCGGCCTTTTCTGCATTACAATTTTCGAAGAGAGGCGGCAAGGGTGTGAAAACACAGAGTAGCAGGAGTCCTGATGAAATGCCTCATAGAGTGAACAGGCTGATTCATTTAACAATTAATATTGGTCAAATCCAGAAAAAAAATTTTAACGACTGATACAGGTCTTCAGTAGAGGCTATAAAAATACAGAAAACGCAAGTAATCTAAAAGCTTTCATACCATGCATTGAGTATAACTATTTTTTACTGTAGATTTCTATCAATTGCATGCAGAGTGAAATGTTACTCAAAAACATTTTTACCAATTTTACAAAATATGATCAAGTACGGTTTGAGGTAGCTGTAACAGATTTCACCTTAATCCAATCATTGTCCCAGGCAGTTAAGGTGGGACATGTTGTTTGAGGTACACAGTTATGCATGACAGTCGACACTTATTCAATCGCCTAGCCAACAGTCTTACAGAAGATTCACGACTAGCGAAGGCCAATATCATAATTTCACAAGGCGATTTCTATAGCTGAGACTTTGTACATCACCTTTGGACATGAATTTGTACATTTGGTCAAAATGTAAATTCTATTTTTACATATTTTATCAATTTATGTCATGTCTTCACTCAACAGACAAAATAAAGATGTTAAGAAACGATTTTACGTCAAATGTCGCTTTGAGTCAGCAGGGCACGAGTCGCGTCTGCTGGGATTGACATCCTAATGCCTTAGATGCTGGGAAACAATGTATAAGTAGCCAATTAAACAATATATGCTTTATAGATCGTAGCATTTCAAAAGAATAAGCTAACGTGAAAGTTGCAATGACAAAGAAAATGAATTGTCGATTCATAAAAATATTTGTCTTTTATTAGAAAAGAGAAAAGGCAAAATAATGAGCCAAGTAGCAGGTCTGTGTGATGAATAAAAACCCAAAGTTATCGCAAAGTGTGATTTTCACTTTTACCATGACTGTGATAGTTGACCTAAATACCCCCCCCCCCAAAAAAAAAATCAGGTCTAAGTTTAACGTTGATTCATAGTTTTACCAAGTTTAATAACGATTGGTCAAACAGATGCTAAGCTGTACACAAACATAGTGACAGACTCAACCAAAAACATAACCTCCACCTTATGATCATAAAAATAATTTAATGCAAGTTTTTTAAATTCTTTTTCATGAACTCCGTAGCTCCTATGATTACTGCAATGATAGAGATCTTCCAAAGATTTTAATTTCTTTTCATGTCGTACATAAAACATTTGTATTTCGTTATATTCTCTATCTCACCTATGTTTAAGCCAGAATCATTAGAGACACTGATTTCAACTAGGGTTGCTACTTTCTCCTTTTTGTCCCATATAACTGTGTTAGGTTTAGTAGCTTCGTTTTCTATGTAGCTGTAAGAAGTGCATAGTCATAGTGGATAATGTATGACTTATTTCTAACTGTTCGTTCATTTTTTATTATTTTAGTTCAATTAGTTTGAATAGCTCTGAGACACCCTCTTCAGCTAACACTTGATTTAACTAGGAGTTAAATTTATATCAGATGGCTCTTTTCGGGATAGATGTCGTCCATTTTAAAGGCCACTATATGTACTTCCCTATAATTTGGTCTTTGTGAGATGGTATCTAAGTATTTTGTTAAATTTTCTTTTATTAGACTAGTCGCCTCCACCACAAACGGTATGCTGTTTATTTCTTTCAGAGACCATGTTTATTTATGTCATTCTTGAGGTCCTGATATTGGTTATCCTTTTGTATTCCACTCTATTGGGGCTAGAGTTATTCGGTACGGTTACATCAAAGAGGAGAGAAATCTTTTCAGGTTTGTTTTAATGTGTGTTTTTATGACCTTGTCTTTGATGTATCTGCCCACCTGTATGTCATAAATCACTGTCATATTTCTGTTTGATGTTATGGGTGAAGATTATAGGGCATAATCACATTGACACACTGGTCCTTGTTAGATAACTGAAGTTAAGCAACGGTGGGTCTGGTGAGTACTAGATGGGTGACCATTTAGGAATACAAGGAACTGTATGTAGGAGGACGCTGACACCTCCCTGCAAAAACTGCAAACACATAACGTTCACCACCCTTGACCGGGATATAATCCTTTGATTCATTTATTTAACATTTTTGTTTCATTTTACTTCAGTTGGAGTTCTCAGAAATCAAGGGGTCCCTTCCTTGGGCTAACACTTTATCTCTATATGTGATACATAGATATTCAATGTTCTATTAGAGTTCTCCTGTACCTCTCTAGCGATGAGTTTGTAAAGAAGTTAAGAACGTTTAATGGAGTATCCAGCTAAGTGATGTTACTTGAGGTAACATCACTAAGAGAAGGTGCACTATTCTTTGTATAGGCTTGTAGCCAAATTGTGGAGATCTTATTTAGGTTTTCGAATACTATAGTATTTTGAATATTTGGAAAGGGTTAACTTGTAGGGTGAAGTATCCTCATGTCAGGTTTTCCTGACAAACCCTTTCACAGAAAGACCGAAGACACTCAGGGTCCAGTGTGTTTTCGAATGTGTCTTTTTAAAGAAGTTTGTGCAGCAAATGCATTTCCACATATTTGACGAGTATGGGGTTTCTCAAAATGCTTAAAACAATTATCTTTCTGTTTTTGCTAGGGATGGGGCATCCTACCGGATGCCAGAATTTTACCGGCTATTTCAGACACTCCAGCATAGGGATCTTTTTTCAGTGCAATTGTTTGTATTTCTCTTGCACTCGGTTCACTGGGTATACCTGCTAGATAGCTTTTGAAATTCTTTTTCATTAGTCCTGTTGCTCCTATAATTACTGGAATGATGGAGATTTTCCTAAGATTCCAGTTTCTGTTCATGTCGTACAGAAGATCTTGGTATTTGGTAATCTTTTCTCTTTCAGCTGTGTTTAATCCTGCATCATTAGGGACACTGACTTAAACTAGGGTTGCTACTTTCTCCCTTTTGTCCCATATTACGATGTCAGGCTTAACAGCTCCGTTTTCTAGATATGTAGCTGTAAAGATTGCATAGTCATAGTGGAGTGTGTATAACTTATTTCCAACTGGTTTCTGGTATATGCTTCCAGGACTTGCTGCTATACTGGATATTCAACTTTTTACATATAGTCCAGTGAAGATATTTACACACTCTGTTGTTTCGCATTGTATAATAGCCATCCCCCAGGAGAACCTTAAAACTGGATGTCAGGTGGCTCAGTCTCCACCTCTGTGTGGCAGAACCTGCACTTGTTATTGTTGCTGAGACCACTCATCTTTTTATAGGCATTGGTCATCAAGCCTTAATCTTGAGCAGCCATTATATTTCTCTCCTGATCATAGTGGATCGTCTTTTCAGCCAGTCTACAAAGCCTTCCTTATCTATATATTCCTGAGGTAATTCACCTAGGAAATACTTAGCACGTTGTTGGTTGGCCCATTCTTCCAGTTTTCTAGAATGGAAGACCTTGGTGTATTTCTGGCGGCTCTTGCGGGCTATTTCCTTGGCAGGATTGTTGTCTGTTTCTGCCTCATTTGTAAGACAGTCCTGTCCAAAATGTTTGGCCAGTTTTGTGATAGAGGTTGTTCTGCTTGCTCTTGTTTCTTGATGTTGGCATACCATCATAAGGTTTGGGTTCTGGGAACTCATCAGATATTGGCCGGTGATCACAATAGTGGCTTGATGTTGCTGGTCAATTTCTGAGAGACACATACCCCCCGCTCCTCTTGGCAGATACAGCCTTGGTAGACACTGGTTCATGTACACTACTCTGTACATTGTCAACATTTTTCTCGTTTTAGTGTCTAATCTATTAATGTCCTTTTGTGGCCCAATTAATAATTCCAAAGATGTATGCTATCACTGGCATAGCTAATTGGTTAATGGCAGTTACTTTGTTTTTGTTTATAAGCTCTGTTTTGCAATTTTTTCTAACATGGCGTATATACTCTCTGTAATTGTTTCTCTCATCTTGGCATGTTGAATTGAATCGTTTTCTTCTATACCAATGAGGGGCTATCTTGTGATTGTAAATAGTCAGCTGATGGTGGTGGTATACTTGTTAGACAGCCCCTTGCTAAAAAGGATTTTGGTTTTTATGTTGCTGTATGGTGGGTTGTTTGTTTGACGGCTTGATCCATGGGTGATTGGTAATGTGGTTTCTGTTGTATCTGTGGTGTGGTGTGGTGTTTTGAATGATGATGGGAATTGTTAGAATTTTTATGGCACTTTCAAGTGGACACTATTGGTTCTTATGAGGGCTGCTATCTCTGATGTTATATAGTCAAGCTCAGCTTCATTGAACACGCTTATGCTGTTATATCTTTGGCAAGTTATTTTATTTTTTAGGTGGAACATCTCTCTTGCCTGGACAGAAGTGGAAGAATATTTCCCTCCAGGTGTATGTTCTCTATTTTTGTTTGGTATATTTTGCCTGAGCATATTTCATAGCCCATAACAGTGTCCACGTTTCTTCCCTCTCCCATCTAGACTATTGTCTCTGTCTAGTTTCTTCTTCACTGATAGGAAGGTTGTCTTCTTAAGCCTGTCTTATGGCTGCAATTTTTATAAGGGTGCTCTCTTCTTCTGTTATATATATTCCAATCTGGGAAACAAGCGATCGTAGGCGGGCATCCAGTGTATTTTTTTTCTTTGAAGAGGGTAGATTCTTTAAGCTTATTGGCAAAGATTTCATTGGATATTTTGCTCCACTTTTTTAACTTTGATTACTGGTAGCAAACAATAGCACCTTTTTCTGTGCAGCAATCCATGGTTGGGCTTTTAAGCCTCTTATGTTACTTTTTTTTCTGTTGTTGCATTTGATGGTGATAGGGGGCAATGACCTTTAGTCTCAAGGCCTGCTGTCTGACTATGGTTGGCCTGTCATGGCTGGATCACCATTTGCAGATTCAGGAAGGTTAAGACCATTGCTTACATCTTCCAGCCTGGTGTATGAATGGGTTGATAGACCTTTTTATCCTGGGTGCAGGCCTGCCAGTATTTATTTTCGTTTTAATTCATACTTTTTATCATTCATTTTCTAATTGTCAACGGCTTCTAATTCATTATTAAAAGCTGCCCTCTATTAATAGAGAAGGTGCCCCCCGTCTGCAATTTAGGAGACGTGCTGGATGGCTTGAGGAGACAGTACACCATTTTATTTTAATATTTGGTCAGGGTTTACTTCCATTGAATTCTTTTGGCAAGTGCTGGTATTTTGCCTTCAAGTTCTTTCACAGCGTTTTCAATTTCTTCTCCTGTGTTTGTTCGAATATGTTTTTTTAAATCCTTACTGCTTCTACATGTAGATACGCATACTTTACAAGAATACAGTTTTGTCTCCATTGTGTGCTCGCATGTGCTGTTTTAAAGTATATGTATACGAAAATACCGATCAACATAGTTTGCAAAGAAACAGGGGTTTCTCCTGTATGTGGTCGTTTTAGGTGTGTTTTTAAATTAGAACTCTGTGAGAATGTGGCTCCACAAATTTTACAAGTATATGGTTTTTCTCTCAATGTTTAATTGTACTTGGGTCGAATTTCTCAGAAATCAAGGGGCCCCTTCCTGGGGCTAACACTTGATCTCTATATGAGATACATAGATACCCGAATATTCTATTAAAATTCTCCTTTATTTCTAAAAATTGAGTTAGTAAAAATTTAAAAATAATAAATTTCTTCTCTCCCCAACTGACCAGTCAAGTATGTCATAGTATATCTTTCTTTTAGTCTGTTGGTATTACCGGATTCCAGGACAAGAATTCATCTAGTCTGGTGGAGTATCCAGCTACGTGGTGTTACTTGAGGTAACCTCACTAGAAGATGAACTATTCCTCGTATGAGGGGATCTTATTTTTGCTGCGGATACTATGTAATTTTGAATATTTGGTCAGGGTTTACTTGTAGGGGTAAGTATCCTCATGTCAGGTTGTCCTGACAAACCCTTGTACAGAGAGACCGAAGACACTCGAGGATAGTATCTATTAGGTAATTCAAACTCTCTCCAGTGTGTGTTCGGAGGTGAACTTTTAAAGCTGAATTAACAGTAAATGCAGTTCCACATATTTGACAAGTATGAGGTTTCTCTCCAGTCTGTGTTCGGAGGTGAACTTTTAAAGCTGAATAAGCAGTAAATACAGTTCCACATATTTGACAAGTATGAGGTTTCTCTACAGTGTGTGTTCGAATATGGTTCTGTAAATTAAAATCCATGGAAAAAGCATTTCCACATATTTGACAGATATAAGGTTTTTCTCTCAATGTTTAATTTTACTTCAGTCAGAGATCTCAGAAATCAAGGGGCCCCTTCCTGGGGCTAACACTTGATCTCTATATGAGATACATAGATACCCGAGTATTCTATTAAAATTCTCCTTTATTTCTCAAGCATTGAGTTAGTAAAAAAGTTAAGAATAATTTCTTCTCTCACCAACTGACCAGTCAAGTATGTAGTAGTATATCTTTTTTGTAGTCTGTTTGTCTTACCGGATTCCAGGACAAGAATTCATCTAGTCTGGTGGAGTATCCAGCACGTGGTGTTACTTGAGGTGTGTGTTCGAGTGTGTATCTTTAAATAATAATTTTGAGAAAATGCAGCTCCACATATTTGACATGAATAAGGTTTCTAACGTAATGTTTAATTTTACTTCAGTCGAAGTTCTCAGAAATCAAGGGGCCCCTTCCTGGGGCTAACAGTTGATCTCTATATGAGATACATAGATACCCGAGTATTCTATTAAAATTCTCCTTTATTTCTCACACATTGAGTTAGTAAAAAAGTTAAGAATAATTTCTTATCTCCCCAACTGACCAGTCAAGTATGTCATAGTATATCTTTCTAGTGGTCTGTTGGTATTACCAGATTCCAGGACAAGAATTCATCTAGTCTGGTGGAATATCCAGTACGTGGTGTTACTTGAGGTAACATCACTAGGAGAAGATGCACTATTCCTCGTACGAGGGGGATCTTATTTGTGCTGCGGATACTATGTAATTTGAATATTTGGTCAGGGTTTACTTGTAGGGGTAAGCATCCTCATGTCAGGTTGTCCTGACAAACCCTTGTACAGAGAGACCGAAGACACTCGAGTATAGTGTCCAGTAGGTAATTCAAACTCCCCAGTGTGTGTTAGCATGTGCCTGGTTAAATGAAAATTCTAAGAAAATGCAGCTAAACATATCTTACAAATATAAAGTTTTTCTCTTTTTTCTAAATTTTTCTTTTCATTCATTTGCTGGGGACGGGGCATTCTTCCAAATGCCATACGATCACCCGCTATTTACAGACTCCAACCGAGAGCTCTTTTCAGAATTCTGGCTGTTCCCTTGAGTGCAGTTGTTTGGATTTCTCTTGCACTTGGTTCACCAGGTATACTTGCTAAATACTTTTTCAAGTTCTTCTTCATGAGTTCCGGTTTCTTTTCATATCATACATTAGACCATGATATTTTGTTATTTTCTCCCTTTCAGCTCTATTTAGGCCCCCATCATTAGGGACACTGACCTCAACCAAAGTTGTCACTCTCTCTATCTTGTTCCATATTACAATGTCAGGTTTGACAGCTGCGTTTTCCAGATAGGTAGCTGTGGGGATTTCATGGTCATAATGGATGGTGTATGTCTCATTCCACACAGTTCTCTCAAGTAGATTTTCCCAGTGCCTGCTGCTACATCTGATATTCAGTTTCTTACAGATGGTCCAGTGGAGGTATCTGCACACTCCATTATGTCGTGCTGTATAGGAGCCATCTGCCAACATGATTTTGCAACTCGATATCAGGTGGCTCACACTCTCCACTTCAGTGTGGCAAAACCTGCACTTGTTGTCCTGACTGAGACCAGCCATCTTTTTAAACGCATTTATCATCAGGCCTTGGTCTTGTGCGGCCATTGTAAGCCTCTCCTGGTTGTAGTTGAGGGCTCCCTTTCTTAGCCAGTCCAAGGACCCTTCCTTACCAATATAGTCCTTTGATAGTTCATCGAGGAAGTATGTGGCACGTTTCTGTCCTTACCACTCATCAATGCACCTGTTCTTAAAAGTCTGGGTGTATCTCTTGCGGCTCTTTTGGGCTATCTCTGTGGCAGGATTGTTTGGTGTTTCTGCCTCATCTATATGACAGCCTTGTCCAAAATGCTTGGCAAACTTTGTGATGGAATTTGTTTTGCTGGCTCTTAACTCTTGGTGTTCACGTACCATTGCTAGGCTGGGGTTTAAGGACCTTCTTAGGTACCAGCCAATGCTGACAATAGTGGCTCTGTGCTGGTAGTTTATCTCTGATAGACCCAATCCTCCCTCTCTTCTGGGCAAGTACAGTCTTGGCAGACACTGATTTCTATAGATGACCCTATGGAGGGTTAACATTTTTCGAGTCTTTACATCTAGCCTGTTGATGGTTTGTTGAGGCCAATCAATGATGTGAAAGCTGTACGTAATTACTGGCATAGCAAGTTGGTTAATATATCTCATTTTCCTCATCTAGCTGTAGATTGTCTGTCTGAATCTTTTTCCCAGCCCTGAGGGAGCACTTGGCGCATTTATCCAAGCCAAATTTCATTCCAATGTCTTTGGAAAAGGTGTGTACAACCTGCAGGAGCTGCTGCAATTCAGTGTCAGAGCTTGCATACAGCTTAAGGTCATCCATGAAGAGAAGGTGGTTGATTTTCTTAGATGGATCTCTCTGGCATCCCTGACCAAGGTTGTAGGCCTTCTCCCTGTTGTTGAGAAGTTTACTAAGTGGGTCTATTGCCATGCAGAAGAGCAACGGGGATAGGCTGTCACCTTGGAAGATTCCCCTTCTGATATTGATGTTAGGGATGGTAATCTTTCCATGGCTGTGGCTTAGTGAGATGTTGGTTTGCCACATTTTTATGTGGGCTGTCATTGTTTTTTTTAATTATTGGGTTGATATTATACAGGTCAAGGCACCGTAGTAGCCATGAGTGGGGCACGCTGTCATAGGCCTTCTGATAATCAATCCATGCCATGCTCAGGTTTCTATGCCGCTTCCTACAATCCTCTAAAATTGTTTTGTCAATCAATAACTGGTCCTTGGTACCAAAGCATCGTCTCCTACAGCCAGCTTGTTGATCTTCTAGGTAGTTCCCAGAGGAGAGATGGTCGTAGATGCTATCGGCTACCAGGCCAGTAAAGAGCTTGTAGGTGGTACTGAGACAGCATATGGGTCTGTATTTATTTGGGTATTGTGTCTCTTTTGTTTTGGGTATGAGGCTTGTGTCTCCCTTAGTGAGCCATGGTGGTGTTGCCTCTTCACCCCTCAGTAGTCTGTTGAAGCATTTACTGTAGTGGCCATGGAGTGCAATCAACTGCTTTAACCAAAAATTGGAGACATTGTCAATGCCAGGTTTCTTGTGGTTAGCAAACAGAGCTAGTTTTTTTTAGTCGCTTCTGTTGTAATTACTGGCTCCGGCATTGTGGGCTTGGTCTTATTTACCCTCTGTATGTCTCCAATCCACTGGGCCTCTTGGTTGTATACTGCCTCACACTCAAACAGAGGTCGCCAGTAGTTCTCCAGGTCTTATTCTTCAGGTGGTTTTTCTACAGTAATGGTATCCCTTATTAGAGTTCTATAGAACACTCTAGGGTTTGCTTCAAACTGTTTGTTCTGGGACTGGGCCTTCTTCTTATTTTCCTCAGTTTTTATTCTTTTAGCAAGTGCTGGTATCTTGCCTTCCAGCTTCCTGACAACGTTGTTTAGTTCCTCACTGCTGGTTGTGTGGTACTTTGCATGGAGTCTGCTGATGGTGTTTTTCAGTCTCCCTTCTGTTGTGGGAGCTGCGAGGTACTGTTTTATTTGGCTCATTTCTTTCCGATGGAGGTTTAATTCTTTTTGCAGCTTGAGCTTCCATGCAGGTGTTGTTTTGGAAGCTCTGGGATAAAATCGCTTTTTAACGTTCTTTTGAGGGAATGTTATCCTATCGATATAAAGCCCAGCTGCATATGTGATCTGGTTGAGTTCCGTGAGCGACACTGCATCTGGCACCAGTCTCTGCAGTGCAATGTTGACTTTTGTGATGAGGGCTTTGGTGGTTCTGTAGGGTTTTATTTTTGACAGTTGTGGTCGATTATGCCTCTTTAAAGCACAATTCTTAGAAAATGCTGCTCCACATATTTTACAAGTATGAATTTTCTCTCCAGTTTGTGTTAGTATGTGTCTATTGAGATCTGAACTACATATGAATATTAATTTGCATACGTTGCAAAAATAAGATTCATCTTTACTCTGCGTTTCCATGTCTTCTCTTTAAAAAGAACTTTGCAAAAATACTGTTCCATTCACGTTAGAAGATTCTGACAAATTTACATACATTTTCTACTGCAACTCTAATCTGTGAATGAAGAAAAAAATTATTAAGCATATCTTACATAAAAATATCTCGTATATATAAAAATCAATTCATATACTATGTTCGTTCAAATCTTACCCTGGTTTCAGATCACTCTAGAATACACTCGAAGAACTTTATTGTTTCACACACGGAAAGCTCATTGTTACTAATTTACATATGCGAAAATCTATTCTAGCAAATCTACACACTAATTATTAAACCAGTCAAGCAATTACATTTGTTAAACATGAAAATATTATCACCATTTGTTACATTATGTAGGCCTCATGTCTGATAGTGATTACATCAGCTACTGTTAACTGAGACATAAGCAAATTAAGTGCAGGTCGAAGTGACACCATTTGGGGAAAAAAATCAGTTCTAACAAAAGATAATATGAAGAGATGACCTTAAGGCTAGGTGAGGGTAAATAGTTCGAAATAGAGTAAAAACAAAGGGATGTCAGTCGAGATGACATATGACGTCACAAATATTGAGGTTGACAAAGAAAGAAGAGATTCAAATTAGTTTTGTGTTAAAGCTGAAACGAGGCGGACTTGTGACAATAATGTTGTAATACATTAAGGTTAAGATCGCCAAAGGCGAAAATCTGTTCCCTAAGTTCTCTGTTCACTGTGTCCACACATTTATCGGTAATAATACTAGTCTCTCTTTCAAGTCTGAGTTATACCTCTCTCTCGTTTTTCAGTTTGTGTTGTTTGTTCATGTTAAATAAAACTGTTAAAATCAAAATGGCGTCCATGAGGAACAGCCAAAACCTAGGTTGACGCAGATGATGTTGGTGCACCTGCGACAGTAAGAAGTACACACATTTATCTATGAATGAAACGTTTTCTAAAAATAAACTGAATTATAAATAGAAGGGTAGGCTAAAAGCAGAAGTCGAGAAATAGTTCATTTCTGTCAGAGAGTGGTTCTATCTCTTCGCTTGTGCCAACTGACCCAAACAGATAGACTATGTTGGTATGATCACATTGAAAGAATGGATGAAAGTTCTTATGGTACAGCTACTAAACCAAGAACTCTCATCCATTCTTTCAACGTGACCATACCATCAAAGTCTGCTGTTCTACACATATCTCCCAATACTGTCCAGATTTAATCCTTGTCTGATATAATTAAAAACTAAGCCTGTCTTAAAGACTCACATTATACATTAATAATATCATTCTCATATAATTTATGTACATGAAACTTACAAACATTACACTGCCAACTATAAAGTTTTTTTGTGCTTTAACATACTTTGATTTTTTTTTTTGCTTCAATACAAAAGTAGTGTCAAGTCTGTTTGTGTTAGAACAAAACAAAATGGAAACCTAATGACAGCCATGCAGAGCTTCGATAATCGCTCAAAAAACGAACATTAAACAGAATCACAGCTAATAACTCTCATCAATCGGGCGACAGATTCAACCGAACCTGTATCATTTTATTATCATAATTTTTGTTTATCGATTTTTGAGCGATTATCGAAGTTCTACATTGCTGTTATAAACCACCATTTTTTTCGTTATAACTTTATATTCTTGACACTACTTTTGTATTGAAGTAAAATAAGAACACTTTAAAATAAGATAAAAACACAAAAAAATTACAGACAAGTAGAAGAGTAACTTATCTTACTTTTAGAACATTTATTTGTTGCCTATTTGTTTATTTTTCTAGCCCTTTTTTGTTTCGTTGGATATCGGAATAAACCACCAACGTATACACACACACACACACACACACACACACATACACACACACACACACAGACACACACTGTTGGTTAACCGAACCAACCCGAAAGATTTGGTTTGTCTTTGTTTTGTTTTTTAATAGAGAGAGAGCGCGCGGATGTCGTTTTTATTTGGCTTAAATGTCGAACAGTTTAAATATAATTTGAAGATGATGAGGACACACGAGGAAAAGATCAACTTCCTCGCCAAAAATAAGAAAAAATTCTGTAGTAGAGTGTTAATAAGAAAATAAAAATCAGTTTTATTATATTTTGCCGACTGCCATTGATTTATTACTGGTTAATATGAAATACTGAGTTATGTCCCCCTAATGTACGTGTTTTTTTTCTCTCTCGAATCAATGGCGGACACTTAAAATACGATAAGACTATTTTTTTAAATTTTTAATTAAAATTCTACTCGATAATTTTTGCTAATTTTTGGTGTATATACCCAGTTTTGCCAGATACATAAGTAAATCGAAATATATTCTGGTTAATTTATTTGGAACTACGATTTTCACCTGAGTAACTGTGTTTGTATATGGACCATTATCTATATAAGCACCAAAATCGACTTTCCCTAAAAAGGAATAAGATGAAATGAAACAAAAATTGGCAGTTATTCAGAATAAGAACACGAGCGAATTTATTTTAGAAGAGCTCCAATAGTGTAAGGGGCAGACAACTCTCTTTTTAGTACCTAATTTCTAGTTTCTCCGAAAATGGACGTCAATGCCTTGAATATGCGCGAGTTATTGTATTTAACCAGTACTGAACAGAAAATAGTTAATTTTTTTGAAAACGCAGATATTACTTTGATTTTCACAAATTTTAATTTCTTAGATAATTTATTTTTTAAACTATGAAATAAATAAAATATCAGTTAATCCAAACAAGAGGATTGTTCGCTTTGAAATAAATAAAAAGAAAATGTTTTAAACCAAACCCGATGACTGTTGATTTTCTCAAATTCTATTTTCTTAAAAAGAGAGAGTTGTCTGCCCATTAGACTATTAGAGGTCTTCTAAAATCAATTCGATCGTGTCCCTAAAATGAAGGTTTCCACAAATTAAAATACCTCAGTCCAGAAGGAATTCTGACTGAATACAGAACAGATATTACACTGTCAGCTTCGCCCAAGCATCAGGTAATGAATGCGACTTTAAAGTCAAAGAGGAAACAGACTAAATTTAAGACAACATTATCTGAAAATATTTTGTTAAAAATTCCTTTTAAAGCAGTTACCATTTCTGATCTGGATTCATTTTTTTTCATCTTAATAAATAATATTTACCGTTAAATTATTCGCGATTTAAAAACACATAATTCATTCAAAATATGAACATTTCTGAACAAAACACGAGCCAGAAATCCTACAGAGGAGAATAAAATTTCTGCAACCGGTGTAGAAGGAAGAAATAACCCTTGTTAAAAATAAAGGGGAAAATGGCATTGAATGGATTTGTTCAGTGGTACTTGTAGTAGCAGTAATAGTTCCAAGCATTTAACTGGTAGAGAGAGAGGGGGAGAGGGGGAGAGAGAGGGGGGAGGTGAATTGAATATCAAAAGTAATCCAGTTCAAGGGAGTTAACTTCAAAATGGGTACTTATGCGGCCATCACTGGATTCCCACTATGAATTACACATATGCCCATATTTATCTGCCTCTCCACGCGATCAAATATAGATGAGGTTATTTTTTTTATATTGGGAAAGTCCAGCTCCCCAAAAAGGCGGTCTGAATTTTTGTATGTGCCTTTCGGAAGCCGTACATACGTTCCAAAGATTAATCTTCGACGACGTACTTAAGACCAGTTCCTCCATGGAGGGGCACGTGCAACACATAGAGTTTATATTTGTTGGGGGGGGGGATACGTATTATGTACAATATACAAAATTATCGAATATAAAAGTATCTCTCTCCTCGATGTACACTTAAAGGGACCGAAGCGGCAGTCGGGAAAGGAAACGTTTGCTAAAAGAATTGCTCTTTCATCGACCCACTCAACAGGGTCTCAACTTTGGAGTTATATTGACCGGTTCTTAATTAGGAGAGTCAACGTAGAATGTCCAAGTTTTCAAAATATGGTTTACTCGAATCATAGACTTTTTCGGGTTCGAGTAAACTTAGATAGACCTAGGCCTAGATTGGCTGGGTATGGGAAGCTCAACACTTCGTTGTTCGATGTGAAGGGCTACCCGGAACAGCTATTACTAACCTTACAGCGGGAATTGACGGGGGCTGTAATTGGGAATAGGAAGTGAGTTCACTTTAAGAAGATTATTAAGTCTTTTATTGCCGATTTTAGCCGACGACTTAATCTAACAACTAAGGCAGCTAAAGTGGCACTAGAATCTAGATTAGATCGGACGGTGGAGGCGGGGGTAGTGCTAAAGTTACTATAATTAAGGCAAAGCTTGCGTTCTCGGTTATCCAAGAAAACTAAGCTTTAATAATTAGGGCTAGGTTAAAATAGGGCACCTAAGGAAGCAACATATATGACTGCTAAATTTAGTGCAACGGAACGTCGACAAGCTGCTGATAGGCATATCACACAAGTCTCATGACCACAAACGAAAGTATTATGGATGCGTTTCGTTCTCATTTCCAGGATCTTTTTACCAGTGAACCCGCTGTGTTTAGCACAATTCGACCCCGATTTAGCTGACTTTTCTCACCTCGATGCGAACGAAGCAGCTAGGTGCGAATATTGCATAACAGAGGAAGAAGATCAGAAAGCCTTAAAGCGAGAACAGATGAAACCCAGGAAAACAGTAAATGCAGACTGTGTGGACAAAGAGACGAAACAGTAAATCACATAATAAGCGAATGCAGCAAACTAGCTCCAAAAGAATATAAGAACAGACATGACTGCACGGGGAAAGTAGTACACTGGGAACTATTCAAGCAACTACATTTCGAACATGTGGGCAAATGGTACAAACATAAACCAGAGACAGCACTGGAAAACGAAAATCACAAAATCATCTGAGGCATACAAGCAAAAAGACCGGATCACATTAAAAAGAAAAAAAAGCAAAAAACCTGAGTTAAGATCAAGGACATTGAAAAACGAAGCAACTACAAGGAACTTGCCAGAGTATTGAAAGAGATATGAGGCATGAAAAAAGCCATATAATACCAATAATCGTAGGAGCACTAAGAACAGTCCTGAAAAAACTTGAAAAAAAAGACTGGGGGAAATAGGAATCAAATGGAAGACTGAGACCATACAATGGACGGCATTGATGAAAACAGCTGAAATCTCAAGGAAAATCCTTGACTACGGAACTCAACCCACATAAGCTACGAAGACTAATAAGTCACATGAAAGGAAAAAAACAAACACAGAAATAACACCACCACAAAAACCAAGGAATCAAAACTGAAAGAAATTTCATAAAATACCCCCACTTCCCAAAAAAGTGATGACATCAGCCTCGGCTGATACCACAAAAATAGTCGTGAAGGGTCAAGGAGAATGGAGAGACCGATGAGGGAGAGCACTAATCAGCCATCCACTTTAAGAGTGCAGAGAGTAATGAGACATTGGGTAGGTCTATTGCCACCCAAATCCCAGAAAAGGCCAATTGTCATTACCAGCTAGAAATCAATGGTAGGCGGCTGTTGTGATACTGCAAGGTCATTTTCCGTGGTTATCGAAAAAAGATAGAGAGTACTGGACATCTTTGGAGGCTTGTTGTCACTCAGACTCAACGGGACACCACCAGTTGTTGTGGGTGAGCAATCACTGACGATGACTTGTGTGATAATTCTTAGTGAGTACAAATAATAATAAGCTACTATGGATCATTCATAGAATAGACAAAAGCATATTGACTAGAATACTAGGTAACTAATGATCATGCACAATGCACTAGATCCGAAAGATGCTATTAACCACAATTATATATATATATATATATATATATATATATATATATATATATACATATATATATATATATTATATTATATCATATATATATATATATATATATATATATTATATCATATATATATATATTATATCATATATATATATATTATATCATATATATATATATATTATATTATATTATATCATATATATATATAGATATATATATATTATATTATATCATATATATATATATTATATTATATCATATATATATATATATATATATATATATATTATATTATATCATATATATATATTATATTATATTATATCATATATATATATTATATTATATTATATCATATATATATATTATATTATATTATATCATATATATATATTATATTATATTATATATATATATATATATATATATATATATATATATATATATATATATATATATATAACTTCTTTGTAAAATAGTAGGAAAAATCCCAGCAGAGTGCTCGATTATTAAGAATTAAAGTTAAAAATTAAGAGCATAATATTTATTTATTTTGGTACAGAAAAATTAGTACAACATTCGTACCGTCGGTTTCAAGCACGGAAGGTCGGCTCTCTTCAGCTTCTGTTGTCATCTGTTTTGGAAATGTGAAGTCACATGACACTCTCGTTGGGACGCGTTATTTGCTCAGTGTGTTGTGTGTGTCTGTTTAAATTTAAAATTAGTGTAATGAGACCGTTGAGATTTAAAACCGAAGGAGATTTGGTGAGATATGATAAAAGATTAAAGGGAATAAAACATAAAAGTAAAAGTAAAAATAAAATTAAATTAAAATTTGAAATAAAAGCATAAGAATAAAAAAATAAAAATTATAAATAATAAAAAAATAAATGAAAAGATTTCTATGTAATTCCCATGAGCCAATTTATGAATTTGTATCATTAGCCGTTATTGTTTTTGGGTTTGAAGGTATGCGTTCTAAAAGAAAGAACCGTTAGTTAATATCGTGTTAAACATCTTTTAGACAGCTCGGAGTGATTTTAATGAAGAAATTGCTGGATCTAAGGGAGGTAACTTTGTTGGAAATATTTGAGTTTGTTTAAATGGATTTGTTAGATTAATCTAGTGACTGATAAATAAATAAAAATATTTTTGTATTTTTGTGAAAGTCGAAGTTTTTGCTCTTGAAATTTATGTGGATATAGGTTGATGAGGTGTTTGTTCGTTTTTATTTTGTTTATATTAGTAGAGGGGGGTAGCTAGATATTATGTGAATCGGTCAGACCAGTTTATGAATAGTGCTTGTCTCTTGTGGATACATCCCTTAAATATCCGCGATGAAATCTTTAACCTCGACGGTGAAAATGGTTCTGACGAATGGAGACTGCCGCTTAAAATATTATTGGATGTTGAATATGTGATGGTGAGACGGCTGGACAGAGTGGCGAGCCATTACGCCTCGTCCTGTCCATACAGAAAATCCGGATCAATGATGGTGGGTGCTTTGTCTTCCATGGTTGCGACGTTATCCTGTGCGAGATCTGGGTGTCTGTATTTGCAGTTACGCCCGTGAAAACATGGGTTGCCTAGGGTATAGTTTCTACAGATGGCGGGTTCCAAATTCCGGTTTCCGTTTCTGCGTGTCTGATTGTATCCTTGATTGGCATTGTGAGATGTGTCAGATTTGGTTTGCGCTCTTGGGTGGGAGAAGTGTCTGCTTGTGTTTGCTAATTGTCGCGTTGGTCTGGCTAGCATCTTGGGTTGTTGATTTGATCGGCATGGTTTGTGTGTGTAGTATGCGATGGTATCATGACTGGTGGTCTCATCTGTTTCGATACCACGATCTAGTTATTGTTGGGCCTTGCTTGCTATACCGCCAACTGTGTAATGGGTGTCCATTGTTTTGCCGAGATAGGGTTATATGTTTGGTGTCCAGGCCTTGACCTTTTCGCTCATTAAAATCGATCCTATGATCGAGAAGACAGTGTTCGCCGATATATCTGGACCGTTGTCCGCCTTGTGTTTGGTGAACGGCGGCCTCTCTGATAGTGTTTTCGAGCCGCTCAGCAAAATCTGTTAATTTTTCGCCGGCTTGCCGTAGTAGGTCCCAAGCCCAGCTAAGATGCTGGGAGTTGGTCATCTTGCTGCTGTCTGTGGTTACCAGGTAGGTCGTCAGCCGTTTGAAGGTGGGTGTATCTTCTGGAAATTCAAGATCTGCTGGAAAATGCATTGATTGAGCAGTTGTTTGGAGATTTTGATGAATTCCTCGGCGAGGTCCAGCTGAACGTGTGTCATGTAGATTTTGTTGAGGTCCGTGATGAATCGGTTTATGTCGTTATGGGTTGAAGGTCCTTATGCCCCTCATTGCGTCGCGTAAAGTGTGTTGTCATGTCATTAGCTCATAATCAGTGGGTTTGTGGATGGCGTATGTGGCCACTGTGGATTTCAGGGTGGCTAACATATTGTCAAAATCTATTTGTATCATGTCGATCCGTGTCTTGGTTGGATGGACTTTGTTGCGTGCAAGACATTAGTTATCCATTTCCCTTGCTGCTTCTGACACCAAATGTTATAATAAGCATTTGGCAGCAAGGAAAAAGGAGGCGAAACAGAATGAAATTTAAACAAATTGTATTGTTTCAAAATAAATTAGATACAAAACAAAGTTGTTGTTGTTCTTCCGTTTGTAGAGTTGTTGTTCTGCCGTGGTAGAGTCGTTGCTGTTGTTGTGGTTGTTCTACGTGGTAGAGCCGTTGCTGTTGTCGTTCTGCTGTGGTAGAGTAGTTGTTGTTGTTCTTCCGTGGTAGAGTCGTTGCTGTTGTTGTGGTTGTTCTACGTGGTAGAGTCGTTGCTGATGTCGTTCTGCTATGGTAGAGTCGTTGTTGTTGTTCTGCCGTGGTAGAGTCGTTGCGGTTGCTGTGGTTGTTCTACATGGTAGAGTCGTTGTTGTTGTTGTTGTGGTTGTTCTACGTGGTAAAGTCGTTGTTGTTGTTCTGCCGTGGTAGAGTCGTTGCGGTTGTTGTGGTTGTTCTACATGGTAGAGTCGTTGTTGTTGTTGTTGTGGTTGTTCTACGTGGTAGAGCCGTTGCTGTTGTCGTTCTGCTGTGGTAGAGTAGTTGTTGTTGTTCTTCCGTGGTAGAGTCGTTGCTGTTGTTGTGGTTGTTCTACGTGGTAGAGTCGTTGCTGATGTCGTTCTGCTGTGGTAGAGTCGTTGTTGTTGTTCTGCCGTGGTAGAGTCGTTGCGGTTGTTGTGGTTGTTCTACATGGTAGAGTCGTTGTTGTTATTGTTGTGGTTGTTCTACGTGGTAGAGTCGTTGTTGTTGTTCTGCCGTGGTAGAGTCGTTGCGGTTGTTGTGGTTGTTCTACATGGTAGAGTCGTTGCTGTTGTTCTGCCGTGGTAGAGTCGTTGCTGTTGTCGTGGTTGTTCTACGTGGTAGAGTCGTTGTTGTTTGTTGTTGTTGTTCAAGGTGTGATGGGTTAGTTGAGTGAACGGTCGACAGCAACCCGACCGTTCAGCGTCGGGTTTCCTTATGTAACTGTTGCCTGCTATCAGCTCCCGCTATTTAAGAGTAGTACATGGACGGTGTTGTAGACATCCGGCTCCCAAACGATAGGGACAAAAAATGGCCCTTGACTTTATAAAACTGTGTTTCTTTGAAATCTTATTTTCGCCATAGCGAGCACGGCACATGAGTAATTGGCACACAACTTTGTGGTAACGTGCATGAGTATGTGTTCCAACTCTGGTGCGACCATGGCGACTAGAGAACAGATCTCAGTGTACGTAATTCCACTTTTAAGCAGTTAGGAACCACAGAAATAAAACATACTTGGACGGCGAAACAAAATGAGATCTAAAAATCGTAACAGCAAGAAAGACAAATCCTTATCCTTAGACAGTTTTTTGTTATGGTATTGAATAAAGATCGAAGCAAAACACTTGTATATCGTTTTATATCCAAGATGGCTGACCTTGTTTATTCAACTCTCGTTCAGCTTACAAAGCAGAACGTTAATCTAGTGGTCAGGGGGGGGGGGGTAACTCTGTTTGGTTAAAACATATTATAACAGTTTTATTCTTTATATGAACATTTCATCAATATTACTTTAAGTTGAACAATTCTATAAGAGTTTTTCTCATTTCCGAAAAAAAAACATGATGTTGCAAGGTCCGGTCACTGGGGAGATCGGCCTTACAACTAAGAAAGTGGACACAGGGAAATTACGACGATGGCAAAGAAGAGAGGACAAACGCAGATGATCAGTCTTTAAAAAATCGTTTATTTACCATAAAGGTAACAACGTGAGACGGAAGGTAGAGGTGACGTCACTGGAAGCAGAAAAGGCTGGAATGAAAAATGACGTCACTGGAAGCAGGGAATGCTGGAATGAGGAATGCCGTCAATGGAAACAAGAAAGGCTGAAATTAGGAGGCTGGAACCTTAACAGCAGGAAGGCTGTTTCCGGAACCTGAACAGCAGGAAAAAGTTGGGTCGACAGGAATCGTTGAAACTGGAACCTGGACAGCGTGGGATGATGTCACACGGAGATTGACGTGTACGTCCCTGAGGTGTGATGAGATGCCTCAGGTAGGTCCGGTCTGTGTGGATATGGCGAAGGACTGAATCTACAGGAACAAGGGACAGAAGCTGGGGCAGTGGTTGCTGGTGCTGCTGGAGGGAGTTTGAGCAAGAGCCACTGGAAGAAGCTGTCGCAGGAGCCGCTGGAGCAGGCGTTGCTGGAGAGAGCTATAGCATGGACCACTGAAGAGAGCTGGAGCAGGCGTCGATCGATTGAGCTATAGCAGTAGCCGCTGGAGAGAGCTGTAGCAGGAGCGGCTGGAGCAGGCGCTGCAGGAAGGCGCTGGCACAAAAATGAGCAGGAGCTGGCACTGCAGGGAGATGGTACAGGAGTAAGAGTAGCTGGTGCAGATGGAGTTGCTGGAGAAGGTACTGGAATCGAAACAGGAGCACGAGACAAGAGAGGTAGGCTTGAGTCAGGTCGATGGAGCAGGCAGCAAAGTATGAATCTAAGCCAGAATTCTGTGAAAATGCAGTTCCACATATTTTACAAATATAAGGTTTTTCTCCAGTGTGTATTCGCAGATGTTGTTTTAAAACAGAACTGCTTGAACATGCATAGGCACAAAATTTACAAGAATTAGGTTGTAGTGTGGCCCTGAAAAGGGCCGTTTGATTGCTGCTGCTGCTAGTATCTTCTGGTTCCTGGCTTGACGACTGGTCCACCTAGTCGGAGGTATGAGTCTCCTTGAGCCACTGGCTGACTTTGATTTTCTGTACAAAACCCACCGTATCTATTTAGGAGAAACAGCATTACAGCAGGCGATCCCCATGAAACAAATAAACAACTGGAATGAATTCCTGGCTGAATTTATCACGGGCAAAAATAACTGAAACGTCTGTTGACCGTGTTTACATATATACCGACTACTTTTCAGATGCTGGTATTTTGGATTATTATTAGAAAGCGATATAGAAAGCTGAACCAAGTGGGCGATGGTAATACAGAGAAAAACGACCAAAGGAAGAATGAAAACTTTTTCCGCTCGTACTTTTCCACAGAGCGTGTCAGCTCTGTTGAAAAGTACGAGCGCAAATTTGTTTTTGTTTTAGAGGCGTGGTTTTGAAAAATGTGTATGAGTTCGGATACAGCCACAATATTTCGTGATTCTCTCATTGATCCAGAATGCTGAATGAGTAGCAATTTGAATTTCTAGCAATTAAACTACTTTTGTATTTCTATTATACTAAACCCGAAATATTTAGCGACATGAACAGTTTATTTAAGATAACTTATTATTTGAATATCTCGCTTATTTCGTTGAATTTTCGCACACATTTTGGATGAAATTTATTCATTAGTCTTAAATTGTATTTTTTATCCGAAAATAAAATTCTAATTTATTAAAAAAAAATGAAAATCGAACTTTAATGCAATGCTTAAATCGCTGGCGGCCATGTTGTAATTTCTCATTTTCTTTCATGCTAGAAATCTATAAAAAGGAAATATGGTTGAAAGAAAGAAGTTTACAACGATTTCCAAGTGAATGAATACTCATTAGGAGGGTAGCCGTGTTCTTGTCAGGTGAATAAAGTCACAATAGTAGAAACAAGTTAACAATGGTTTCCAACTGAATGAATAATCCTTAAAAGGGCTCGCTCTGATGATTTGCTGAAAAAGATGGATTCTCATGCATGCACCTCATTGATAGTGGTTCTTACCAACCACTATCAATTATGTCACCAGAAAAACTCGACCCAGTGAACTGACCTGGGTTTACAACGGCCGTGGCTCAGGCCTCACTTTTCTACAAAAATAAAACAAGAAAAACAGTCTTACTTGAAAAAAAAGAAGCTGAAAAACAAAGAGACATGCAATAAACTTCGATAAAAATATCTTTAATAAGACTAAGTCTTCAATAGGTTCCATTTCCTTCAGCTTTAAAAAAACCAAAGCAAGTTGCCACTGTAGACATAAGGGGCTACTGAGTATTTTGGGGGTAATCCTTAATTGGGAGCTGTGCAGCGAGATGACTTTCACATTAGTTTTAAATTTCTGCATGCCAATATAGCTGGCAAAACATGGAGAAGGGAGGGAGTTCAAAAGGCTGGTAGCACAAGGTAAGAAGCTATTGCAGTAGACGACTCTCTGGCATCTGGGGACCTCCACAGTGAATGGATGGGATTTAGCTGATTGTCGATTTGGTCGTCTCTTCCAATATATTTCTCTTTACACGGGTCGCTTTGAATTATTTTTTAAACAAAACCTTCAAAATGTTAATAGTTCATAAAAAGTGTATATGAAATCTCTGTTTAAAAAAAAAATTGTTTATTTTGAACGGGAATTCGATTTTAAAGGTTTCTCTGAGAAAATTGTTTTCTTTTCTTTTAAATATTATATTTTTTTAAATCTGTTTTATTAATACTTTTCTTTTATGGACTTTTTGCCTTGTTAAAAAACGGTGCTTCTGCAGTATTGTGTACATATCACATTTTTTCGTCTTTAATTTCAAAGTGTGACATGAGATAATTCAAACCTTTTTCTCAAATTTTATTTCTCCAAAAATGGAAGTAGGAAACAATCAATCTTCATACACAGCGCTCAGTGCTGTTTGTTTTACTTTACTTTTAAATTAAAGACGAAAATATTTCATATGTATACAATACTACAGAAGCACCAACATAACTGTTTTTTTTTTAATATTTTCTTTCAAAAAGAAATGCTAACGCCCGTATCATTTATCGATGGAGCTCACTAGACATGTTTTCTTCAAGGTTCAAATGAACGGGACTGTCGACGATGGAACCGAAATCTCAAAAGCAGGATGGTATTCCATTTCCGCCGATCAAGGCTCAGCCTTTTTCCTCTTTGTCGAACTGTTATGACCACCTGTCACTACGACCGACTGCTAAACTGCCCCACTGTCACCCACATGCCAAAACAGATGACGACGATGATGATTGGGAAAGAACGGGAAATATATTATGGCAAGAAACGTTTACAATGATGATAGGTAAATAAACAGACAAAGCTAATACATCGTGGCAGGAAATGTTTACCTCCTCACCCACTCCGACACTGCTATATAAATCTTCATAACCCTGTGTTCCTTATTTATCTGCCTCCTCACATGAGAAAATGTAGAAATGAAGTAGGTTTTTAATGTCTGGAAATTTTATTTTCTTCTCCATTAAGCAGTGGTGGTTGTCATCGTTTTTGGCTGATGGGTCGACTTGCCTGTTCTGTTGACCCTAATTTGATCATCTTGGTCATATTTGTCCTTTTTCTCTCTTTTTAATGCTGGAATGGGTGGGGCTTTTAGCAGTCGGCCTTGGTGATGACGTACAAAAGGGCCTCCAGACTCCATGTAATCAGTTGGCCCCTTCCCATTACCAGTCAATCTCTGCTATTGGTGCCAATTTCAACCTTAGTACTAAAAGCCAATCCTTAGTGAGAAGACATGCGTTTTGTTCTCCGTTCATAAGTCACTGTAATTTGATTAAACCCTTTTTAGTAAAGAGCAAGAAGTCTCTGAAAAGGGAGAATTATATTTTATTTTTCCAGAGAAATGCTCTGAGAAAAAAGGACTTTTTAGTCAGATCCCGTCGTTTGTGGAGCGATGTTCTCAAAAAGAAAATTTAATTATCAGAAGTTCTTAAAAAAATAATATATGGGGAAAAAGACCCTAAAAGTATTTAAATTGATAATGGAATGAAATTAACTTTACTTCAGTGTTACAAATCTCAATCCCCACTGTTCACTGTCAACTGCTCACTTTTCACTGCTTACTGTTCAATGTTCACTCTCTGCTGCCCATAAATCAAGTGAACTTTATCTTATGAATTTTTACATTAAAATATAAAGATGTAGCACAAGGCCAAAAAGAGTATGGGTGATAGGGGTCGGGGGTCGTCCACGGGTCTATGCCCTAAAACTAGTTCATATCACCACAATATCACATTCACTAAAATATCCCTAGGTGTACAATGTTTGATGATGATGCGAGTGGGAGAACATAGAAGCCTTAAAAAATCCCCCCAAAATAAATAAAATAAAAGGAATATAAGAATGAAGAACAAAATAAAACGCTAATTATAGTAAGTTAGTAGGGCCCTCCCATCCTATTTAAGGTATGAACTTTCGCTGTCTCCCGACATGACTGAAAGCAAGAGAGTCAGTCCCTAAGATGGAGTGGGCGTTTCCTAGGGGAGAAAAGAAGTACAAAGTAGGCTTTTTAAGGGATGTGCAATGTCCTACAAGATAAATACGATTAGGGCAGGTCAGGGATAAAGTAAATCGGGGAGCGGGCATCCTGGAGGAGTTCTGACACCTAAAATAAAGACAGGAGGACAGGACTCATTTGTACTACTAGCTAGACGGGCTGATCCAACACTTGGATATTTATGAAAAAATGCTCAAAAGAAAGACATAAGGTTGGTGTGTGCCATGCTTAGGCAGGGAACACACTCTCCATTCTATTTCGTACGATCACGCATAAACTAGCGGTGTGTATCTACCTACGTCTCAACAGTTAGATTCCCCCATATAACAACCACTGTGTTCTAATGTGTGTTAAAAATACTTGAAACACATACTTTACAAGACTAATGTGTGTCTTCTCATGTGTTCATTTAAAAGATAATACATGTGAAAATGCAGATAGACAAACTTTGTAATAGAGGTTTTCTCATGTATGTCTTCGCTTAATATGTGCTTTTAAACTAGTACTCCATGCATATGAAGCTCTACATATTTCACAAGAATACGGTTTTTCGCCAGTGTGTGTTCGTATGTGTTTGTTTAAATCAGATTTATCTGAAAATGCATTTCCACATACTTCACATGAAAAAGGTTTCTCTCCAGTGTGTCTTCGTATATGTTTGTTTAAATTAGAACCCTTTGAAAATGCAGTTCCACATATTTGACATGAGTAAGGTTTCTCCCCAGTATGTTTTCGCATGTGTATTTTTAATGTATAATTCACTGAAAATGCGAATCCACATATTTGACATGAATACGGTTTCTCTCCAGTGTGTTTTCTCATGTGTCTTTTTAACCCAGCAAAATAAGAAAATGAAGATTTACATACTTCACAAGAATAGGGTTTCTCTCCAGTGTGTGTTCGCATGTGGCCTTCTAATCCAGAATTCTGTGAAAATGCAGTTCCACATATTTGACATGAATAAGGTTTCTCTCCAGTGTGTGTTCGCAAATGGCTTTCTAAGCCAGAATTCTGTGAAAATGCAGTTCCACATATTTTACAAATATAAGGTTTTTCTCCAGTGTGTATTCGCAGATGTTGTTTTAAAACAGAACTGCTTGAACATGCATAGGCACAAAATTTACAAGAATAAGGTTTATCTTCATTGTGTGTTCGCATGTGTACTTTTAGAGTGAACATATGTAAAAAAAAAGATCCACACACTTTGCAAGAATAAGTATTTTCTTTTGTATGTGTTCGCATATGTCTTTTTAAATGACCACACTGTGAGAATGGAGCTTCACATATTTTACAGGAATAAGGTTTTTCGCCAGTATGTGTCCGAATGTGTAGTGTTAGGGAAGATTTCCCAGAAAATGCAGTTCCACATATTTGACATGAATAAGGTTTCTCTCCACTGTGCTTTCGCATATGTCCACTTAAATTAGAATTCTGTGAAAATCCTGTTCCACATATTTGACAAATATAAGGTTTTTCTCCAGTGTGTGTTCGTACATGTCTATCAAAATCCGATCTGTATTTAAATACTAATTTGCATACATTGCAAGAATAATGATCCTCTTTATTATCAATGTCCATGACAATTCTTAAATGAAAACTTTGTAAAAATTCGTTTGCACTCTCTTAAAAATACTGTTATTAGATACGTTCTTGTATTTCCATCTGTAACTGTTATCTGTAAATGAAGAAGAAATATTAAACACGTCTTATGTCACAAAAATATCTCATCAGCTAATACAAATTAAAAGTCTACGATAAGCGAATTTAGTTAGTATTCCACAGATTTAAACAATATATAGTTTAGGTTGGTTTTGTTTTACAGCATATCAACTATTTCGGGTTATTTAATGTAAATCCGGTAACTTGGGTAAACGTTTTTATGCTTCAAGTACTTTATATCTTCAAATATTGATTCATAGTTTGGTTTGATTGTTTTGTAGTGGGAAATTGTTTATTTTGTTTTAGCTTTGCAGAATATGATTGAGTTTTGCAAAGAGAAAGGGAAAAAATAGCATCAATGTTTGGTGCATTTAAAGTAAGTATCTTCAGACGACCTGATCTGAAGCACCAGGAAACTATATATAAGTAAAAGGTTAGTACCATTATCACTATGAATACAGAAGATAGAAATGCTTCCGTATTGCTAGTAGTGGGGGCTGTTTCTGTTGATATTTTTTTGGTGGATAGCAATACTTTTTTGCTTGCATGATATTATAAATGTTGATAACATATATTGTACGTTTTCTCTCCATGTATAAATGACTAAAAGCCTATGTTCAATATATATTACATAAAGGAAAGTGTCTGTGTTTATGCGTATGTTTGTCCAGTTAAAACTATAAAAATACAATACAAACACCCACAAAGTTGGTATTTTTTTATCAGCCTTGCCTCGGTGAATAATATCGGTGAATAATATCGGTGGGCTTTCCCGAGGCCACAACCCTCATGGACCAGGTCGTGTCTAATGGACTGGTTGTGTGATCTTATTGGCACCAAACAAGTACCCACCTTGGCCAACCCATTCTATAATCAAAACAAACATGTCATTACAAAGAAATAAAAGCAAACCTAAACCAGACACCCAACAAAAAACACTTTCGCCTCCACCCTTGAGGCTTGCATTCACAAATATCCAGGGACTTAGAACCTACATCAATGACGTAGAAACCTTTCTTCTGACAAACTCCCCGGATATCCTAGCTCTAAGTGAAACTAATCTTCAATCCTCAATCTCCTCTCACCACTTTGACATGACTGACTACCTTACACTATACCGTAAAGACTCTGACAGACATATGCACAGGCTAGGAGTTTTTTGTTCGGAACACCCTGCCCCTGACTATAGAACATATGCAACAATCGGATGACCACGACTACATGTGCTTTAGATTGACTTTACATCACAGCGTCAGCTACTTATATTTCTTATACCGTTCCCCGTCGACCCAGGACTGTACTCTGCTAAACTTTGTCTCTGTAAGCATAGATAGATCACTCTTAATTGACTCGAATGCCCAGATACATGTATTTGGGGATGTTAATACCCACCACCGTGACTGGTTGGGATTCTCCAGCCTTACTGACGCAACCGGCAACTCTACGTATAATTTCTCTTTAGCTCACTCCCTCTCTCAGACTGTCGATTTCCCGACCCGCATCCCCGATCGAGTAGACCAACAAGCCTAACTTCTAGACCTTTTCTTGACCTCAATGCCCGAGGCTTGTGTGACGAAAGCTCATAGCCCACTTGGGAATGCTGATCACATTGTGCTAATGATTTATATCACCCTAAAAAGTCGTCCAAAAGCTGATGAACCGTTGCTCAAAACAACGAGATACTACGAACAGGCTGATTTTGAGTCAATCAGAGATCACATCAGCGACGCCCCATGGAGGGAAACCTTCTCACTCCCTGCCAACCATTGTGCAAACGAACTAACTGAATGGGTCAAAGCAGGCATTGAAGCCTATGTCCCCATCCGAAAATTCTTTAGCAAGCCTCACTCTCCTCAATGGTTCACCTCGGAATGTGCAGCTACCATTTCTGAGAGACAACAAGCATTCCGTAAATTAGGCCGCCATTAGTCAGCTACTAATAGACATAAATTCATAGAGTCAAGGAATAATTGCAAGTCCGTGATAGGTGAAGCAAAGAGAAGGTATAATGAGTTGACAAAAAAACGCATCCAGTCACAGAAACTAGGTACTCTTGATTTCTCGAAAATCTACAATAGTGTAGTGAATAATGGTCAATCAATGAATCCCCCACTATTAAACCACAATGATGTCGTTTGCACGGCCACTGATAAGACTGAACTACTTGCCCAACGCTTCGCTTCTAACTCTACTTTGGACTCAGATAACCACCCTCTCCCCAAATTTCCTTTGCTGACCAAATCCACACTGGATAACCTGATCATCACCACATCCCAGGTCAGACATCATAAAAACCTTGACACCTCCAAAGCTTGTGGGCCTGATCTTATACCTGTAATAGTAATAAAGAAATGCTCTGCTGAACTAGCCCCTGTCCTCTCCAAACTCTACAATAAATGTCTAGCTGAATCTTGCTTCCCCGATAGCTGGAAAATTGCCTCTGTGGCACAAGTCTACAAGAGTTCTGGGAATAGAACCGATCCTCAGAACTATCGCCCAATCAGTCTGCTGCCGATCTTTGCTAAAATCTTTGAATCCTTAATCAATCTGGCGATAGTACGGCACCTAATTAATGCTAAACTTCTTTCTGACCGCCAGTATGGATTTAGACAAACACGATCTACTGCAGACATCCTAACGGTCATTTCGGAACGTATGTATCATACACTCGACAAGGCAGATGAAGCTAGGGCAGTAGCGCTTGATATATCCAAGGCCTTCGACAAGGTATGGCATAAAGGGCTTCTCCTGAAAATACACTCATACAGAATTACTGGGCAATTACTTAACATAATTAGATCCTTCCTGGACAAAAGAAAAATCCAGGTTGTCCTCGATGGCCGTTCATCTAAGCAACAGGACATAAATACTGGTGTACCCCAGGGATCTATCCTTGGACCTTTACTGTTTCTGATCTTCATAAACGATCTCCCTGATGACGTAGAGTCTGAGATTGGTTTATTTGCTGACGACACCACACTTTACTCTCGCCATGTTGGTAAAACAGACGCGCTCATATCCAAAACAATGGCTGAATCTTTAGAAAATGACCTCCAGGCTGTAGTGGATTGGGGTCATAAATGGTTGGTAACTTTTAATGCCGCAAAGACAAAGCTCCTTTCCTTCAATAACTACAAGGAACCTATTTAACCACCGATTGCCATGGAAAATAACACCCTACTTGAGAGTTCATCATTCAAACTCCTCGGCCTAACCTTCACAGGTAACATGAATTGGAACAAATACATTGAAGACATTGTCAAGGCTGCCGCAAAGAAGGTTGGCTCCTTCTACCGTGCTAGTAAACTCCTCACACCTCACATTATCCTGTATCTCTACAAAGCCACCATTCGCCCATGCATGGAGTATTGTTGTCACATCTGGGCTGGTGCATCATCTACTAGTCTCTCCCTCCTTGACAAGGTCCAAAAAAGAATCGCCAACCTAATTGGACCCTCACTGTCAACCAAGCTTCAGCCTCTGTCCCATCGTCGCAATGTGGCATCTTTGTGCTTGTTTTACAAATACTTCAATGGATTATGCTCTGATGAATTGGCTACTCTGGTGCCCCCTCGACGTAAATTCCCTAGACTAACTCGACAATCAACTAAATCTCATTCATTCACCGTGGAGGTCCCCAGATGTCAGAGAGCCTTCTACTATAATAGCTTCTTTCCTCGTACTGCTGGCCTCTGGAACTCTCTCCCTGCCCCCTATTTCCCTGACAGAACAGACATGCAGAAATTTAAAACTAATGTAAACAGACATCTCGCTGCGCAGATCCCAAGTTAAGTTGACCCCCCTTCCTTCTCCCATTTTCTTTTCTCAGTAGCCCCTTACGTCTACAGTGGCGGCTTGCCTTGTTTGGGGTGAACTATGTTAAAAAAAAATTAAAAAATTAATTTTTTTTCATTCTTTGGGGGGGAACTGACACAGGTTCTGTTAGGGGTTGACTTGGTTTTTCAGCCATTTTATTTAGTCATTTTATGTACTAAAAGAAAATATTCTTGATTACTTCCCTTATTCCTCGAGGAATCAATATAAGGGAGTGTAAGAAAGCAACACACAAAACAGAAAAATCCGGGAAAATTGTCTAACACCCAACTGTCGTTTCTGCCGCTTTCCAGTTAATTCTGATTTCATTTCTATATCCTTTCTTTTTATCAATTCAGATGCTGTGCACATTTCATGCATGGCATAGGTGATTTTTGTCGTTTATATCGGGTGAGTGGCTCAGTCCATTACACTCCCCCTGTTCTCATCATCACACATGCATCAGCTGGCAAACGGCCTTCTTTGTCTGTGGCTCTTTTCGAGACATGGCAGAGTTTATTCAGTTACTTCTTGAGGTAGTTCTTCGCTATTGCTGTCATCACTGTCGCTATCATTCTCGTCATTCGTCACTGGCACACCTTATTCGCCATCACTTGATGCTGAACTTCCACTGACTTCGGAATTACTTACCATCTGAGGATACAGGCAAAGAACCCTTACATGAAACACCCCATCAACACACACCGTTTTTGGACTCACCACCTTCGTCACAGTTACTCTCGTCTATTCACTCGTGCAGCTGTTTGGCTGGGCTCTGATCAGCACATCACCCTGTTAATAAATGTCATGATAGTGTCCTGGTAGCAACGGAAGGACTTCATAGTTGTACAGAGAATTTGTCAGAGCTATCACACTATAGACATCGTTTTTTTGGCATGATATTGTACCAATATCGCGCCTCTTCAGTGGAGCACCCCTTCTTAATAGCAATCTGTTTTATAGATCTATGTGACTTCTCGATAATACCATTTCCTGACGGTGCATATGCACACCGAAAACGCAATCAAACAACCCCAGCTTTCAGCAAAAATTCTGAAACTATGGTTACTGAAAGACGTTCTGTTGTCAGTCAAAATTTCTTCAGGTGATCCTCTCGCAAAGAAAACAGAGCTGAGAAACTTATCAACGGAATACCTTGTAAGAAAGCAACACACAAAATGAAACGAAAAATCTGGGATAGTTGTCTAACAATTAACCGATCTGACTCAGACCACAGAAAATGGCCATGAATGATCAAGAAGAATGGAAAAACTGAGAAGGAAGAGTACCAACCATGATATGTGCAGTGGAATCTTAGAGAGGCTTATCACCATTCAAATTCCAGTTTAATTTTCATTACCAATGAGGTTTTTAGTTTGTAAGATAAGAATTATCTGACAATCCTTTTATAGATAAATTATGATGAATGCATACTTAGCTTCTACTAAAATAGTTTGCTTAAAATTAATTGAAAGAATACATTGACAAATTATATCACACGAACCAAAGAGAACTGAAACTGCCAGAAATCTAATACACTGTCCCTCCCCAGATAAAAAACACACTCGCTCACATGTGGTAGAATCACTTTCGACTGGTACCGCACAAAATGGCCATGAAAAGTCAAGAAGAATTGAAAGAATGAGAAGGGACCAAACCTCCACTGGAAGAGTGTGGAGTGCACAGAAACCTTGGAGAGGTTTATCCCCACTCAAATTCTAAAAAAAGACTAACAATTAATACCAGCCCAAAACCAATGATGAACGGTTGTTGTAACACTGTAAAGTAACTTGTAATAGTTAAGGAAAGAGGAAGATAGTACTAGATCTATAGGGAGACTTGTTTTCACTCAGACTCCAGGTAACACTATTTTATTTTAGGTTACCTACTCATTTGCAACCGATGTGAATTATATATATATAAGATACAAGCATTGAAGTTTTCATAAATATTGGTTCAGAGCAAAGTAGCCGTTTTCTTTAGCTATCTGTTTCTGTGGCTGAAATAAAAAACAACTTTTGTTTTACAACAGCTTAACATGCTTATATCTTATATGAAATATATATTTTTAATGCACATAGATCACAAATGAGTAGGTAAATCCAAAATATTTTTTGACTAATTTCCCTACTGAATTTCCTTTAAAATAATTTATGTTGGTAATAGTAACGATTCCCAATATCCAATATTTAGCATTACAGTTTTCGTCGAAAACAATTGGATTTATCAGGTAAGAACCTCACACACATGCACACAAACTGTTGGAATCATTACTTGTTAAATATTCTGCAAGAGTTATTGCAGTATCTTACTTAATTCTACTTGTTTGGGCTTGAACCTTTCAGGTTGAGCTGGCTCTTTGATTTGCACTGTCACAGATAAGTCCTGTTCACTGTATTAGGTTGAGCGTTAGGTCCACATATAAGCTGAGCAACTCCTTCCATCGACGTAGACCCTGGACTTGAGGGTCAATGAAGGAAATAAGATCGGCTTTGACTGTGTCTAACCAAGTCTTAAGCTGTCCACCATGGTGGCGGTGTCAATGCTTAACAGGTTGGGGATTGAGAACATTCCTGAGCATAGTTGTATCAGGACGTCTGCAAATGTGCCTGAACCATCACAGACGGTTTCGTTTCAGAACTCCTTCAATAGGTCGAATGTTGCACTGTAAATTGATAACAGCATTGGGAACTCGGTCACAGGATCCCCCACAGACACCAGTGGTCAAAAATACTAATCTGACGAATATCCATGGCTCGGAGAGTCCAGGTTTCATATCTGTACAGCAGAATGCTCTGAATAAGTGCCTGATGGACACGCATCTTTGTACAGATATGGATAGTATTACGACTCCATAAGTGACTGTTGAGATGTATGAAGGCCGAGTGCACTCAGTTGATATGTCTATCAATTTCGGTTGTATTCTGGCCATATACGAAGTTGACAAACTGGTTGACTATCTTCCTACAGCACACGGGCAGACATAATTATCGTTTTGTCAACTTTATGTGAAGGCTGATCTGCAACACGAACAATCTTACCCAGTCCAGTGGAAGTTGAGGTTCATCGTAGTTGGAAGCAAGAATCATAATATATTCCATGTAATCTAGATTCGAGATACTGACATTACTCGAGATGGCGACTCTTTCATGTCTCTGTGAGGAATGATTCATAATCCAATCTATTGCATAGTTAAACAGAGTTGAAGATAGGATGCAACCCTGTTGCATACCACTGACGATAGTGAAGGGAGTGCACTCTTCACTTGACAAGCAGACCGTCACACAGGTGTTGTAGCAATATGTTCTCAGCAAACAAGATCATTTTGGAAGTATTCCATCCAGCTTAAGGATCTTCCATAGACAGGAGCGATTCACTGAGTCAAACGCGGCCGCAAAGACAACAAATGCAATGAATGTCTTCTGCTGGAATACATGTCTGTGTTTGATATGGCTCTAGGTAGAAAAGCTGGTTTGTACTGCCTCTGCCGGGTCAAAAGATGCACTGGTTGGGTCAAGTGCAGGCATTGCATATTCTCGGGAAACGCATAAGATTGATGGATGCAAAGACTTCAACGGACACATCTAGGTTACTGATGCCTTAATTGTCCTCCTTTCTGAAGAGATGAAGCATCACAGCATCATGTGGGATCATTTCTGACTCCAATACTTTCAGGATCACACGATGTAACCAGGCTGCTGTGATGTTAGGACATTTCTTAAAAAGCTCGGCAGGTAAAACATCTTCGCCTAGGGCCTTGTGATTCCGGAATTTTGTGATTGCCTCTTGTACCTCACAAAGGGTAAGTGGCTGGCAGTTCACAGGATATAGGTCCACATTGGAGGTGTATGGTGTATCTGCGTTTAGAAGAGTGGAGAAATGTTCTTTCCAGCAATCACACTCCCATCCAATTGCTGCATAGTCAAGTGTCCGCTGCTTCCAATGTTAGTAGCATCTTTCAGGATCTGGTAGCATTTTCAAGTGTCGCAAACAGGTGATGCACACTCCATATTGAATGCTACTTCATTCTAATATGTGTTCTTATCTTCGTGTGGATGAGCGTGTGGCTTAAGTTTCTGCAGTCAGTATATTTTGGCTTAATCCGATAGATGCATAGTTCTACTAAATATCCAGTCTTTCTACTTGCACTTGTTGTGTCCAAGCTAATATTCCGCCATCTCTTTTAATTGTTGCTTCATATGGGGCCATTCTGATGTGGTGTCTTTACTGGGAATGCCAGCAAACAGCTCAAAACGAGGCTAATGCTGTTGCAGATAGCTGTATCTTTAAGTCGGCCAACATAAAACTTCTCTGCTGGGGGGTTTGAATATTGAGCTTTGAAGCACAGACACGATTTAGCTCGGAGAAGTGGATGGTCATTGTTGGACTCATTGCAAGACTCTGCTCCCCAATACACTCTGCAGTCGGTGACAGACGATGGCCATTGGGGTATCAATTTTCTATTAAAGGTAAAATTCAGTCACTATTTTATTTTTCTACTTTATTATTCAAAATAATGTTGTTTATCATCGCCTTTTTTGAATTGTAAGCAAGGAGTAAGGACTTTAGCGAATTTTCTATATCTAACAGAAAAAAAGGGTGAAAATTAAACAAATAGGAAACAAATAAATGTTACCAAAGGCAATAAAAGTAACTTTTCTACTTACTTTGATAAGTCTTTTTGTGTTTTAAAGTATGTTAATTCTTTTTATTGCATGTTTATAATCTGATAAAAAGGCGATGGAGTTAACTTTTTGTTCAGAATGGCAACGTTAAACCTCACTGTCGTATATTTAACAACTCAAAATTAAACAAAAACACAAAAATCGGAAGACAATTTAATTTTCAACCGATCTGTATATTTTTATAAGCTGTACTTTTGTTTAATTTTAGTTTTGGGGGATATTATCGCAGCTTCACATCGAGAATAAAATGAGCACCATTTTCAATTCGTAGAGTTTACAAAACTAAAAATGCAAGGATAAAAATGTAAATAAAAGCGCTTTAAAATATTTTAAACAAAAAACAATTAGGCAGAGTAACTTAGCCTTTGGTAACATTTATTTGTTGCCTATTTGTTATTTCCACCCTTTTTTTTCTGTTAGATATAGTAAAAAAATCGTCATGGACTTCAGTTTACTTTACACTGAATTTGCATAATTAAATTTATTACTTGAAGTAGAGTTTACTTTTTTTGATTATAATCTTCACATTCGGTAGGTAATTGAACCAATCTGAGGAGTGTGTGTATATATATATATATATATATATATATATATATATATATATATATATATATATGTACTTCTCAGATTGGTTCAATTCAATCATAACGTTTATAAATTTAAATCTCTCCAAATTTTCATACTGGTTGACGCCGGCTAAAGGGTAAGAGACTCGACTACAAATCAGTGGTGATTTGTAAACCGGGTTCAAGCCCTCCGACCGACGTGAATTAACATCTCCTACACTGAAGATTGTGTAAGAATAAAACATCGATGTCTGTAGGTAATAATAATTAATATTTACTTTTTAAAAATATAAATATGTCATATATCTATATCTATATATATATATATTGAGAGAGAGAGAGAGAGATTAAGTAAGCTTTTAAACAAAGTCCCGTAATCCCTGTGAACAAACTAAAAGAAAAAAATAAATAATTAAATAAAACCATAATGAATGTTAAACAGTTTAAATTAAATATTAATTTCAATCATTAAAAAAAGACTGTGCGTTTAACGTTATTTATTTTTTAAAGAAACAATTTTTGTGTGATTTTAAAGTTTCTACTTATTACTTTCCCACGAGAGTAAATTTAGCCATAAGGTCAGATTTTAATGTGGACACTCTGAGATGTTATAAAAAAGGGAGAAAAGGTCTGCAGATTGATTTCATCTTGGGTTATATTGAATTTTCTTGCTCATACGCGCTTATTCCAAATTCTTGACCATTAATTCACTGTCTCTCCTGCAAAACGGTTTAAATTTTATAAAAATATTGCATAAAATATTTTTCAAATAAAATTATATAATTTAAAATCAAAGTTATTAAAATTTGCTGGAATAATTTTTTTAATGAAAATTAAATATCAAATAAAAATATAATTTTTACTTGTTTACTGAAAACAATGAAATGATTGTAATAATTTTTTTTTAATTTAATTATTTTCAGAGTGCAATCGTTTATATCGGTTTGAAACAGTCTAAATTAAACTTAAAACCTTATTTATGAGCGTTTGCTACAAGAGAAACAGTCCACTGATGGATTGTTTACATGTATTCTTATATTAATAGGTGTGTTTGTTTTTATCAAGCTGCTGCTGTTGACTACTGGTTATTGAATTTGGACAGTATCAGGAGAAGCTATTTCCGCCCACTGTATATTTTGTTTTTCCCGCCAATATTATTTTTTTTATTCAGTTCTAAAAATTGATTGCATCATTGCACACATGTATATTTTTATGTCTTTCATTTGATATAATTTCTTGTTTCCTGTCATGCTTTCTAAATAGCAATACACTTGAAAAAATTTAAATTGTTAAAATATCTCAATTCAAAAACAAAACAAAATTAGATCCAAGAACTAAACAAATAAATTTCGTTGGATACGATGTTGGAAGTCCAGCCGATCTTATAAACTTTCCAAATAGAAGAGAGATCGAGAAAATAAGATATATACACATTCATGTATCTCAACAATCAAGAGAATAAGATGTCTACTGTTTCGTGAATCTCAACAATCAGACACAGAGGAAGACGAGAATAATTCTGTTGATTATCCAAGAGAACAAACAAATTGACCAGAAGAATATAATACAGAAGAAACAACAAAACCAGATGAAAAATATAAAGCATCAACTACAGATGAAAATGAAACTGTGAAAAGATGTTCTCAACGAAAAATCAATAAACCTAAATATCTAAATGATTGCGTGTTAGATCCTGACAATTCGGACATAGCAAATTGTGATATCGACTCTTGTTATACAATTATTGAGAATAGAATTTGAATTAAGTACTATTAAAATGAGTCAAACAAAATACTTACAAAGAGTTTTAAACAGATTTGGAATGATTATAACCCAAAAGTTACACCATGTGACCTAAATGCTAATAAGAGTAGTACAGATTCAAAAGAATTACCAAATAACAGATTATTCAGAGAAATAATTGACAGTTTAATCCGTGCAATGACTTGCACGAGACCTGATTTATGTTATGTAGTTACCATGTTGTTTCAGTATTTGTCGAACCCCCAGAAATGCACATTTGAATCTAAGTAGATTTGTTTTGAAGTATATTAAAGGAACTCTTAATTATGGTCTAACCGTTAAGAAATCGGAAAATAATTTGAATTCAATTGTTTTTTTGCGATTCTGATTTGGCAAATTCAGAAGATGAAAGAAGTATTTCTGGATATTGCTACCAATTAAATAATGATGGTTCATTGATATCATGGAAATCTAGAAAGCAGAAGACTGTCGCTTTGTCAACATGTGAAGTTGAATATATGGCTGTGTGTAATATAATGCAGGAAGAAAATTTTCTAAAGCAATTGTATCAAAATATGAGTTGTATTGAAATTGAAATAAATATATATGAGGATAATCAAGGCGCTATAGCATTAGTAAAAAAATACTGTTCATCATCAAGTATCTAATGATGTAAAATATTATCATATAAAGTCTCAAATTCTAAATAATAAGGTATATCTACATTATATACCCTCAAATGACAATATTGCTGACATATTCACAACACCAGTAAACAAAATCAATCGTAAGAAGTTTTGTATTATAAGATGTTGAAAATAAAAATTTAAAAAATAAAGGGATCAAAAAGAGTTATCTCCACTTTGAACCAGGTACGTTCAAACTCAATGGCCGATTCCCAAAATGTAAAAACATTTTGACCCTCCCTTCACTTTGGATTTTTAAATTCCCCAAAATTCAGGAAATCAACCAATTTTAATGAAATTTTCAGTATTTATTAATCAACGATCACAGAATATGATGAAACCATTACTTTTCTTAAAGTCTTAGTGAAAATGTATTATTTGTTGAAAACAAAATACACCTTTGCTAAAGTCGTTTACCGATTGACTGATATATCGGATTTTACTAAACTATGACTTTTAGGGGGATAATTTTGCAAATTTTTAGTAAAACCTAGGACATTTTTGTTTTAATTCGGTATCTTATGACTTTAATTTAATAATTATCTTTGAAATAGTTCCCCAAAACTGATATTTATATTCCAAGGGATTTTTACAAGTAATTTCTTCAAAGTTAAAAAATCACTGAATTGTTGGATTTTTGGGAAAGTAAATTACATTAAAAGTTTCCCCCACACCGCAAAAAACAAAACTAACGTATCAAAGTTTTGGAAAAAGTGCGCTTGGATTATGAGTACCAGTAAAAAAAAAACAAAGCTAGGCCGGGGGGGGGGGGGGATGTCGGCAAATTTCCAACTTTCCGTGAACGTAAAATGGAGATAAATTTTGATATCTAATAAAAAAAAAGCCATTGAAACTACTTAATAATACAAACAAATGTCATAGGTAAGTCGAAAAATAAGTTTTATGGGCTACGGTCACATTTATTTGTTTTTTTGAACCCCGTTCTCGTTGTGTTGATTATTGCAAAAGATACCCTTAGAACATTTTTAAAGAAAATCTTTTGTTAAAAATTTCTTTTACAGCTGTTTTCCGGTATATTTTTCTAATCTTGTTATGTTGTTTCAGGTGAGGTTCTTTTTGTATATCATAAATAATATTTACTTACCTTCAAATTGTTCAAGATTCAAAACATGAACATTTTCTGAAGAAAACACGAACGAGAAACAAAATCGGAGGAAGAAAATTCAGCAACCGGTGTAGAAGTAAGGAATGTTCCCTGTTAAAAAATGGAGAAAACGTAAGCGGGTTGATTTTATCTTTCTGTGCTGATATTAGGAGGAGTATTAGTTACAGTACGAGTCAGTGATAATAGTAAGGATTACTAGCAGGAAGCGAACTCTAACCTTGTGTTAAGTGGGTGGGGGGGGGCTTTAAAATGGATGCTTATCCGACTCTCGGGGGATTCCCATTAAAAACTAATGCCTGTAACGTTTTTTTTTTCAATATTAGTGAAAATGTATTATTTTGTGTAAACAAAAAAAAAACTTTACTAAAATAATCAGACACAACAACTGCAAACGATGCTGCAGCACGCAGAGCACATAAACAGAAAATGTCCAGCATGGGGTACCACATGTTCAGCATATGGACGGGAAGATTATTAGGCAAAAGTTTGCACCAAGACACCAAGAGAAGGGAGAATGCGGGAAAATACTCATCAACGGATTCCTGAGTTAAAACAAAACATCCCGGTGGCTCAGAGCAAGCAACAGCAGAATTACCAGGAGGAGAAGCGTGGTAACTCTGTAAATACTCGTCAGAGAGACAACTATGGTTCGAGGAATTGTCCTTAGATGCGCTTCAGCAACAGAGTGACTTCGGACTGAAGTCTTTGCAGACCGTCACATAAAGCTTCCCAACTGACTAGGCTCCCACAAACTAAGAGCCAAGGTTGACACGGGAGCTGAAGGCAATACCCCCCCCTACGGACGTTGCGTAAGATGTTCCCAGAAGAGTGACCCCAGAGGGACAGCCAGTCACAATGAACAAAGTATACTCACTGCATACAACGGCTCAAGCATCACTCAACATGGATCCGTGCAGATGCCGTGTGTCTACTGTAACGATGTTATCGTTTCGTTTTGTGACCAACTCTAGTTTTCTAACAACCGCGCATGCGCACTTCAATAAAGGTCTTCCATGTATATTTTTAAAACCAACAACACGCGTCTCTCGTTTGTCTCTACTAATAAACAACTCAATACGAGCAAACACAGTGTGACATGGTGGCAGCGGTGAGATATAAAGAAAAATAAGAGAAAACAACGATAAAAGTAAGACATTATATTTTTTCTTTTCGAACCAAAACTTTGTAAAACTTCACACACACATGCTCGTCGAAGCTCGGAACAGAACTCTCGCACACACATAACAACACTTCTACTACTATGGCATATATATTTATACCAGTTCCCATTCTTGACTGGGACTCTTCGTTTAACATTGCAGAGTCATTCAAGATATTCCAACAACGTTTGGAACTTTATTTCACAGCGAAGGGAACTAAAGAAGAAGAGAAAGTGCCTATCGTTCTACTCGCAACTGGCGAGGAAGGAATTCGTAGATACAACAGTTGGTCTATGTCAAGCGAAGACCGGAGAGACGCCGACAAAATTTTCAACGCATTTATGGAGCAGCTGGAACCGGCAACCAACCACCGTATATGTAGGCTCGAACTCGGTAGATACCAACAAAAGCCTACCGAGACGACCGACATATTTCTAAACAGGCGAAGAAATGCGACTTCACAGCCCATGAAATGAACGAACGTTAAGTAGAAATACTGATAGCCAACACGCCCATACCGGACTTACAAAAAGAACTGTTAAACAAACCGAAGGGCTACACAATAGAAGAAGCTGTGAAATTAGCACGCACATATGGGGCTTCAGCCGTGTATATAAACAAAATACACCAACTACATGGCCTGTCACAGATAGACACCATAAATCGCGGTGGTCGCGAACGCCAGGAAGGCAACAGAAATACCAGCAACTTATGTAAAAATTGTGGACGGGACCATCGTTTTGGCAAGGAGCATTGCCCTGCCAAGAACGACATATGCAGTTCCTGCGGAAAAATGGGCCATTGGGCCAAATTGTGCTTCTCAGTGAGACTCAGACCCAGGAAACAAGGAAAATCCTGGCACAAAAGCCGTAGCCAGTCAAGGCACAGACAACATGATACAGGCCGAAAAGTCGACAGCGTTGCTGAACATGACGACCGAGCCACAACAAACCTACATGCGGCGATGGAGCACCTCACATTCAGCACTATTAACAGTGAACATCCACTGCATAAACAAAAAACAACACAAAATGAAGCATTTGTCAATATCAACGTTATATTGACAGACCACCCAGGTACGCACAGCCTCAAACTGAAGGTAGACACAGGTGCACAAGCAAACACACTACCTTTACGCATATTCCACAGTATGTGCCCCTCCGCCATAAACGAAGACGGAAACCCAATACCTGGATCACTAAACCCAACGAAATGCGTACTGACAGCATACAACAACACTGAAATAAAATGCCATGGCACCACAAACATCAGGTGCAAATACAAGGACTCCTCATGGCTCAACACTCAATTTTATGTGGTCAACACTCCAGGACCAGCTATACTGGGCCTGCCAACATCTGTAGCATTTAACGTTGTGACCATGAACTGTGCCATATCCGTTCAGCAACAACCTATCAACAGCATAGATGATCTGATGCGTTTACACCCCGACAGATTCGACCGCATTGGCGAGTTCAAGAAAATACACAAGCTCACTGTCAACCCTAACATCCCATGCCACATAGACGCACTGAGAAGAACGCCAATAGCCATGCGTGAAAAGATCAAGGCTGAACTAGACAAGATGAAGTCACAGAATGTCATTCGTCGTATTGAGGAGCCAACAGACTGGGTAAGCTCCCTTACATATGTAACCAAACGCGACAACACAATAAGGGTCTGCTTAGACCCAAGGGCACTAAACAAAGCCCTAATGCGGCCATATCATCAAATTCCAACAGTTGAGGAACTCAATCACCAGTTTGCAGGTGCAAAATACTTCTCAAAACTGGATGCTAAGGCAGGATACTGGTCTATAAAGCTTGACCAGGAAAGCCAGCACCTGACCACTTTTCAAACACCATTTGGAAGGTACTGCTTCCAAAGACTTCCATTTGGTTTAAACGTGAGCCAAGACACCTACCAGCTTGAGATGGACAGAATACTTGAGAAGTGCACAGGAGCATGCGGTATAGCGGATGATATTGTTGTATATGGCTCAACAGAACGCGAACATGACAACAACCTAAGGCACCTCATGGAAGTCGCCACACAAGAGGGCCTCACAATGAATTCCAAGAAATGCGAGATAAAACGCCAGGAAATCTCCTTCTTCGGAAATATATACACCCATACTGGGATGAAACCTGACCCAGCAAAGGTACGAGACCTACAGGAAATGCCAGAACCACACAATAAAACAGAACTGCAACAGTTCTTAGGTGTAATGACATACCTATCCCGTTTTATTAAGGATTTCAGCTCAAAAACCACTGTATTACGTGACTTACTTCACAAAGAGTCAGAATTCCAATGGGAGCCACACCACCAGACGGTTTTCAAAAACCTGAAGAGTGAAGTATCTGAAACATCCCTACTTCACTACTTTGACCTCAAGCGCCCAATCTACATGCACTGTGACGCAAGTCTTCATGGAATAGGCGCAGCGCTTCTACAACCAGACGCAGCTGGCAATTTAATGCCTGTCTGATACGCAAGCAAGAGTCTGACACAAACAGAACAAAGACACGCGTGTATCGAGCGGGAACTACTGGCAATCGTGTTTGGCACACATAGATTCCACACATATTTATACGGTCATGGTTTCCAAATTATCACTGACCATAAACCTCTTGTCATGATCATTGACAAACCTCTCACCTCAGCTCCAGCTCGCCTACAACGAATGCTTATCCAGCTACAGGGATGTAATTTCAGATTATCCTACAACAAGGGATCCGAAAACATATTGACTGATGGGTTATCACGCCTGCCATCACCTGGTAATTCGGACCCTATCGATCTGGATGTTCGAGTTGACACCATTCGTTTCTCTGCTGACCGCATTGAAAAACTGAGAGACTGCACAACAGCCGACCCTCTGCTTAACCAGCTAAGAGATACCATCGTCACGGGATGGCCTGAGACAATCAAGCAACTGCCTACCGATATCAGAGAATTCTGGAGCCTAAGAGATCAGCTATCAATTGATGACGGCCTTATCCTTAAAGGACAACAAATTGTCATTCCTCAGACCCTCCAAGAAGATATCTTAAAGCAACTCCACACTGCTCACTTAGGACAGGAGAAAACCAAACTCCTAGCCAAAGACACTGTCTATTGGAAAAATATAAACAGAGACATCGAGCAATTCACAAGCTCATGTAGCATCTGTCAACAACATCAGCCATCACAAATGTCAGAGCCTCTTCTGCAGCACGACATTCCAACAAAGCCATGGGACGTAGTTGGAACAGACTTGTTCGAGCTCCATGGACATCAATGGCTGATCATAGCAGACTACTACTCCAAGTACCCTGTCATCAAACAGTTACCTGCCCAATCACCAAGCAGTGTTGTAAAAATAACGCAACAAACCTTCGCAGAGTTTGGCATACCGTCAAAAGTGGTTAGTGACAACAAGCCGCACTTCTCAAGCGCCCTTTACCACGAATTTGCCACAGAATGGGGTTTCAACCATCAGACCACCTCACCTCGAAGACCACAGGGAAATAGTTTCATAGAGCGCCAGATAAGGACCATCAAGACCATCCTCAAAAAGGCCAATCAATCTGGGACAACACCCGAAATTTCATTGTTGCACTGGCGCTGCACACCTATCTCAAACGCCATATCCAGCCCCGCACAGCTACTCATGGGTAGACGAATCCAATCCCCAATTGCAACAAAAATAGAAAACAACCACCAAGATCAGGATCAAATATATGATGCTTTTAAACAAAGGCAACATAAGCAAAAGAAATATTTTGACCAGCATGCACTCAAGGAAGACCTACCACCTTTATATCCTGGCCAGAGGGTAAGAGCACAAAACCCTACACACGGAAACTGGGACCTAGCAACCGTAGTATCTCAAGCAGATGGTCCCCGATCATATCTCCTAAAAACTGCAAACGGATATGTGCTACGGAGAAACCGGCAGCATATTAGGAGTGCTCCAATAAGGCCAACCCCACCACAAACGCCAAAGCATGTAACATTTGCAGAACCACCTGTATGTACAACTCAGTCTTCACAAAGAGACTCCCAACAATACACTCGCAGTGGCAGGATGGTACGACCACCATCAAAAATGAACTTGTGAACATTTTCTAGAGAATTATAGCAAGCAATTCATGGGGCAGAATAATCCCCTGCTTCGCTGTAGCTATTCAGGTAGTCTACCCTTAATTAGCCCTTACCTTTTTATTATATATTGAATATGCTCAATATCATAATCTTCATATTGGTAAAGGGGGGATGTAACGATGTTATCGTTTTGTTTTGTGACCAACTCTAGTTTTGTAACAACCGCGCATGCGCACTTCAATAAAGTCTTCCATGTATATTTTTAAAACCAACAACACGCGTCTCTCGTTTGTCTCTACTAATAAACAACTCAATACGAGCAAACACAGTGTGACATCTACAAGGAGGCCTGGGAAACTCTAAAATTATTTGTGGTGACCTCAGAACAGAAAGACCTATTATTATATGATTACCTTCTCTCAGAGACCGTGGCTTGGTAACACTGCACTGTGACATCCATAAGGCCCCAGCATGGATAGGCTAAGCCAGGAAGCAAGTGAATGCGTTCCCTTATCAGTTTGACAGAATAGGCAACTTTTACTGTGCATATCACATTGTCCTAAGCTAGACAGCCATCCTGTAATCCATGCACCCCAGAAATGTTTCATCCACATGAGATATGAGATCCAAGCCGAGCTAGAGGATGTGGTGAAACAAGGCATTATACAGAAAACAAGCGAGCAAACAGAATGGGTTAACAGCCTAGTGTGTGCTCGCAAAACTGATGGAAAACTTCGCCTCTGCCTAGATCCAAAAAATCTAAATAGGGCGATTATTTGATGTCACCACAAGATTCCCACAATGGAAGAGCTTGCATACAAGCTCTCCGGTGGCAAGTATTCCTTGAAACTGGATGATAAAAAAAGGGCTACTGGTCTATCAAGCTAGACGTGGAATCCCAGCTACTGACTACATTTAACTCACTGTTTGGAAGATTTTGCTTTCAACGAATGCCTTTTGGTCTAGTGATGTCACAGAATGTCTTCATGCAGAAAATGGACATGATACTTAAGAAATGCCCTGGTACGTCATCATCTATGGCAAAACCAAAGAAATGCATGATGAGAGCTTGCACAACTTGATGAAAATAGCACAATTTGAAGGACTCGTTTTCAATAGTGAAAAATGTCAATTCGACCAGAACCAAATACACTTTTTCGGAGCAATGTACAATGAAAATAGGATAAGCTCTGATCCCAGCAAACTGGATAAAATCAAGGTGTTACCCAGACCAACGAACATCACCGACCTACAAAACGTGTTGGGCCTCATCACCTACTTGGAACCCTTCATTTGACATACATCGGATCTCACAGCACCCCTGGGAGATCTACTAAAGAATGAAGTCGAGTGCAGGTCAACTCAAAGTCATCAAAAGTATGTTCAGCAAATCAAAGACATTAGATGCAAAGAGATACTACACACGATCAACTATGGGCATATTTCTTATACCGTTCACCTTCGACCCAGGACTGTACCCCGCTAAACTTTGTCTCTCTGAAAGCATAGATAGATCACACTCTCGCTCTCTCAAATTTAATGCCAAATTACATGTATTTGTGGATTTTAATGCACACGACTGTGACTGGCTGGGATTCTCCAGCCTTACTGACACAGCCGGTAACTCTACATATAATTTCTCCTTAGCTCCCTCCCTCCCACAGATTGTCGTTTTTCCGACCCGCCTCCCTGATCGAGTAGATCAGCAAGCCTCACTTTTCGACCTGTTGCTGATCTCACTGTTTGAGGCTTGTGTGATTGAAACGACTAGCTCGGGAACGCTGATCACCCTCAAAACTCGTCTAAAAGCTGATGAGCCATTGCTTAAAACAACGAGATATTACGAGCAGGCTGGTTTTGAGTCCATCAGAGATCACATCAGTGACACCCAATGGAGTGAAACGTTCTCACTCCCTGCTGATCAGTATGCAAATGAGTTAACCGAATGGGTTAAACCAGGCATTAAAGCCTATGTCTCCATGCGAAAATTTTTTAGCAAGCCCCACTCTCCTCAATGGTTAACCTCGAAATGTGCAGCTGCCATTGCTGAGAGGCATCAAGCATTTCGAGAGTTCGTTCGCCATAAGTCAACTGCGAATAGACAGAAATTTATTCTCAAGAAATAATTGTAAGGCACTGACAGGTGAAGCAAAGAGAAGGTATACAGAGATAACCAAAAACCGTATTCACACATAGAAACTAGGTACTCGCGATTTCTGGAAAATCTATAATAGTGTGGTGAACAATGGACAATCAACGATTCCCCCGCTATAAAACCACAATGATGTCGTTTGCACAGCAGCTGATAAGGCTGAACTACTTGTTCAGCGTTTCGCTTCTAACTCCACTTTGGACTCAGAAAACGACCGCCTCCCTAAATTCTAATTGCGGACTGAAGACACACTTGAAAACCTGGTCATCATCCCATTTCATGTCAGGAAAATCATAAAAAAACTTAACACCTCCAAAGCTTGTGGGTCTGATCTTATACCAGTAATAGTAATAAGGAAATGCTCTGCAGAACTAGCCCCTGTCCTATCCAAACTATTCAGCAAATGCCTTGCTGAATCTTGCTTCCCTGATTGCTGGAAAATTGCCTCTGTGGTACTAGACTTCAAGGGGATAGAACAGATCCTCAGAACTACCGCCTAATCAGTCTACTCCCGATCTTTGCTAAAATCTTTGAATCCTTAATCAATCTAGCGATAGTCCGGCACCTAGTTAATGCTAAACTTCTTTTCTAGCCGTCAGTATGGAATTAGACAATCACGACCTACAGCTAAGCTAGGGCAGCAGCGCTTGATATATCTAAGGCCTTTGACAAGATATGGAATAAGGAAATCCTCATAAAAGGGATCCATCATTGTTCCTGATTTTCTTAAATTACCTCCCTGATGACATTGAGTCTGAGGTAGGTATATTTGCTGATACAACCACGCTTTACTCTCAGCATGTAGGCAAAACGGACGCGTACATATCCGAGGCAATAGCCGAATCCTTAGAAAATGACCTCCAGGCTGTAGTGGATTGTGGGCAGAAATGGTTGGTAACATTTAATGCTGCAAAGACAAAGCTCCTTTCCTTCAAAAAGTACAAGAAACCTCTTCAACCACCGATTGGTATGGCAAATAACACCCTACCTCAAAGTTCAAAAGTCAAACTACTCGGCCTAACATTCACAGGTAACATGAATTGGAACTAATACATTGAAGACATTGTCAAGGCTGTTGCAAAGAAGGTGGGACCCCTCTACCGTGCAAGTAAACTCCTCACACCTGACATTATCCTGTATCTTTACAAAGCCACCAGCCGTCCATGTATAGAGTTTTGTTGTCACATCTGGGCTGGGGCATCATCCACTAGTCTCTCCCTCTTAGACAAGGTCCAAAAAGAGTCGTCAACTTAATAGGTCTTTCACTATCCACCAACCACCATTGCTTGTTTTACAAATACTTCAATGGATTGTGCTCCGATGAACTAGCTGCTGTAGTGCCCTCTCGACGCAAATACACTAGAACAACCCGACAATCGGCTAGGTCACATCCATTAACTATGGAGGTCTTTAGATGTCGGAGATCCTTCTACTCCAGTAGCTTCTTTTCTCCTGCTGCCGACCTCTTGTATTCCCTCCCTGCTCCTTGTTTCCCCGACTGTACAGACATGCAGAGGTTTAAAACTAATGTAAACAGACATCTTGCTGCACAGCTCCCAACTTAGGATGACACCAAAAAACCCACACGATAATTCTCAGTAGCCCCTTACGTCTACAGTGGCGTCCTGCGTTGTTTGGAGTTAAATATCTTTTTTTTTAAGTGATCGAGAAGTGTAAACTGAAAGCAAAACGTTGTGTATTCTGGGATAATAAAAACACATAAGACATAGAGAAAGCTGTCCAACTATGTGATATATGCCAGAAAAAAAACAGAAATCACAGAGTGTGGAATCCCTGACGTTACACGAGATTCCAGTGAGAACATGGTAGATAGTGGCTACAGACCTGTTCCTCTTCAATGGATCTGACTATATGGTTATAGTGGACTACTACTTCTAATATCTGTTTGTAAGAAAATCAAACAATTTATCTAGCCAGGAGGTCATAGATCTGACCAGATAAAAATTGGGGGAAACAAGGAATCCCAGAGAGGGTCATCAGTGATAATGGCCCACATTTCAGCTCTGCTTTTTTTTAAGCAGTTCACTAGGGAATAGGGTTTTGAACATCGAACCTCGTTACCCTGATATTTGCAATCAAATAGACTTGCTGAGTGTTGTGTACAATTCATAAAATTGGCTATCAAGAAAGCAACCTCAAGTGGACGTGGCCTTTTGTGGTTTTGTTATGTCTTCAAACAACTCTGATAGACAATACAATACCATCCTGGTGAGCTGCTGTACAGCAAGAAGTTGGTTGGTAACCTCCCAGTAAGATGTGTCGATTACACAGCACAACTCGCCTATACCAAAGACAAACCGAACAAAATGGTATTATGACCAGCATGCCAGAGATCTCCCCAATCTGCAGGTACTGGAGAAGGATGCTAGAAAATTATCACCCACAATTGTCACACAAGAATGTACAGAACCCAGATCCTACACGATGCAAACTCCATCAGGAAAATTAATCTGCAGGAATCGACATCACCTGAGGGAAGACTAATCGCAGGCCTCAATGAACCCCCATGTTTATCCACCCAAGGCCCCACAGCATCCCATCAGTAGCCCCACATACTGAGTAGAAGCAGGCCCCATACAAAGCCTTCCCATTAAAAGAGTAAACACACAGAAAACTCGAAGGCAACATGTTAAACACAACCCACACACAACTACCTCGAATGATACAAATCAAGAGAGTTAAACATCTTAATCTGGCAGTACCATCAAACAGCCCAAAAGAGTTGACAGATGAAACTTTGAGTAAGTGTGCTTCCGTTCATTATTTGGAAAAGGGGTTTTGATGTTATCTCCCCAGTAACATCCCCTACTAGAACTATTCAATTAACGAGAACTATGAAAATGTTCTCCCCCATTGTCGCAGTTCTAATAAAGCGTACCCATTAAGGCACATTAAAGGCCTATGTCGTGTGTCTGACTTATCCGCCATATGTCTTTAATATGTATTGAGATACTATAACATAACCCTCCTCAAAAAGGATGTGTTGATGCCTGGGACGATGATATCATGGCAACAAAACAAATACTACACATAACCCCCAGGCCTAAAAAAAGAGAATGTAATACTGGCAGGATGGTATATGAAGAACAAACATATACTCTGCTTTGAGTCTCTTTTTATGTGTACAACCGTGGCCTGCAATTTTAGCATGAGATTGACTCGTAGTATGGCCTCCAACTCTACCACATTGATGTGTTGGGTATGCTTTATTGACCACAGCCAGCATGCATCCTCAATAGTAGCTCCATCGTTGTCAAGAGCCACTTTCACAGCCAGCAAGCTCACATTCACCCATCCATCCATCTCCTTCATGCCTATGTACCACTCTCCCTTAGTGAGATCCAATTGTTGTACGTCGGCGAGAGTTAATGTTATCATATGCCCCACAGGAACATCGCTGTATTTACTGAAACCTATTACAACTGAGAGTTATCCAAACAGTGACTCACCTGTTTGCCACACATACTGAAAATGCTTGTGTCATGGTCAAATAACCGTTCAATACACTATTTCCTCATCCCCATGTAGTCTATCATGCTCCTCCCAAACATTATTTTTTGTAATAATGCAGAGTGCACTTTTTTGATAACATCAAAAACTTACCTTGTGTCTAATTCTGCACTCGTGAGGAGGCAAGCAAATAGTGTATATCATAAAACATCAGAAAAAGGATTGTTAAAATACATAATAACAAATGCGAAAAGAGATGTACATTTGAAACAAATCGAAGAACGAATGAAGTAAATCTATGATTTATTTGATGCACCGATATCTCATGTATTACCAGACAGAAACTGAAAAAAATCATCTTTAACGTTGGCCATTATTTCAAAAGAGGTTAATGTAGAGTGATAACATCGCTCACTAACATAATGAACTAAGTCCGAAAATGATTATAAATAGTGTGTATTTGTATTTATTTGTAACGTGGGAGTGAGAAATAGAATAGAAATAGAATTGTTTCCCAACCTTGTATTTGTTGGGTGTATTTATTCCTATTAACCTTTGGATTACGATAGAAAAATAGGTAATAAAACATAAATTATTGGGTTGGCCAAAAAGTTCATACGTTTTTTTTAGGAAGTAGGAACCGAAACATCAAGTTCAGGAAAATAACCGAGTTAATGCATTTTCTCGATTAGGAAATCTTGACAATGTCTGTACTTTGTTTGGTTGTCAAACGGCAATTTTGTCAAACTACGACTTTCACTTGACCACTGTCGATCGTCTTTGGCCGGTCCATCTCTTCCTGAAAAAATTTTTTTTCGAAATCGTACAAACCATTTCTGACACACGCACACACATATATATATATATATATATATATATATATATATATATATATATATATATATATATATTATATAATTTATATATATATATATTATATAATTTATATATATATATATATAATATAATTTTGAAAAGTTTTCCTTTATCAATATTCAGAAGATTCTCTGTTGCATGAGACGTTAAGATGTGCTAATCTAATTTTAGAACTTTATGTATAGTGGTTTACACTTTCTATTTTATGTGGTAAACTCTGCATTTGTCATTACTTACCACTGCAATATTTTTCAATGCATTTGCCATCAGGCTCTTGTCTTGGACGACCACTATGAATATATTCTGGTTACATTTGCGGGATCCTCTCTTAAGCTAGTCCAAGGAATCTTCCTTGTCAATTTAATCTTTTCAGATTTACTCAAGAAAATCAGTGGCACGTTTTGGGTTTGCCCACTATGCAAGACACCTACTTTTTATGTGTGTAACTTTTCAGGCTATCTCTGTCTGATTGGTGTTTCTATTTCGTCTGTTAGGCGGCTTTAACCGAAATACTTTGCCAGTTGTGTGATGGAGTTTTTTTGGTTAGATCGTGTGTCTTGGTGTTCCTATACAATTGCAAGGTTGCGTTTATCAATCTACCTAAATACTAACAGCAGTGGCTCTTTACCGGTGGTTGGTTTCTGAAAGCTCCAGTCCCCCAGCTCTTATAGACATATACAGCCTTAGGAGACACTATATGACAATGTGTAGTGTTAATTATTTGTGTGTTTTTATATCCAGCTTGTTTGTAGTTATTCAGGCCAATCAATGATGCCAAAGCTGTTATAACTCTCTTTTTATTTGTAGTAATAGTCTTGTAGTCCAAGGTACTTATATAGCTTCTTACCATTCAGATTTATCATGTAGTTCTTCACATCTAGTTTTGGTCCTTTTCCGAGTCCTGAGTGTGCACTTGGCACATTTGTCCGTGTTTGCTGATTGATTATAAATTTTTAACTTTTCAAATGCTGAACTACATACTTCACAAATATAAGGTTATCTATTTCTTTATACTTAGTTCTTAGAGATCAAGGCTCCCTTCCTGTGAGTAACTCTTGATTTCTTAATGAGTTACATTTATATTCCAGGGCACTTTTAAGGCCGGACGTTAAACCTTTTGGAGCCACAAACCAAACCTTGCAATTGTATAAAAACTAATATTTTGGTGTTAATTGAGGTAACATTACTATGAGATGTGGTATTCCTCGTATAAGCCAGTGTATTGTCATGTCAAGGGGATCTTATTTGTGCTTCGAATATTATGTTATTTTGAATATTTGGTCAGGGTTTACTTTTAGGGTGAAGTATCATCATGTCAGGTTGTCCTGACACACCCTTATACAGAGAGACAAAAGACACTCTAGGATGGTGTCTAGTATGTAATCTAAACTCTCTCCAGTGTGTGTCTGCATGTGCTTTTTTAAAGAAGCAATCCGAGAAAATGTAATTCTACATATTTGACAAGAATGAGATTTCTCTCTTTTTGTATCATTTTAATTCAGTTTATCTAAAGAGATCAAGGGGCCCCCTCTTGAGGATAACACTTGATTTTTCTATGAGTGCAATTTATATCCGAAGGTTCTCTTAAGGATAGATGTTGTCTCTTTTAGGGCTGTTATCTGTACTTCCCTACAATTTGGTCTTCCGGGGATTGTGTCTAAGTATTTGCTTAGATTTTTTTCACTAGATCAGTTGCCCCCACTACAACCGGTATCATGTTTATTTCCTCAAGGGACCATGTTATTTTAAAGTCATTTTTGAGGTCTTTATATTTGGTTATTTTTTTTCGTTCAGCTCTATTGAGGCCATAGTCATTTAGGACGGTTATGTCAATGATAGGAGCAGTCCTTTCTGACTCTCTCTGCAGATCTTCCAATGTAGGTATTTACATACTTTGTTGTAGCAGGCAGTGTAATGACCATCAGCCAAAAGAATCTTGCATCCAGACATTAGGTGGCTTGGACTTTCAATGGCCGAACCTGCACTGGTAAGTTTTTGTTGACAAGCCATTTTCTTAAATCAATTCGTAAGTAGGCCTTGGTCTTGTGCAGCTATTAGTATCCGCTCCTCATCGAACGGAAAGTTCCCACACTTTACCCATTGTAATGAAGCCTCTTTATCGATATAGCTCTGGTTAATTTCTTCAATGAATTTTCCTGCTCTTTTATTCTGTTGCTTTCTAGTCTGGTCTTCAGCTCCTTTTTTGTGTACTCCTCCCTCTTCTTGCGCACGATCAGGGTTATAATCTTCGCTAGTGTTCTTCAGTGTGTTTCCACTGAAATTATCAGCCAGTTTTGTTGTTGAGGTATGCTGAGGAAGGTATTTGGTGTGATGTTCCTTCACCATTCTCATTTTTGATCACCGAAGCTCTTTATATATTGCCCCACACTGACCATTGAGGCTCGGTATGCATAGTTGATCTCAATGAGGGCCAGACCATTGATGTCGGTAAATGACTTAATGTAGTGCTAGCATTTTCCGAGTTTTTATGTCAAGGTTATTGATGTAGTCTTGTAGCCAATCTATAATGCCGAACCCATAGGAAATGACAGGTGTGTGTTCGCATGTGTTTTTTAATTAGAATTCTCTGAAAATGCAGATTCACATATTTGACATGAATATGGTTTCTCCTTTCTTTAAATTTTTTGTTTTCATTTTCTTTCATTTGCTGGGGAAATAGCATTTAAATATAGCATTTAAATATAGCATTTAAATAGCATTTAAATATAGCATTTAAATGAATGCCCCATTCATTTAAATGCTATACAATCACCCGTTATTTGCAGACTCCAACCGAGAGCTCTTTTCAGGATCCTGGCTGTTCCCTTGAGTGCAACTGTTTGGAATTCTCTTGCACTTGGTTTGAAGAATGGCAGAAAGAAGAGACATTTCATGCCTATGATTATGTTAGGAAGTTCTTGAAAAAAAAAACAACTATGCTCTTCTAAAAAAATTGTCAGTCCTTCCTCTTGCAGCTCATATACTCACTAGCACTCGTCAATCAAAAAGTAGAGTTTATATATTAATGGCAAATTGACTGCCATTTAGCTTTAGAAACTCTTAAAAGACAATCTGCAAGGGGAGATAACTTAATAAAAAACTATTGACTGCCAGAGACATCCAGCTTTACAAAGTCTAAAGAGCCAATCTCAAAAAAGGGAGGTAACACAATAAACACATGATGCACAAAATATTGACAGTGAATACAATGCAATACTGTGTACGTTATGCTTATTGTGAGTCCACATGGCCGACCTGATAATCCTGAACCTGGATCAGGCAGTGAAAGCACATCAGCAGTACAGCAGCACTGGATGTTGATAAAATAGACTGTGTATGGTTTATCGCTACAAAAGCTACAGAAATAAGAGAATAATTCATAATTTATATGTAAACTCTAAGATCAGATATTCACCAGCTGGTCAGATGAAGCAAATTTATTTGCAAATAAATAAAAGTATACAATACAGAAAAAAATATAACAAAACAGCTAGCAAAATTCTGTCTGCTTTTTCCATTCTAGTTGTCATAAGGAGGAAACTGTAATATCTTATGTAAAAACATACTAGCAACCTGCATAATATACAACCATAGGTGACTTCGACTGAACGTCGTTCCAAGTTTCCAAGCACAATTGCTGAAGATAAAGCAACTTGCATGTGTCAAATCATCATCATATTCGGTTGACATGTGTTGGACGGCTTTTAGAAATGTAATTCCAAACTGATCTATTTCCCGCCATTTTCAGGTCTTTATTTATCCCTCTTCTCGTCAAGCCCTATATTTATCACTTCCTTCTATGTTGGCCGTCCCCTGCCAACTGATACTGCTACCATAACTGTTTTTTTCCTTTCAGCAAGTTTTAATAACAAAGTTTTACATGAAGAAGATGTTGACTATTTAAAATTTATGTCCGTAGAGACAGTCTATTGATTGCGGCTTGCTGTTATGAATTCGGAATAGCAGCATGCTGACTCAGGGCTGCATGTCTTTCCGGAGTGCCGGAAAAGCAATTTAGGACCTCAGCCAAACATTAGTAAAACCGGCACCTTTTTAACGAGTAATTACCAAGTAAGGAGTGTGTACTTTTAACCAAAGAAAACTTTTCACTGAAAATGAAAGACTTTTTTTAATTCAGTAAACTGAATTGACATATTTTGTATTTTTATCTTTTATAACTGCTACTTTTAGCAAATGATTACCTTTTTCTCTATCGGCTTTCAATCTAAGCAGGCAGTAATGTAGCGGTCATAAACATACCTATTTTCTCCCTCCGCAAAATTTCCCTATGGAGTGAGCTGGTCACACTTACCAATCAGCCTGCAGAGCGCATGGATTCCTTCTGTTGACTGAAGAACTACTTCAGCCCCTTTGGGAATCACAGGCGGTCACCAGAGAGACCCAGGCAGGCAACGAGGAAACACTTCTTTCACTCTCTCTCTCCTGCCCCTGTCCACTGGACGCTCACAAAATACTATTTTCACCTGAAGATAGTTGCTGATATACCTAAGGCAGCTCTAAGAACTCTTAATTTATTTTCCTCTCTCGGACACTGTCCAACTTTCTTTCTACTTATACCAAACGGTATACGTAACTTTTGTGATTAAACCCTTTTACTTGTAGTTATAAAGAGGCTTTGTTTGTTCATTTCTTGTCTGAAACCTAAGAGAAGGACAACGTCCCCCTTCTTTACATATTGCTATGTGTTTAATAATGGATACATAATGAGTAGAAATGCCACACATACATTAATAATAATTAATAGGGAAATAATTATTTGGAAGCAAATATGAGAACCAGTTTACATTATAGTAACAAAGTTAAAAAGGATTTCTCCCCCGTAAGCAATTTATGAGCTTTACACTTGAAACAAGATTTTCCCTGGTATGTTTCTATAATTTTCCATGAGAAATCGAAAGAAATGATCAGTCACTAATTCCACAAATATAAGGTAAGCTGATATTAGCTTGAAGGTGTACACACCAAAAGGTAAAGGCGACTATGTCAAACTAACAGTTTCATAATCAGTTAAACAATTATGTTACAGCCTGTCTTATTTACATTTAGAAATGTGTCTGCATTTCAGGCTCCATGCTATCAAGATATAATGATCCTAAACCATATGTTAAGAATCCTTATTCCAAGCTTTACATGCTTTTGAGTATGGAAATTGTCTACAATTTAACACTAAAACTTAAGAAAACTCTGAAATTAAGAGAATCTTGCTTAATTGATGCTTGATGACTATAGATCAAATTTAATGCAAATCTTAAATATTTGATTTTTCAAATGAGAGGTTGTGTCCATATATATTATCCCTATTTAAAAACTCTTTAAACCCTATAAAAAACTTCAAATTAGGGTAATATTTATTAATTGATGTCAAAAACCAGTTTGACAAAAATCGGAGGTATGTAAATTTTCACGAATATAACTAAACTAAATATAGCCTACATTTGGAACCCTTACGTTTAGTATCTGTGTTCTAAAATTCTTAATGATCGGTTATTTAGTTTAGGAGTGAATCGAATACAAATAAATATGTAAAATTATACACATACTCAACTTCATATAGAATGAGATTTACATGTTTCTATTTTTAAAAAAAATGTTTCTTTTAGATGTGCTATAAGAATAAGTTTTCCATAAGATGTGTGCTTACATGCGTATTTAATATAAAATACTCGCAGGAAAACACGACGTTGCACGGGATTGAATGAGGAAAACATCAATGTCTTTTTTATCTATGTTCATAACATAATATTATATTCTTCGCGTTTACCCTAATATAGTCAGAATCTGAGATTTGGGAGAACTCTCTGAATTAGTGCCATGTACATATGGTTTAAATCGGATATATGTATTTGAAGTTTTAAGATGGTTCTGTCCCCATAGTTCATTTGGGGGGGGGGGGCGCAAAAAGTTTCTTAACATAAAGAACATGAAGATTCATGACAACTTCCATTGTCTCCATCTGAAAATTTGAAACATATGATTTACATTTCTTCAAAATATAATACATTTGAAGTTTTAAAGAAGGTCCGGCCCCCATAGCTCGCTTAGAATGGCTTCAAAATTTTTGACCACTTCCATTTGCTTCTTCAAAGAGTTTTTTCTAATGAATACACTTTTAGTTTTTATGTAAAATCTCTAACCTTTCTTTCCATAGGAAACAGATATTGACATTTATATAAAGAGAAAATTATATTTTTTGTAAAAGAGTTAGTGAGAATAAGGACATAAATTTGATCTACATTCTGTGCTAAATTAAGCTGTCTTTTTATATTAGTTCAATTAGTTCTTTGAGATCCTTGATTTTACACTTGATTTTTTTATGAATTATATTAATAACTGAGGACTTATTATGGATTGATGTGGTCCTTTTTAGAACTGATATATGGGTGCCGCAACAGCTTGCTTTACCAAGGATTGTATCTAGATATTTTTTTAAAGATTTTGTTTGATTAAACAAGTTGCCAGTACGACAACCAGTATAATGCTTATTTCTTTAATGAACCAAGTTTTTTCAAGGAATTTTTGATGTCCTAGAATTTTGTATGCTTTTTGCACTCAGCTTGCCAGTGTGTATTCGCAGGTGTACTTTTAAATTGTATTTTTTTGAAAACGATGTGCCACACACTTCGCAAGAATGAGGTTTCTCTCCAGTGTGTGTTTGAACATGTGATTCTAAGTTATATTTCGTGGTAAATGGTAAACCACAAACTTCACAAGAATAAACCTTTTCTCCGGTGTGCACTTTCTTGTGATTAGTTAACTGCAAAGTCTTTGTAAATGCTAACCCACAAATTTCGCAAGAATAAGGTTTCTCCTCAGCGTGCGTTCGCATGTGTCTTTTTAAACCAGCTTTCATTGGAAATGATGAGCCACAAGCATCACAAGAATAAGGTGTTTCTCTGTTGTGAATTTTCATATGTGTTTTTAAATGTGAATTTTGCTTAAATGATGCTCCGCATGTTTCACAGGAATATGGTTTCTCACCAGTATGAGTTCGCATGTGTTCTTTAAGAACATAATTATTTGAAAATTTTGATTCACACACTTGACAGGAATAAGGCTTCTCTCCGGAGTGTCTTTTCATGTGTTTTCTTAAATAGGCATTGTTTAAAAATGTTGAGCCGCATTCTTCACACACATAATGTTTCTCTCCATTATGAGTTCGCATGTGAACTTTTAAAAGGTAACTATTTGAGAATATTGATTTGCACACTTTACATGGATAAGGTTTTTCTCCCGTGTGTATTTTCATATGCCTTTTTAAATGGGCATTCTGTGAAAACGTTGATCCACACGCACCACAGGAATATGGTTTCTCTCCACTATGGCTTCGCATGTGTCTTTTTAGAAGGAAATTATTTGCGAATTTTGATCCACATAACTGACAAGAATAAGGTGTATCAACAGTGTGCATTCGCATGTGTGCGTTTAAATTGCCTTTCATCCCAAATGATGAACCACAAACCTCACACGAATAAGGCCTTTCTAAAGTATGGATTTCCATGTGTCGTTTTAAATGAGAATTCTGTGAAAACGATGTGCCACATACTTCACATAAATAAGGTTTCTCTCGGCTGTGGGTTTTCATGTGACTTTCTAGTGTAGAATATGAATATTTTAATCCACACACTTTACAAGAATAAAGTCTGCCTCCGGTGTGTATACGCATGTGTGTGTTTAAATTTGGCTTTATTGTAAATGATGAGCAACAAACTTCACAAACATAAGGTTTTTCTCCGGTATGTTTTCGCATGTGTACTTTTAATACATAAATAAATGTAAATGAAGACCCACAGACATCACATGAAAAAAGCTTTTCTTCGGGGTGAGATTTCATGTAAAATTTTAAATGCAATTTTTTTGTAAATGATGCTGCACAAGGAAAACGTCTGTTCAGAGTGTGTGTCCCTATGTGTCTTTTTAAAGTATACATATTTGAAAATCGTGAGTTGCATATTTCACAAGAATAAGTTTTATCTTCAGTTTGTACTTGCATTATTATTTGTGAGATTTAAATGAAAATATTGATCCACATATTTAAACAGAATAAACTTCCTCTTCCAGATATTCAATTACTCCTGTTTGTTTGCCTGTGAATGAAGAACAAAAGTCCATTTAATAATACAGAATAAGAATTTATTACAAATAGAGATTTGGTACCTGGCTGTCTGAAACAGAAACTATATTATTACTGCTATCAACTGTACTATTATACTATCTGTTAATACTAAATTCAGTGCACTATTTCATACTAATGTACTATCTTTCAATGCTAAATTCAGAGGAAAGGGTAGAGTAGTATCTCTTCTGTTGTCATGATGCATCCTTCCAGGTACTAGTTTGTCTTCAGGGGAATATAGTATTTTTTGTTGTTGCAAGGATACCAACCACCCAGACATTACCTTCTCCTTTTTTATGTATGGGGGTTAGTGTTGTATATGTTCTTTGATCATGACACCGTCCTCCTGGGCATTACCCTCTTTCTTTAGGGGGATATAGTGTAGTATATGTTCGTTCAACATGATAGCATCCTCCCAGGCATTACTTCTTCTTTTCTTTTGGGGAAGGGGTAGTGTAGTATATTTAATTCAACTATATAAATACTGGAGGAGAGTAAGTAATTTTATAGATGTAAACTTTAAAGGGAACTTGGGATATATGATAAGATCCCTATGATAAATATATACAGTAGTTGAGAGTTATCAAATCAAAGTTAAATGAGTTTTAGTACAATTTAGTTATAAATAGAAATAAAATAAAGAATATATAGACAGTAAATCTATTAATATGTTAAGAACCCTTTCCATAAATACCTTATTTTAGAAACCTTATTAAATGAGATTTTAAAAAAAATTCAATTTTAAAATAAAAGAGATTTTTTTAAAATTCAATTTAAAAATATTTTTAATTCATAAAAATGGAATAAGAATATAATATGTGTATGTGTGTATATTTTCTTATTTATATTTAGAATTTTTGTATATGTTCAAATATCAATTTTATAACATAAGTAATTATAATAGCTCAATAGTCTAAGACCAGAGCTATGTTATATTCAATATGTTTATATTATTTGTTACCATTTCAATGTTATAAAGAACAGGTTCATGTCATTTCATAAAACTTATTTTTATTCAGCATACAATTGTTTTCGCAAACCATATGTATATATATAAATATAAATATATATGCATTATATATATATATATATATATATATTAGTTATATATAAAATAGAAATTAAAAAAATAAATAAAATGAATATGGAATTGGACTGTAGCTTTTCAAGCCGAATGTGATAACATTTTGTGTACCGATAAAAATATGTCACATTTTTGTATACCAAAAATATGTATGAGGGCAGAAACAATTGTATAGCGATAAAAAAATTTTTCGATGAACTTATGAAAATGTGTTCCCTTCATTAACTAAGGTTTATAGAACTTTAAATATATATATATATATATATATATATATGAGAGAGAGAGGTAGAAGAGAGTGATAGCATGAGAACTGTAAAGATGATACAATAAAAACCTAGAAAAATACATAACCTAAGGAACACACAGACTAATTAGAAAAAAACACAGCCAAAATGAACAATATAAAAAGCAGTGAAACTGGAAACAAAAAAGTGATAGAAAAAATAAAGAGGGAAGAGAAGTAGACAATTTAGACGATTGGCCAAATAGATGCACAAAAAACACATATATATATATTGTAGAGAGAGAGAGAGAATAGAGAGAGATAGCGTGAGAACTCTATAGTTGATACAATATAAACCTAGAAAAGTACATAACCTAGGGTACAAAAAGGCTAATAAGTAAAAAGCACCGTCAAAATGAAGTGAAACTGGAATAAAAAAAAGTGAGAGAAAAAATAAAGAAGGAAGAGAAGTAGACAATTTGGACGATTGGCCAAATAGATGCACAAAAACATGGATCCAAAAAGGATTAACAGAGAGAGAGTGTAAGAATCGCTACCGACAGTCACACAAACAACATAACCAAAACGATCAAGAAAGAAAAACTCTAGGAAAACAGTAAGCATAGACACTGTGGACAGAAGAGACGAAATGATAAATCAGATAATAAGTGAATGCAAACGACAAGCAAAAAAACAATAGTAACAAAAATATAATCGCATGGGGAAGCGATTCCAATGGGAACTATGCACACCTTAGCAATTTGGTACAAACATGAACCAAGGTCAGTATTTGAAAATAAAATCATAAAATCCTCATCAAAACAAGGGGAACAGAAATGATGATAATCTACAAGGAAAAACCTGCTAAATTTTAGATTTTACAAAGTGAAAATCAAGGATGCATAACACTAAACAAATTGATGGAACCTCCACGAGAGTTGAAATGTATAAAGAACAAAAAAGACCACATTAATCGCAATAATAGTAGGAGCACTGGAACCAGTTCAGAAAAACCGAGAAAAATGACTAAGAGAAATTTGAATTTCAAGAAATATTTACACAATATTAAACACAACACTGATGAAAAGAGCTGAAATATTAATAAAAAATCCTTGAGTGCAGAAACCATCTCACATAACACAGATCAACCACAGAAATAGAGAAATAGAAGAAAATATATTACACAAATCTATTGGAACTGGAATCAGCAGACATCCCATAATCAGATACTGCAAAAAAATAAAATGCTGACACCAGTCTCGGTTGCAATGCACCTTCCGTTCAGTCTAGAGAGACTATGGACACCCCTGTAAGGGGCTGGCTGTGCGTGTAAATGTGAAGCAAGGGTTGCACAATTCCTAACAACACTTCTCCTGAGTCGGCACTGCGTGATTCCAATGGCAAACAATTCAAGACGACTGGAAACAATGCCGAGATAAGCAGATAGCACATACAGCACCTGGTATTCCCAAATGGTCACCCATTTAGTACTGGCCAGGCTCGACGTCGCTTAACTTCGGTGATCTAACGGGAACCGGTGTGTCAACGTGATTGTGCCGTATATCGGTTGGTAATACATAAAATGGTTGTGAACGGTCAAGGATAATGGCAAAATCAAGGAAGCAGAACACCATCTAAACTTCCACTCTAACGGTGCAGAGAGTACTGGGATCATGAGAAAGCATATTGCAACTCACATTCCAGAGAAAAATGACGGTTGTTATCAGCAAAAGGTTAATGGTAAACGACTGTTGTGATAACGCAAAATGATTTGCAATAGTGATTGCAAGAGGTGTAGAGTGCTGGAAATCTAAGAAGACATCTTTAAAAAATATTTCCCATATATTTATTGATACATTGCATGAAATTGATACAGTTTTTAGATATAATTTTATTTGGTGATGCCCGACGTGCCCTCTCCATTGAATTATAATGCCAACTGCCACCCAAGTATGCCTTATTTCTGTGGTTATAAAAACTTAAAAGTGGATATAGGTACATTGGGATTTGTTCTTTAATCACCATGATCACACCAGAGTTGGGAAACATAATCACGTGTGTTACCACAAAATTGTGTACTGAATACTTGTGCTGCACTCACTGTGGCGAAAATAGAATTTAGAAGAAAGTTTTCTGAATCCAACGCTCATTTTCTATCCCTAACTCCTGTGAGCCGGATGTCAACAACTATGTCCGCACACTGCTGTTCAGTAGCTGGGCCGAGCAGAAGGCAGTGGTCACATTGGAACCTCGTCATTTAACAGTCATGCTCAGTATCGCTCACCAGAAGCCACCAGCAGTAGGTCATCTTGTGTCGCCCCAGCTACATTATACTAAAATGACCTTGTTACCCTGACAGTCGGTCTTTTTAAGAACAAACCTGTCCTTTGAATTACTACTGTAAATTGTGAATAACCTGTGCCGTCCCTGTCTGACGTTTGCTCACTACCAATACTCGTTGGTCACATTCCAGTCACATCTGATAGCGGAGTGACGAGCAATCAAGGGCCAACAATGATGTCACGTAGACGCTGAAGGACCATCTATTCTGATGAAACCACATCACATATCAATACCCATACATCTTTATCTTTTGTATCGATTTATAATCAATGTATCATTTAAATCGAAATTCCCTTGTCTGTTTTCACACACTTTTTGTAACAAAATCAAAAGTTACTTAAGTAAATAATTATCATTTTTATTTTAGTTCTGTACACCCCAACCAAAACACATTGCCACTGAGATGTAAGGGCTACTGTGAATTAGGGGCATCCTAAGTGGGGAGTTGTGCAGCAAGATGTTTGCTCACATTACATTTAAACTTTTGCATATTGGTACAATCAGGGAAACAGTAAGCAGGGAGAAAATTCCAAAGGTTAACAATTCCAGGAAAGAAGCTATCAGAGTAAAAGGTGCTCAGCCAACTGGGGACCTCTACAGTGAAGGGGTGGACTTTCTTGATTCACGGGTTGGTCGGTGCTATTTACGTCGAGGAGGCACCAGTGCAACAAGTTCATTGGAGCTTTTTCCATTAAAGTATTTGTAATACAAGCACAGAGATGCAACATTGCGGCAACAGGACAGAGGCTAGATCTTCTTAGATAGTGTGGGACCTATTAGATTAGAGGCTCGTTTTGGATGCCTGTCTAAAAAGAAGAGACTAGTAATTGATACACACAGATGTTACAACAATACACCATGCATGGGCTAATAGTGGCTTTGTAGAGATATAGGATACTGGCAGAAGTTTTCTTGTTTGGTAAAGGTAGCAAACCTTTATGAAAAATAGATATACAAGTAAAATAGTACACTGCTGACTAGACAAAAACCAAACCAAAACTTAAAATATTATGTGTTTTTTTTTAATTTATTTTTCTAAGGAGTAAACACTTATCAAGACTAAAAGCCACTCGAGAATAAGGGTTAATGAAAGAGATTGATTGTCAGTTGTATGAAGAAAGAGGATTAAAAATGATGAATAGATGAAGCAAAATTTGAATTCTTATGAAAACGCTTTATGAAACATATTCGTTGACATTGGATTTGAAGATGACCATGTTGTGGTCTATCTTGCGGTATTGTGTTCCATAGATTGGAAATTCTTGCAAACAAACTCTGGTTCGGAATTTTTTAAATGAAGATTGATAATTTGTATTATTTTAAGTATTCGGACTACTGTTTTTATCTTGGATGTTATTCTCACAACGTTTCAGCACTTGTAAACTTTTTTCAGGTGCATCTTGCCTAACTCGGAAATATTACTGCCACAGTCAAGAATCTGTATGGAATTTTGAACTAACAAAAGGGTTCCGTCCGAAATTCGTACATATTCTCGAGTTCGACAGACAGATTCTTGAGTTCGCCACGATGCACCTGAAGAAAGTGGTTACATCGCGCAAAACGTTGTTAGAATAACATACAAGACGAACAGCAGTCTGAATAATACAAATAATACAAACAAACTTTGTTCATAGAAATTTCAGTTTGATGCCCTGCACAGAGAAAGAAAGGAATCTTATTTGCAATTGTGGTGGGAAGACATGTCCTGGCTATAAATGTCTTAGAAGGATATGGATGTCTTAGGCATAATATTTTCTTTTTTTTTGGGGGGGGGGGGGGTAGTGTAGTATCTCTTCTATTGTCATGATACCATCCTCCTTGGTTTTTTTTATATTGAATTTCATGGAACACACTGGAATTAGCCGTAGCAGTTTACAATTTGAAAACTGTGATAAAACTGTTAAAAATAGGCAGACAATACTAAAGAATCTGACTGCAAAACCAAAACGAGGATAGCAGCTGTTCAGTCTCCTGACCCCCCCCCCCCCCCAAGAAAACAAGAGCCGTGTGACGAAAAGCCAAAACTGCAACAAATTCAAGCAGAATTACACTCTTTTGAGTTAGGTTATAAAAAAATGTAGCCCCTCAAAAAAAAAAAAAAAAATGGTGAAAAAGATTCCGGCAAAAGTTTATCTCGTAAAAACGAGATGAAAAACAAAACAAAAAAATAATATACAACAAATAATTGTTACAAAATACAAAAAAAAAATATTTTTCTACCAACCTATATATTTAGTAAAAAAACAGGCTTCTGTAACAGTAAGTCTAAGTCCAGGGTAATTGCCAGTAGGATTAGAGTAAGCTTTTTATTTAAAAAAATAAATAAATAAATAAATAGTAGTAGTAGTAGTAGTAGTAGTAGTAGTAATAATAATAATAATAATAATAATAATAATAATAATAATAATAATCATCATCATCATCATCATCATCATCATCATCATCATCATGTAATTATGAGTTATATTTTCAAGACATTAAAAATCAAATTAGAATTTTATTAATTACCTGAAATAAGATACTTGTAAGTCATGGATATCCATAGGATTTCGGTATTTAAGGGAGAATTAAAGACGACTCTAAGCATGCGAAGGGTTAGGTTAGGGTTTAAAACGTTTGTTAAACCTGTAGTTCAGGTAACAGTTAAGTTTTTCGGAAAGGCGATCTGCACTAGCTTAAAAATTGTATTATTTTTTTTTAAAGCTTATGACATGCTGAACGTATTGACGTGGAAATCAATTGAGTTTTACGTATTAATATCGAAAATCACTCTTTCAATAACTTGTTAAATTAGTACACCGGCTTATTTTTTAATATTGCGGCAATAAAAGGGGAATAGAAAAAAGGTGCTATGAAGACTTTAAAATGTTTTCATTGTATAAAAAAAAAAACGTGTTTCGAAAACGCAAGAATTATGTTTTGAAACACGTATTTTTTTAATATAAGTCAATAAAAGACTTAACTACTTAACTGTAACTTAAACTAAAGGTTTACAAAAAATGTGTATCCCTAAAAAATGAACAAATACTAAATTAAAGATCGTAAACTGTTTCAGTCATTTCCGGGACTGAGTCGACATTCTCCTTCAAAGTACTGCAATCGTTTGGATACCCAGTCATTATAAGTACTGAAATAAAATTAAAGAATAATAATCAATCTAATCCAAAATGCGAGTGAAAACGAATTGCAATTTTAACTGTGACTATAGTACACTAGATAAATGCCATAGATAGATAGATAGGTAGATAGAGTATGGATTTACTCCTCTCCAGGAGTTAGACACAAGGCCAGTTTTTATCTTACTCCCACAAGTAAGATGTGACCCAAGGTCGGGTCGGGAAAGTGGGATTTAAAAATTGCCTGGACAGCCCCGTTGGCATTCCCCGGTAGGGGCGCCTCAGGCAGTAAGCAATACACTTACTCCTCTCCAAAGAGGGGAGGCGAAGCCTGGGATGGTAGACCTCCTAGAACAGCACAGGACAGACCCATAGACAGGCATAAATCAAGCCCCGAAGGCAAAGACAATACCAGTCTATGGGGTGCAGTATCCATCGGAACAGATACTACACTTTGATGTTAGCCAAAAGGCCAAGAACAACTGTAAGATAGATAGATAGATAGATAGATAGATAGATAGATAGATAGATAGATAGATAGATAGATAGATAGAGTAGGGGAGAGAGTAAAGCCACATTTAAAATATGGAAAATAAGGTACGCATTTTTTTTTTATTATTAATAAAAAAAGAATGGGTACCTTATTTTCCATCATTTTGCACATTTGATACTCCTATTCGACAACATTTTGTTATCATAATAGATTAATACTAAACTTACCTTAACATTATTTGCGGCTAAAATAAAATAATTGGTTAAAAATGAAAAAAATGAAAAGTATAAATATTTTCTGAAAATAGAAACGGATTGAAAGAAATTTCAGCCACCGGTGTCTACGAAGAATGTGTCCCTTGTTAGAATAATAATAAAAATATTTAAAACATGTTTTTCTGTGGTTCTACTAAGTGGCGAAGACTTTTGTGTAGCTTCGGAATGGAGACCGTTTCGTTATTTTGCGCCGTTTAAAAAAAAAAAAGGTAAATTTGTAGGCTAACACATCACACAAAACAAAAATGAGATTCTACTTTTTGGGTCATTACCTGTGAAAACCCTGAAAAACTTAGCATAAAGACGCAGACCCCGCCCACCCCAAAATTATTTTAGAATTTAAAGTGCGGGGATGAGTTTCGTATATAAATTTAACGTAAAATGATCCTCCATTTCCGGGCCATTCTAACTTTTTAGGGACGACAACGGCTAAAGAAGTAGCATTCCCCCGCCAAAAAAAACTCACAGAATTTATCTCCCATAGCCAAAAAATAAAAAAAATGGGTTAATGCCCTGAAACTCTTGAATGGCGAGAAAATAAAGGGGTCATTTTCCGTTAGATTTATATGCGAAAGTGATCCCCCATTCTAAATTCTAAAATAATATTCTTTTGTTGACTTTTTTCTCTCCACCAAATTTTTCAGCGTATTCACATGTAATCACCTAAAACAAGTAGAATTTTATTTTTCGAGAAGGGGGGTGTAGATGAGGGTGTTTACTTACCGAAATAAGTGTTAAAAAGATTGACTTTCTTCGGAATAGAAACCGCTTCGTTATTTTGCTCTGTTTAAAAAGTGTTTCAAAGAAAATGCAGTTTATTAGAGCAGGATTGCTAGAAGACAATTTAGCAATTGTCTACAATATGGTCCCTATTTTTTTATTTGTTTAAATGAAAAAAAAAAAAAAACAGAAAAAAAAAACAGGGGAGATAACTTAATTCGTAAGGAATGATTTTTTCATTTAATACGGAGATGGCTATGTTGCTGTCCAGGGTTAACGAGACAAACCTGCTTTTAAGCTTATGTTTCCATCTTAGAATGACACGCAATATGGGCGAATGTGAAAAAGATATTACCTTGTATAAGCCACTCTCTTTTTTTCTTCATCTGCTTATTTTTCCTCTTCTTTCCGAACCCTAATCCCTACCCTAACCCTAAAAGTCTCTACTTTTATTTATGTTATTTTTAAGTTGCTGAGGAAGAAGTGAAAAGGGAAGAAGAAGAAAGAAAGGGAGTAGTTTATATAAACTAGTATTAGTTTATTGGGTCAATAATTTTAGAATAAAAAAGACATTCTGATAATTCACCTTCATTTAAATCTATTACGGTCAGGACTAGTCAATCTATTGTCAGGGCTAGTCAAGTCTGTGAAACGTGAAGGCCAGTTTGACTAGCCTTGACTTTTTCTGGTGTGGGTATCTCTAAGTAAAAGTTTACATCAACAAACCTAAAACTCTACAAGAATTGAAGAAGAACATCAGAAATGAAGTCGCGGAATTAAACCCTAATCAGGTGATCCTTAAATCAAGTCATTGATAATGTTTTAGAAAGGGCACGAATTTATGAAGCTGAAAATAGAAACCATTTAAAAAAATGTTATTTTTTTCATGAAGAAATTATTTTTCATTTTTTTTCATATTTTGCAAAGAAATCTCCATTATCTTCGTCACATTCTGTTAGAGTTCGATTAAGGTACAATCAAAAATAAAGAATATATTCAAGTTAAAAATGAGTGATCCCTCAGTGACTTCTTGGACACCCTGTATAAGGTACTCACTTTCTTTACGTTCACTCATCGCGCGTGCCATGCCTGTGACGGCATCATACGCCTAAAAGCAGTTTTGTTTCTCATTAATCATAGATGATAACGTAGCCACTTCAATTTAAACTTTATATTTAGTTAACATTGTAATTATTTCTCAAAACGATATGGCTGAGCGACCCAAATCACAAACAACAATTTCTGGTAAAGTTCTAACAACTAATGAAGTCTTTATTTATTTGCCTCCCCATGAAGGCAAAATAAGTCACAAAGAAGGTTTTCAATGTGGGGTATATCTAGCTCCCCGAACAGGGACACTCTAGATGGTACAAAACTAAAAAAAATTCCCCAATCAAGCAGGATTCTTCTTTTTCCAACCAAAAACAGAACAGATGATACACTTTGATGCCAGTCTGAAGTCAAAGCGTGTGGAAACGGTAACCACTTATTTGGGCTGTAACGGATTGTTTGGTGGTGAATAATCAAACTATATTTAATTTTGTGGAAGACTGTGGAAAGTATGTGGAGCCACGGCAAAAGAAAAATCAGAAATATGTTTGCTACTCAGTGACACCTGGGTTGTCCGTGGTCAGTGAGGGAGAAGTATTTTTAGACTGGGTCAATTAGTATTTCTGTCCCAATCAAGAGTGCCCCTTTTTTGGAGAGCTGGAGTTTCCTGACTTTAAAACCCAACCTTGTGTCTAACTCTGCACTGGAGAGGAGGTAATATGGACATCTATTTGTATTGATGCTTGTATGTATAATGAAACAATATGCACTGACATTTGACAGTTATCTCCTTTATGAAAATAAATTGGGGCCATGTTCTGGAAAATTGGCAAAATTATTTACTGTGTCAGAACAAGTGTCCATTTAGTAAGAAAAAAAATGGGGTTGCCATTGGTTCGATTACAAAGACAAACTCTTCTTTCACATTTTAAATCAGTTTTATTCATACATCGCTTCAGCAACAAACAGCAAGATATAACAAACAAGTTTTTTGGAACAAAGTAAGAAGGAACAACATTGAATGTCGAGTTGAGTGGGTGTATTTACATCTGCCCAGGTTATGTTTTACATCTAATTGTCCCATGCATATCAAGTCTTATTCGTCGAGAACAAGAACATTGCATATCCGTTCAGTTTAAGATTTACTATCTTACTCTTGAAAAGCAGGGAAAATTATACCAACAGTTCAGCAGAAAAGTGTTCTGATTTATAGAAGAGGGTAAGCCTGTGCAAAGGGAAATAGTTTGTTCAACATATAACCGCTACAATTGTATAGCAGCTATGTCAGAAGTGTTATGTTTCATTGCAGTGAATACAAAGCCCTCACCCAATTCTCTCTCGCCCGACTGCAGCACAATAACAGATCCATTATTAAATGGATCTGCAATCTGAAATCTGACCAAGCCCAACACATCAGGTCAGATGATTTGCTGCATAGAGGTTATCCTAAGGACGAATCAGTTATGCTAGTATGGTTATGTGAAGAATTAATCCTCTTTGATAAGAAGTTGCAGAAGCATGGATGTCTTGAATTGCAGGAAGATTGGCCTTCCAAGGAAACCTTGGAAGCAAGTGATTGCACAAGACTGTACAGAGTGGGATTTAGAGACAATTGACCCGCTGCACTCTGAGAACAAGAGTGAGCTTTCGAAATATCAGAAAACGTCTGACCCCTGAACAAGAGAAAGGCGATGACAAATGAATAGGCAAAGAACATTTATATGAAGAAAAACAAGGTTTACTCTATTATTATACGTTCATTGTTAATTAAAAAAAAACAATTTATTAAACATATTATTTTGTGACTTGAAATGAAGGTGATGGGCAAATGAGAAAGAAGGAAAGGAACTATATGTAATCCTTGCCCAGCCCATTCTTGAGTATTCAATCCAAGCAAGAAATCACTAGCTTCAAAGATATATCTTTCATCTGGAGTGTGTTGGCAGCCAGGATGATGATGGGATTGTCCAGGCTTACCTACCAAGAACGGCTTGCCTTGAGCAGCGAATGATTTACAGGGGACCTAATTCTAGCATACAACATCATCTCCAGGAATGTAAATCTACCTTTTTCACTACAACACCTAGTTGCGGTAATCCAATCACTCGCAGAAGATGTACCATCATTGCTTTTGTCTACACAGAACAAAGGCAGCATTCTTTGTCCATGTTTCTTCTCCCTGGAGCAGTAAGCCAGAGAAGGTCCTAATGATCACTACCATATGTAGATTTAAAATCGCCTTGAAAAAACATTGAAACTGTATATAGATGCAAAAGCTTCTAAGATATTATAAGGTTTACTAAAACAAAAAGAAGAGAGTCACTCTAGTTTAACATATATGTGAGTATCTAAATACTTTAGGGAGCTGACGCCTCTTCTGTCTTGCATAGTTCCCGGTAACTCTTGACCCCAAGATATTTATAATGACAGGATGGTGTCTTACATCTTGGGGAGAAGACCATCTTTAGTCTTTGTTCAGGCACGATGATGTCACGATAAAAACACTGGTTTCTGATTAGCCACATAACCAGTTTAGGGGTAGACTTTTTTGTCAGCGAACCTAGTAAACCCTTCCCTTCCTATTGGACTCTTCAAGGGCTTATTTTTTTTGCTAGCCTGTTTGGTGTCAAGGGGATTGAATGCTGGTGGTTAGATCTCTTTCAGGCTTGGTTTGTCTTGAAGTGATTATACCTTTCTCTCCCTTTGTATTATTATGCCTTCTACAAATCCACACAACAAACACCTTACTATTTCCTATAGTAACATCAGAGCTCTCAGGTGAAACTTTCCTGATGTTCAGTCCTTCCTCATTGGTAAATCTCCTCACATTCTTGCTTTTTGCGAGATTATTCTGGATGCTTATATTGATAGCAACGATCTACATGTGAATGGTTATTTGCCTCTTGTCCGCTTAGACTCTTCCACACATTTGCATGGTCTTGCTCTTTTTCTTCGCAGTTATCTCCCCAATCGCACATGCCCTCAGCCATGGGTGTCATTTTATCTGTCTGAATTTGTCTTTGCTGCACTCCAATTCCTATTTGTTCTTTTTGTACCGTTCCCCTTCTGACAATTCATCTGTCAAGCTCCATTTTTTTTTTGTGACTTTAATGCTTTTCATTCTGACTGGCTCCCTCACACTAACTGCACAGATCTTTTTGAAAGGTGGGTGAACAACAAGCCTGTTTATTTTCTGGAACGTCTGGGCCTCTGTAGTGATGTTCAATATGGCTTTCGTGGTTTTCGTTCAACTGCTGATCTTTTAACTATTGTCATTGACGGCGGCACCGGGGGGGGGGCAGGGGGGTGAGATCAAGCCCCTTCACTTTTTGACTTGGGGCCCCCCACTTTACAGTCATCAACAGAAACAAGATCGAAAAATTCTGTTTCCATCTATCTGAAAGCATTTTTTTTATCCCTTTTCTGAATATGTAGAAAGAAAAAGCCTTTGATTGCATTCAATTTTTAAAAAAATGAACTTGAAATCGGGTAGGGGAGAATTATTCAGAACACATAATTCCCGTTAATTTAAATTTTATAACTTATTGGTCTTTCTCTTTCATCAAATCTTTCTTGGACTTCATACATGAGATCCATTGCTCTTTCTACTTCTCGTTAAGTTGTCTCTCTCTATCGCTCCAAACACTTTCTAACACCTGAGGCTAATATCTATCTCTACAAATCTACAATCAGACCATGTATGGAGTCCTGTTGTCATATTTGGTCTGGTGAATCTCTGTCTTATTTGAAGGTTCTTGATAAGGTGCAGAACCGTATCTGTAATTTGATTAGCCACACCATTTCTTCTTCTCTTTAACCTCTCTCTCATAGATGTGATGTTGCTAGTTTCAGTCTTTTCTATACATACTATTATGGTATGTGTTTTTCAGAATGATGTGATCTATTCCCTGCTTCTTTCGTTTCAGCTCGTTAACTTGTTGGTCTTGTGGTCTCCATCAATTCGCTGTTTTGATATTTCATTGTAATACAGCTTCCTATTCCAGTAGCTTCTTTCCAAGAACTGCAGGCTTATGGAACTCTCTTCCTGCTGACTGATTTTCTCCTAACTATAGTCTTAATGTTTTAGACACTAAGGCCAATAAACATCTCCTGTCTTTGCGATGATCATATTTTGTTCTTGTTAGCTCCTGATATCAAATGACTTAATGCCTTGTCTGGTGCGATTTTAATTTTTTTTTAAAGTTTTTTTTTATTTCCCTTGTTGCACTTTGCTATTTTCTGCCAATGAAACTGATTAATTAATTGATGAATGTGTCAAAATACATCTACTTAAGAGTAGGATAGACAGAGAATGACTACCGACTCTTGTTCCCCACAATTTTTATAGCCTTGTCCCTATTTTGTAAATAAATTACGTTTTTTATTTGCAAATAAATAACTCATAGACTAATAAATCATTTTTTTTTCATAAGGAATTGCTCATAATTCTGAACATCCATGCATCATTTAGAAATATCAACATTCTATATTAAGCTAAACATCATATTATATCCCGTCCTCGTGAATAATTAAAAGATCATCTAGAAAAAACTGTATCGGAGTTACACCATAAGTACCATTGATCGGTTCAATAAAATAGAATAAAAAAGCCATTGTACTTTCATTCAGTTTGACATTATAGATTATTACCTTTCAATAACAAACGATTTATTCCACAAGGCTTTAAACTTTGCGACAATACACACGGATATTACCAGCGAAGAAATAAATTATATATCAAGGGAGGCGCGAGAGCGCTCTATCCCTCAATAGACTTCAAAAACGGCCTATGCTAGAAATCTCATTTCTTTGATCAATCATAACTCAAACACCAATAAACCAAATTATTTAAAACTTTGCACACATTTTTTTATAGGTTCTATAAGTGTGTAGAATTTCAGCATCATTAGTCAAGGCAACCCAGAAATTCAGAAAGGGCAGGCATGATTTTGTGTTATCCGTGTGTACGTATGTGCCACCCTGTATCTCATCAACTCTTTGATGGATTCAGCTGATTTTTGGCAGAGATAGAGGTTCTAGGGTCTAGTTGATGGCATTTTAATTTCAGTTTACCATATACCTTAGTTTTTCAGAAAATTCAAAAAAACCTTAAAAATGACCATTGTATTGAGGCATAGACTTTACAAAAGTAGTGACATTCCATGATAAATGCCAGTATACTGAAATCATAGGGATGAGATGAAAATTCATATACACTAAATGTACAAAAGCAAGGAAATTCCCAAAGTTTTACACTTTTATTTTCATTAAGAGTATGCGAGCACAACAGGGCTATGTATTTTACTGGTAGGAATTTTTCTTCAGCGCACCTCACACACTTCATCCACTCATGCATAGAGATTCATACTGTAGTGATGTGATAATGAAATGGTTTGGTTAATGTGCCGTCATACCCTTAATTAATGACAATAAAAGTGTAAAAATTTGGGAATTTCTTTGCTTTTGTACATTTAGTGTATATGAATTTTCATCTTAACCCTATTAAGGGCATATGATTTTAGTATACTGGCATTTTAATTAGTCATTGGGTTAGTAATAATTTCTTATAATGAGGATTTTATTTAATAGTAATAATTATACCTACAACAAAGCCTTAAGAAATAGTAGTTATATTAACACCAACATTGAATACCTAGATAGAAGGACTAAGAACACTAGAAGGAGAAATAGAAATCGAAAAATAATTAGGTATACCCCCGTTTAATCTACTAGTTAAATCTAAAATTGGACATTTGTTGGTGTATCTTTTAAATCGACATTTACCAATAACACATTGCATAGAATATTTAATGAAAACACCATTAAACTTAGTTATAGTTGTATAAAAATATTGGAAAAATTAATTAAGAGTCATAATTGACAGATATTAAAAAAGTAATGATAACAATAAGAGTAAAATATAGAAAATAATAATAACAATAGTGAATTTTGTCGGAGAAATAAGAATGAATGCCTGTTGCAGGAAAAGTGTTTTGCTAAAAACATAGTTTGTTTAGGATGTGTGTTTCCAGAAAATAATCCTAATTAAAACAAAATTACATAGAGGGTACAAGTACTAAGGGTACTAGTACTGATTTTAATAGCAGAAACAGAAACCACAAAATGCTATTTAATAGCCCAGATAATAAAAAAATAGATACCTCATTATCCAAGTATATAATATCTCTAAAAGATAAGAATATAGTTCCAGTACTAAAATAAAATGCAATTCGGTCTACCAGTGTCGCAGGCTATGTGCATAACCCTTCCCCGGGACCAGGAAAACGAGAAAAGTGAGAGGTGAGCACAACGCTTTGTCCCCAGAAGCTAACAATCGGTTGTGTGTGTCAAAGCTTTCCACGTTGGTCTGGTTCATCAATAAAGTACTCCAAGACTGAAGAACCCTCCTCTCTTCCAAGTCAGTTTCTTATACTTCAAGGTATCAAGGGAGATCACTCAAAACTGTTAAAGGGGGAATAACTCACAATCAACATTGCAGTTACCTTCTTAAATATTTTTTTTCTATTATCTTTTTTTAAAACTTTTATTTGTATCCAGTACTTCTAACAGTTTAAGCGTAGAAGCACCTCTTTTTATTAATGAAACGCCAATTGAATTTTCCTATCTATCCAAAATACCTCGATTTTCCTTTCTGACACCATCTCTCTCAGTCCTTCCATGTCCACTCTCAATCTCCTGTCAGCCACAATGTATGTTGTGCCCAAAGCACTAGTCAGTGATCTATTGTCTGTATAGCATTGTACTGGTAGCAATACAGCCATACCAAAGGTTTTAGTGCACCAAAGAAGAGACCAAGAATCCTGCATTCACTGCCTCACTTAATGCCAAAGTTTCAGACACTAATGGACTTTTTGTTACTCTGTCCAACTTTTTAGATTGCCAGCTAATAGGTGCCACTTTCTTGTTCTCGCCTTGAATGAAAACAATGATACCACCTTGTGATGACCCATCTTTAAGGCTAGCATATGTAGCATCTGTATATGCCAAGACTCTCATTTTTTTTGATTACCTAAATTAGGAAATTTTAGCACAGTTTTCCTCGCCTTCAATTTAGTCAGCGCCTTGTTTGCCTCTCATAGCATTTTCACAGTTGGATGCATTCCTGTATTGCTCATAACACGTTTCATAACTTAGATCCGGTCTTGTTTGTGAAGAAAACCACATCATTTGCCCACTTAAGCGTTTTAAGTCAGCTTTCTCTTCTGCAGTCAATTCATGTGTCTTCCTTGTACAACTTTTAGCTATGTTAATTGGTGTTATGGTGGAAATGTAAGATTCTTGTTTTATTTTCACCCCTTCTCTAGTTTGCACAACTTCCAATCCCAGATACTTAAATGATCCATCTTCCGACGTGTTGACCTCAAATATTCTCTTTAGTTTTCCTATAATCTGTTCTTGGAAATAGGCATTACCACAGAAGGCAAAATCACCCACATGACTAACCAAAATTTCTCTAAGTGATCCACTTTTATACCAATTTAATAAGGCATTGTTATACAAACTAATTGTATCTCCCAGTTGTAAGAATACTTTAATTCTTTTGTACACAGATCTGGGTACATAATTCAATACGTAGATGCACCTTTTAAGACACCAAACCTCAGTTTAGGACAGACATCACGAGGTGGATGCAGAAATACCTCTTTTGTTATGCTCCTGTTATATCAATAGATTTCAATATCCAGAACATCTGGTTGAATCGCTGGCAGGCAAAGATTAATTATCTTTTTGCTCTGGTCGCTAGATACGATTGGGATTCAATCTTATTTTTGCTCAATTCGGATTTAACGAACTCTCTAATTGAACAACGAACTTTGATTTGATTTGGGTTGCCCATATCAGGATTTTGGAATTTTAAATGAGTTTATTGAACTTTCTATATTATTTGGTTTGATTTATCTATCGTTGTAATAATTAACATAAACATTGAATACTTTTCACTTCATCGATTATTGACACATTTAGCAACTGGATAACCTTGTCAGCTTCTTCAATTTCTCGTATTTGGACTGCTATTTATAACCTGGATTAATCTTCAGTCAACCCTCTGGATGTCTGTCCTGATTATGTTTTTCAAATTGTATGAGCTGGATGTATTGTATGGATTCAACAAAAAAGTATGTTTTTGGGTTGATATATTTGATGTTATGTATTTTTATGTATTTGTGTATATATTTTTATATATTTTCAAAGCTTAATTTTATTACCAATAGTGTTATAACTGCGGTAATGGTCCTCTGAAGAGAAGAATTATCTTTGAAAACTCATGAGCTAAGGACTTTAAGATACTTTGCTTGAACTTTGAATTCTAATAAAATTTGATTGACACCTTATTTTATTACTTCATTTTATATTATAATATATATATATATATATATATATATATATATATAGAGAGAGAGAGAGAGAGAGACAGAGAGAGAGAGAGAAAGAGAATTATTAATGACAATATATGTATCAGCATATACTATTAGTGCCCTTTTAATTGCAGTCTCCTTAAAAGATTCAGCTCGATAATTGTCAATTAGTGACAACAGAACAAATATAAGTCAGGTTCATATTATATTCTAATAACCATGTTTTTATTTCATTATTCTTATTTTCATTTTTTAACATTTCCAAAAAAACATAACATTTCTGTGAGATGTATTTTTTACGGTTCGATTCATTTATCTTCAGCCAAACAACATGTGTATGTTAATATCGCTTCCGCAACATTATAAAATCATCAGAAAAATTCACAAAGAACGGGCCGTAAAAAATATATCTCACAGAAATGTAATGCTTTTTGGAAATGTGAAAAAATAAAAATAAAAATAATAAAATAAAAACATGGTTATTGGAATATAATATGAACCTGACTTGACGATGAAAGCAATTCATGTTTAGAATTTTTTAATATGAGAATTTATAATTGGGATTAATTAGATTATTCGGACTACTGTTCTGATCTGTTCTCTGCAGATTCCCGAGTTCTCAGGTAAAATGTTGCATGCAAACGCTTTAATGTTGACTTAATGACTTTTGCTTCAAGGGCAACATCACACGTTCTTGAGCTGGTGACACATTTTTGGTTTTCACGTCTATAGTTTATGTGGACTGATGCTCGGCTCCTCTTATTGGTTGAAGTGCGATATAGGCAACAAATAGACTCTTTGTAAGTTTTGTTATTTCAAAAATAGTTTTGTTATTTTCACTTAATCGAATTCATCAATACAAAAATGGCGGTCAATTTTTAATGGAGGTGATCGCTAATTTCAGACTTAGAAGATAATAATAATAATAATAATAATAATAATAATAATAATAATAATAATAATAATAATAATAATAATAATAATAATAAAAGCTTACCCTTATCCGAGTGGCAACTACCCCCGGACTTAGGTTTAGTTGTACCGTAAGTTTTTTTTTTTTACTATCTTTTAAGTCTAAAATTGATTGACTCGCGTGAGACCAAGTAATCAAACAAATTATGAAATAACAAAATTTATAAAGAGTTTCATAATTTTAAAACTATACAGGTCGATGGAAAATCAAATTGTAATGCGTTTGGTAACGGTTATTTGTTGTGTTTTCTGTTCTGTTAACCATACTACATTATTGCCAACATTGAATATTTCAGAGATCGTTTCTTTGGCGCTGTTTTTGTTGTAACAGGTTTTCACAAATGCAGTCTCTGAAGTCTATTGCAAATCAAGGTCAATTCAATTCAAGATGACCTCGAATTAATGTCTTTATATTTTGTTGCTATTGAAACAATATAATCATAAATTGAATAAAATAATGATTTCACCAGCAATCATGAAAGAGATGGACTTTTTTGTACACTCTTTCTCCTTGGTTTTCCTCTTTTCTTAAATTTTCTGCGAACTTGCAGTTCCGGTCGCCATCTTGAATATTGTCCTCGTAAATTAAACTAAAAACAGAAACTTGTAATCTACAAATCCGAGAGCCGTTTCTTCCTTTAAAGCAGATATAAGTCATTCGAAATAAGATTGTAAAATAGTAAGTACAACTTAAATTTTTGTATTTATGATTTTATAAAATGTTTAATATGAATTTTCCAAAACAGACCTCATCATTTATTTGGTCTAATTTTAGCCTTTGCCACTCACGGTGCTAACGGTAAAAGAAAATGAGTTCATATATTTTGGCACTAGTGTAGTTTAGCGATTCGAGCGAATTTATTTGTTTTCATGGCTCTCCAGAACGGTTCGCGATCCCGCGAACTTCCGGGTTATTCTGCAGTAAATTTCAAGTACGGGTGATCATAAAGGATAAAATAAACTTTTTTTAACGGAAAATTTAGAATTGTATTTTTAATATAATAAAATAAGTTGTGAGCAAAACAAATTATCAAATATATGTTTGTTTATATTTTTATGAACATATAACAAAGCTTTAATAAAAAAAGTTTTTTATTAATAAAAATAAAGTTTTGAAATGTCTAGTGCTGACAACTTCAACAGCTACCTTCAAGAATTTCTTTATGTTGCTGTTTCACAAAATACGAAAGGCATTTGCTTTAAAAATTACTATTAAAATACTAAGCTATTTTATTATATTTTCATAAAAAATTAAAACATATATTATGTTGCTGTTTCACAAAATACAAGACATTTTAAAATGTTATTTATATCAATAAAAAGAAGACATTTCAACATATTTGATTCATAAAAAATATTTTTTATTAAAGATTTGTGATATTTTCATACAAAAAACAAACGAAAACATTTCAACATATTTGGTTCATGAAAACAGATTTATTAAAGATTTGGGGTATCTTTCAGAATGATCAGTACAGTCGCGGACGGGGTCCAAAAAACTAACGAGAACGGGGTTATAAAAATAAATATGCAACAAGTGAGTTTAACCTACGTCGAGAAGAGATATTTGTCTACTTACCTATGATATTTGTTTGTATTTTTACGTACTATAAATGGGGTTTTATTAGCTGTAAAAAAAATTTCTTGTTCATTTTTTACTCGTTTTTTTTAGACAAAAAAATGGCGCTTGCTCGTAAGACGCCATGTCTTACGAGCAAGCGCCATTTTTTTTTTTTTTGCAAGTTCGCGTGATAAAACTATTGATTTCTACTAAATAGCAGTTGGAACGGTTTAAAAATACAAACAAATATCACAGGTCAGTTTTAAATTAACTTTTATCGACGACAGTTACTTTTATTTGTTGTATATTTGTTTTTTTGAGCGTTTTCAGCGTACTGATCATTCTGAAAGATACCCAAGATTTGTTATATTTTCATAAAAAAAACAACTTATTTTATTATACTAAAAATACAATTCTAAATTTTCCGCTTAAAAAAAGTTTCTTTTATCATTTATGATCATCCATACTTGAAATTTACTGCAGGATAACCCGGAAGTCAGCAGGATCGCGAACCCTTCTGGGGAGCCGTTTTCATTTTGGAAGAATTACAGGTGCTTATCCAAAATTATTGAGACATGGGGAAAAATAAGACAAACTGAGAAATATCTGTATGATTTACGTACCCGTGACGAAATGAATATATCGTATACCACAAATCACGTAAATTAATAAATATGACGAAATGAATATATCCTATACCAAAAATCACGTAAATTAATAAATATGACGAAATGAATATATCGTATACCACAAATCACGTAAATTAATAAATATGACAAAATGAATATATCGTATACCAAAAATCACGTAAATTAATAAATATGACGAAATGAATATATCGTATACCAAAAATCACGTAAATTAATAAATATGACGAAATGAATATATCGTATACCACAAATCACGTAAATTAATAAATATGACGAAATGAATATATCCTATACCAAAAATCACGTAAATTAATAAATATGACGAAATGAATATATCCTATACCACAAATCACGTAAATTAATAAATATGACGAAATGAATATATCCTATACCACAAATCACGTAAATTAATAAATATGACGAAATGAATATATCGTATACCACAAATCACGTAAATTAATAAATATGACGAAATGAATATATCGTATACCACAAATCACGTAAATTAATAAATATGACAAAATGAATATATCGTATACCACAAATCACGTAAATTAATAAATATGACAAAATGAATATATCGTATACCACAAATCACGTAAATTAATAAATATGACAAAATGAATATATCGTATACCACAAATCACGTAAATTAATAAATATGACGAAATGAATATATCCTATACCACAAATCACGTAAATTAATAAATATGACGAAATGAATATATCCTATACCACAAATCACGTAAATTAATAAATATGACAAAATGAATATATCCTATACCAAAAATCACGTAAATTAATAAATATGACGAAATGAATATATCCTATACCACAAATCACGTAAATTAATAAATATGACGAAATGAATATATCCTATACCACAAATCACGTAAATTAATAAATATGACAAAATGAATATATCCTATACCAAAAATCACGTAAATTAATAAATATGACAAAATGAATATATCCTATACCACAAATCACGTAAATTAATAAATATGACAAAATGAATATATCCTATACCACAAATCACGTAAATTAATAAATATGACAAAATGAATATATCCTATACCACAAATCACGTAAATTAATAAATATGACAAAATGAATATATCGTATACCAAAAATCACGTAAATTAATAAATATGACGAAATGAATATATCGTATACCAAAAATCACGTAAATTAATAAATATGACGAAATGAATATATCGTATACCAAAAATCACGTAAATTAATAAATATGACGAAATGAATATATCCTATACCAAAAATCACGTAAATTAATAAATATGACGAAATGAATATATCCTATACCAAAAATCACGTAAATTAATAAATATGACGAAATGAATATATCCTATACCAAAAATCACGTAAATTAATAAATATGACGAAATGAATATATCCTATACCAAAAATCACGTAAATTAATAAATATGACGAAATGAATATATCCTATACCAAAAATCACGTAAATTAATAAATATGACGAAATGAATATATCGTATACCAAAAATCACGTAAATTAATAAATATGACGAAATGAATATATCCTATACCAAAAATCACGTAAATTAATAAATATGACGAAATGAATATATCCTATACCAAAAATCACGTAAATTAATAAATATGACGAAATGAATATATCCTATACCACAAATCACGTAAATTAATAAATATGACGAAATGAATATATCCTATACCAAAAATCACGTAAATTAATAAATATGACGAAATGAATATATCCTATACCAAAAATCACGTAAATTAATAAATATGACGAAATGAATATATCCTATACCACAAATCACGTAAATTAATAAATATGACGAAATGAATATATCCTATACCAAAAATCACGTAAATTAATAAATATGACGAAATGAATATATCCTATACCAAAAATCACGTAAATTAATAAATATGACGAAATGAATATATCCTATACCAAAAATCACGTAAATTAATAAATATGACGAAATGAATATATCCTATACCAAAAATCACGTAAATTAATAAATATGACGAAATGAATATATCCTATACCAAAAATCACGTAAATTAATAAATATGACGAAATGAATATATCCTATACCAAAAATCACGTAAATTAATAAATATGACGAAATGAATATATCCTATACCAAAAATCACGTAAATTAATAAATATGACGAAATGAATATATCCTATACCACAAATCACGTAAATTAATAAATATGACGAAATGAATATATCCTATACCACAAATCACGTAAATTAATAAATATGACGAAATGAATATATCGTATACCAAAAATCACGTAAATTAATAAATATGACGAAATGAATATATCCTATACCACAAATCACGTAAATTAATAAATATGACGAAATGAATATATCCTATACCACAAATCACGTAAATTAATAAATATGACGAAATGAATATATCCTATACCACAAATCACGTACATTAATAAATATGACGAAATGAATATATCCTATACCAAAAATCACGTAAATTAATAAATATGACGAAATGAATATATCCTATACCACAAATCACGTAAATTAATAAATATGACGAAATTAATATATCCTATACCAAATATCACGTAAATTAATAAATATGACGAAATGAATATATCCTATACCACAAATCACGTACATTAATAAATATGACGAAATGAATATATCCTATACCACAAATCACGTAAATTAATAAATATGACGAAATGAATATATCCTATACCACAAATCACGTAAATTAATAAATATGACGAAATGAATATATCCTATACCACAAATCACGTAAATTAATAAATATGACGAAATGAATATATCGTATACCACAAATCACGTAAATTAATAAATATGACGAAATGAATATATCCTATACCAAAAATCACGTAAATTAATAAATATGACGAAATGAATATATCCTATACCACAAATCACGTACATTAATAAATATGACGAAATGAATATATCGTATACCACAAATCACGTAAATTAATAAATATGACGAAATGAATATATCCTATACCACAAATCACGTAAATTAATAAATATGACGAAATGAATATATCGTATACCACAAATCACGTAAATTAATAAATATGACGAAATGAATATATCCTATACCACAAATCACGTACATTAATAAATATGACGAAATGAATATATCGTATACCACAAATCACGTAAATTAATAAATATGACGAAATGAATATATCCTATACCAAAAATCACGTAAATTAATAAATATGACGAAATGAATATATCCTATACCACAAATCACGTAAATTAATAAATATGACGAAATGAATATATCCTATACCAAAAATCACGTAAATTAATAAATATGACGAAATGAATATATCCTATACCAAAAATCACGTAAATTAATAAATATGACGAAATGAATATATCCTATACCAAAAATCACGTAAATTAATAAATATGACGAAATGAATATATCCTATACCAAAAATCACGTAAATTAATAAATATGACGAAATGAATATATCCTATACCACAAATCACGTAAATTAATAAATATGACGAAATGAATATATCCTATACCAAAAATCACGTAAATTAATAAATATGACGAAATGAATATATCCTATACCAAAAATCACGTAAATTAATAAATATGACGAAATGAATATATCCTATACCACAAATCACGTAAATTAATAAATATGACGAAATGAATATATCCTATACCACAAATCACGTAAATTAATAAATATGACGAAATGAATATATCGTATACCAAAAATCACGTAAATTAATAAATATGACGAAATGAATATATCCTATACCACAAATCACGTAAATTAATAAATATGACGAAATGAATATATCCTATACCACAAATCACGTAAATTAATAAATATGACGAAATGAATATATCCTATACCACAAATCACGTACATTAATAAATATGACGAAATGAATATATCCTATACCAAAAATCACGTAAATTAATAAATATGACGAAATGAATATATCCTATACCACAAATCACGTAAATTAATAAATATGACGAAATGAATATATCCTATACCAAAAATCACGTAAATTAATAAATATGACGAAATGAATATATCCTATACCACAAATCACGTACATTAATAAATATGACGAAATGAATATATCCTATACCACAAATCACGTAAATTAATAAATATGACGAAATGAATATATCCTATACCACAAATCACGTAAATTAATAAATATGACGAAATGAATATATCCTATACCACAAATCACGTAAATTAATAAATATGACGAAATGAATATATCGTATACCACAAATCACGTAAATTAATAAATATGACGAAATGAATATATCCTATACCAAAAATCACGTAAATTAATAAATATGACGAAATGAATATATCCTATACCACAAATCACGTACATTAATAAATATGACGAAATGAATATATCGTATACCACAAATCACGTAAATTAATAAATATGACGAAATGAATATATCCTATACCACAAATCACGTAAATTAATAAATATGACGAAATGAATATATCGTATACCACAAATCACGTAAATTAATAAATATGACGAAATGAATATATCCTATACCACAAATCACGTACATTAATAAATATGACGAAATGAATATATCGTATACCACAAATCACGTAAATTAATAAATATGACGAAATGAATATATCGTATACCACAAATCACGTAAATTAATAAATATGACGAAATGAATATATCCTATACCAAAAATCACGTAAATTAATAAATATGACGAAATGAATATATCCTATACCACAAATCACGTACATTAATAAATATGACGAAATGAATATATCGTATACCACAAATCACGTAAATTAATAAATATGACGAAATGAATATATCCTATACCACAAATCACGTAAATTAATAAATATGACGAAATGAATATATCGTATACCACAAATCACGTAAATTAATAAATATGACGAAATGAATATATCGTATACCACAAATCACGTAAATTAATAAATATGACGAAATGAATATATCCTATACCACAAATCACGTACATTAATAAATATGACGAAATGAATATATCGTATACCACAAATCACGTAAATTAATAAATATGACGAAATGAATATATCGTATACCACAAATCACGTAAATTAATAAATATGACGAAATGAATATATCCTATACCAAAAATCACGTAAATTAATAAATATGACGAAATGAATATATCCTATACCACAAATCACGTACATTAATAAATATGACGAAATGAATATATCGTATACCACAAATCACGTAAATTAATAAATATGACGAAATGAATATATCCTATACCACAAATCACGTACATTAATAAATATGACGAAATGAATATATCCTATACCAAAAATCACGTACATTAATAAATATGACGAAATGAATATATCCTATACCAAAAATCACGTAAATTAATAAATATGACGAAATGAATATATCCTATACCACAAATCACGTACATTAATAAATATGACGAAATGAATATATCCTATACCAAAAATCACGTAAATTAATAAATATGACGAAATGAATATATCCTATACCACAAATCACGTAAATTAATAAAGTAATTTTTAATTTATAAAAGAAAACTAAATTTTTATCGATTAACGAATAAGGTTGAAATATCTGCGCCATATTGGTCATATTAAAGGGAGATAATCCAAACTTTTACAAACTAGAAAAATAAAGTCTGAAATTGTTGGTGTTATCTGCCTTAGCTCCCTTGAATATGACCAATAACGGCGCTGATATATCAACATTACCCGTTTATCGATAAAATGTTATTTTCTTTTAGAAAATAAAAGCTACTTGATTAATTTTGGTGATTTTTGCTATACGATTTATTAATTCAGCACTTGTGCAAAAGAGGAACACGAGCCGAAATTTATTTTAGAAATGTTCCAATGGTGTAAGGGGCAGACAACTCCTTTTTTTAGTATGCAATTTCTCCGAAATTGAAAATATGTATTTTTTTAAATAAGAAGTTATGCAAATTTAATTAATAGAACATTTTTCGAAGAAATAACAATTTGTGAAAATCAACAGTATATTAATAGAACATTTGGCAGATGCGCATAACAGGTATGAATGCTGGCTTCCGGTGAATAAGAAATTGTCTACGGATGCCTGAAAGTGATACAACAATTTGTTCATTCATATTAATTTCAGAAGTTTCTTTTTTTCATATTAATTTCAGACTTTTCTTTCATCATAATCTAATAATTTACATAATACCGACTATTTGAAAAAATAATTTATTTGTTTTTATTTGATTGTTTTCAAAACATTTTTTTGTAATAATAGTGAAAACCTTTTTTCTTGGAAATAGAGTAACTTCCGGAATCAAACATTTTTCTTAGAAATGGAAATACCCTAACCCTAAACCCTAACCCTAACCGTAAACCCTAACCCTCCCAAAAAACATTATTTTCACTAAATATTAAAAAAAAAATACATTGAATAAAAAAAATTACATTCCGTTGCTCAAAAACATTATTTCTTGAAAAATAAGATTATTCTATTTTGTTTATTTTTTTCAATGACATTTTTTTTAAGTTTTGAAAACAATCAAATAAATTATTTTTCAAATAGTCTGTATTATGTTAATTATTAGAATATGATGAAAGAAAAGTCTGAAATTAATATGAAAAAAAGAAAAGTCTGAAATTAATAATAATAACAAAAAAATTGTTGTATCACTTTCAGGCATCCGTAGACAATTTCTTAAACCCTTTTCCATCGGAAGCCAGCGTTCATACCTGTTATGCGCATCTGCCGAACATTTATTGAAGAAAATAGAATTTGGGAAAATCAACAGTATATGTTTTTCATTTCAAAACGAACAGTCATCGGGTTTGGTTTAAAACATTTTTGATTTTATTTTTTACACTTAAAAAAATAAATTTTTCTGTTTTTTTTTCCTTCTCTTGTTTTTTTTTTTAAACGGGATATAATTTAGAAATGTGTTCAAAAAGACTCTGTAGGGGGTTTGCGGAAAATTTCTGCCACCACATAAATTCTGATAAATAGGATTTTACCATTTGTGTGTGGGTCCCACATTCTAATTTGTTCCTCCTCTTGGCTTGTTGCCACATGCTTTCCACATGATTGGTGGTCGCACCTGTCGAAGGATCGACAAAATTATACTTATGATTTACAAGCAAATGCTGAAATCCTTCAGATCCAAGTTGATCATATGCGTGCCAGCAATCGGATGTGATTGTGGTATTATATTTCTTATGTGAAAATAGACTTTCTAAAAAACAGAGTTGTCTGCCCTTTCTTACACCATTGGAGCTCTCCTAAATAAATTTCACTCGTGTTCCTGTTCTGCACAAATGCCATTAATTCAGTCACATATATTTCTCAGTTTGTCCCCCCCCCCCATGTCTGGGTAATTCTGGATAAGCACCGACTTACATTCGCGACAAGAGCAAACAATCCAAGAATTTATAGAAGTAAATAAACATGAAACATTACGAATATCATAAAGTAACACAAAATAATTAATTAATTAAAAAAACATTTATTGAAATGAATTAAAATTTCAAAATGGAATAATTCAGTCATGTGAAAATGTGTGTTTTTTGTTTTTTTTATAACCAGCTTATTTACAATAGATTAAAAAAATTAAAAATTAAAACAGTTATTATGTGAAAATATGTTTTTTTAAACGAACAGCTTTTTTACAATAGATTAAAAAAATTATAAATTAAAACAGTTATTATGTGAAAATATGTTTTTTTAAACGAACAGCTTTTTTACAATAGATTAAAAAAATTAAAAATTAAAACAGTTATTATGTGAAAATATGTTTTTTTAAACGAACAGTTTAGTTACAATAGATTAAAAATTAATAAATTAAAACAGTTATTATGTGAAAATATGTTTTTTTTAAACGAACAGTTTAGTTACAATAGATTAAAAAAATTATCAATTAAAACAGTTATTATGTGAAAATATGTTTTTTTTTAAACGAACAGTTTAGTTACAATAGATTAAAAAAATTATCAATTAAAACAGTTATTATGTGAAAATATGTTTTTTTTTAAACGAACAGTTTAGTTACAATAGATTAAAAATTATAAATTAAAACAGTTATTATGTGAAAATATGTTTTTTTTTAAAACGAACAGTTTAGTTACAATAGATTAAAAATTTGGTAATTTTATAGAACAACACCCACCGTAGTTTCACCCTAAAAAATTAAGACTTTACTTTTTTTGCTAATTTACATCCAAACAGCTTAAAAAATATCCACAAAGAAAACAAAATTTTAATTTGTATTATTTTAGATTTTAAACCGTATAATAACTTTCCTATATAATTTTAACGTAAATTGAGCACCCACTTCTTGGCAACTTAGCACTGAATGCCGAAAAAAAATGTGGGACGGCATTTTTCTTATTCAATTTTGTTTTATTTTAAATATAAATTAGGGGGGGCGTTCTTTTAATCATATTTTTTTGTGTTTTTAAATATTTTAAAATATTTTTATTGCCTTTTTGTTTTTCGGGCGGAACATTTTTTTTCGTCATCCAATGTATTTATTTTTTTGTTTTAAAAATGAATTCAAATTTTACTTTTTATTTGGGATGTGTGTGTGGGGGGGGGGGCAAGTACTAACTTTGGTCTTTTTTTTACCAAAGTAAAACGTGGATAAAACGTTTATTTATAAAAGTTTTTTCTAGTTTTTTTAAAAATTGATTTTCTCCAAGTAACCAAAATATACCATTATTTCATTTAAAATAAATCTGAAGACTTCGTACTGAAGCTCTGCTTGTAAGAAAAAAATAGTTTCTAATGTTTTGGGAATATTTTAAGAGTTCTTAATCTATGCATTTGTATGTTTTTTTTTAATGTTTTTTTCATGTTTTAAAATATTTATCATATGCCTTTGTTATCGTCACTTTTACTCAGCCAAACGCGAGTATTTTCCATTGTGGTCGATTTTTTCTACACGTGTTCGCTAATTTCATATTTAAAAAAACATGCAATAAAAAGCATGAAATATTAAGATTGGCGATAACAATTAGGGGTTGACCTTTTTTTTTCGGATATTTCTTAAGGCTGCTTACATGTAATTTGCCCCGAAAAGTAAAATCTTAATATTTTATGGGGAAAAAATGGTGGGTGTTTTTCTGAATGGCAAAGAAGTGGGTGCTCAATTTACGTTAAAATTATATAGGAAAGTGATCCCACATTTTAAAACTTAAAATTATAAAAATCACATTATTCATTACAAGTACCATTTGTTTTTGTGTCATTACACATCAAATGCCATGCAAGAATTAAAAAAAAATATTAAAAAAATTTATGTTGAATTTTTATTGTAACACATTTTAACTCTTTTATTTGATGGCAAAGAAATGAGTTAAAATCCGAAGAATTTCATTACTTATGTAGATTCCCGAGTCTTAATGTATGTAGCAAACCTTAACCCTAACCTGAACACTCGGTGAACAGAACAATTTTTTTGTAAACAATTAAATGTCTATTTTTTCTTAATTGCTCTACAGAAGGCAATGGTTTTAATTGTATTTTTTTAATTTCCACATTTTTTATTACTATTTTTGTGGAGGAGGGAAGATTGCAAAATGAGAGTGAAGGTCGATCAAATTCTTTTTTTATTTATTGTTTTATTATTTTCTCGGTCTTTTTTGGAAAGTCTATTGTCACCTGGACTTAGGATAAGGGTTACTGGAAAGGTTCCAGTGCTTCTTTGTGGGGAGGGAAGACTACAAACGATAAATTGGAATACAGCATGTTTAAAAAATATTTTTAAAAAGCAAAGAACTTGTAGAAAGAGATGTTGTCGATTGTTATAGCCGATAGAAACCTTCCCATAGGGCCAGCATTAAGGCTCGTCGGTCTGACATTCTCAGGAAATATGAAGTTAAATAATAGAAGATACTGCCAATTCTGTTGCAAACAAAGTAGGATCCCTCCTCACACCTACTAGTATTCTCTCTATAAAGCCACCATTCGCCTATGCATGACATATTGCCACATTTAGGCTGGTGCACCAACCATTAGCCTCTTCCTTTTGGACAGAGTACAAACAAATAATGTTATACCCAATAGGTCATACCCTGGCTACCAAGCTTCAGCCGTTGTCTCATTGTACACTGTTGCATCCCTGTGCTTGTTTTATAAATACTTACATGGAATGAGCTCTGCTGAACTTACTGCACTTGTATCTTTTTTACCAAAATACTCTCAAACCACACGATTACCAGCAAAATCACACCCCTTCTCTGCAGAGGTCCCTAGATTCTGGAATATTTTCTACTTTAATAGCTTCTTTCCTTGGACCGCTTACCTTTAGAATTTCCTTCCTGCTCCATATTTTCCTGGCCATATTGACACGCATAAATGTGAATGCAATGTTGTTCAACTCGTTCAACACCTCATGCAGGTTATCCCCTATAAATCACTATCACAGTAGCTCCCTCTGCTTCAGTTGAAATATGCCTGTTTTGTGGTGAACAAAAGAAAAAGAGAAGATGGGTGATGGTCTATATCCCAAAAATGGGTACAAATCAGAACTCTGAAAATAAACTGGAAAAAGAGCTGAGTTTATCATCTGTCAATTTATCATCTGCCAATTTATCATCTGCATCTTTAGCCAAGCCACATCCGGATCATCCAAGAAACATAACAACAGTGACGCTTGGTCCTTCCAGTAGCAACAACAGACCGACAGCAGACTCAACCCTTCAATCAACAACAATTTACAAATGTCCAAAATAGTTGATCAGAAAATTCTTGCAAGAATTTTCCTACAATTTATTAGTCAGTGTTCAACTGCCTGACCAGTTGAGCTCAAAGTAAATACATTCAATATTTATGATGTAGGAATTTTAACTTTATATGATACAATACAAGAATTTAAACTTCAGATCAATATGATATCAGAACTTTAACTTGGATCTGATATCATACCATAATTTTTACTATATCAAGTTTTAATTTCATAGTACACAATGTGATACCAGAATTACAGGTTTGATACAGTATGTTACCAAAATTTTAACTTCGATACAATATGTTACTAGAATTTTAGGTTTGATACAGTGTGTTAGCAAAATTTTTACTCAGATACAATATGGTACAAAAATTTTAGGTTTGATACAGTATGTTAGCAAAGTTTTAACTCCGATACAATATGGTACAAGAATTTTAGGTTTGATACAGTATGTTAGCAAAATTTTAACTCCAATACAATATGGTACTAGAATTTTAGGTTTGATACAGTATGTTAGCAAAATTTTAACTCCGATACAATATGTTACTAGAATTTTAGATTTGATACAGTATGTTAGCAAACTTATAACTCTGATACAATATGGTACTAGAAGTTTAGGTTTGATACAGTATGTTAGCAAAATTTTAACTCCGATACAATATGGTACTAGAATTTTAGGTTTGATACAGTATGTTAGCAAACTTATAACTCTGATACAATATGGTACTAGAATTTTAGGTTTGTTACAATACTAGTATAAAAAATTGATATGTGATACTACTTTCGACATGATGAAAAAATGTCAGATCAAATGCCATCCAAAATTCCAACCAGTTTCATAATCCTTAATTTTACTCACAAGTATTGTTCTGACCAATGGAATATACTTTTCAGGATGTTGCCAAGAGTGCTGTGGTGGAAATAAAGCACTTAATCACACTAAAAGTTATTTATTCCAAACAATTTTCTCTACAAAATAATATTACCATCGATAATTTTTTCTGGGGAGGAGGTTGATTTTAAAGAAATGTTACATACATTTTTAAAAAACACTTAACTTTTTTCTGCTTGACCTTTCAATCCTTGACCTTCTGCTGCCTTCCCACAAATCTTATATTTTAACCCTTCCCTATTTTGAGAAACCATAGCTCGAGTTTACCGTAAGCAGATAGGTTATGCAATACACGATTTTATGTTATGTAATACATCCTTTTTAAGCTTAATTAGTTAATAAAGCAAAAACTGTTTAATAATGTATATTCAGATTGCTGTTATTAGTGACTCACTAGGCGTTTTCACACAAGTCATTATTGATTGGTTATGGTCAATAATCATTTACACAAAAAGAAAATTTAAAAGTTTACATGCCAACACACTGAAACGAAACATTAAATGATGTAGAAAGGAACTACTTCCTAATTAAAGCAAAGAAATCTCAACGGAGACATGAGAGAAAGTTGACTAAAGAGGAAAAGTGGACTCATGTATGGTTGATGTTGTATGCCAAAACAAAATATAGGAAGTATAATTAAATTTCTGAATCATGGAGAGAAATCTTCTTCCATTTCCACCCAGCAAAACGAAAACTTCTTTCCAAGACACTGAATTCACAAAGGTACAATTGCTTACAACAAGAATTAAGTTCAGCAGAGCATGACTTTATGAGAACACAAGTCGCAGCTATGATAACAATAATAACCCGGTTCTTAACCTGTCATATAAACAATACATTAATAATACATCCACAAACACACCAATATGGTCACAGCTATATCAATACTCATACAGCATCAGTAAGAAGATAACATTGTAGTCTGACAATCTTTTCAGAATTCTAGCACTCTCTGCCTCTTGTTTACCATTGCAAATCATTTTGTGGCATCACAACAGAAATTTTGCATTAATTTCTCACTAGAAATAAGAATTTGGGTGGAAATAGGTCCAACAGTGGTTCAAGTACTCTCCTATCATTTCAATAACGGTCTGCTTGGTGCTATTCCTCTGCAATCTTTCCATCCTCATTAACTCTCCTAACTCATTTTGTGTGTTATCGGCCAAGGCATATGCATTTATTATTGTTATTATTATTATTATTATTATTATTATTATTATTATTATTATTATTATTATTATATGATCAAGTCGTTAAAATGGACCTGAAGGAAACAGATGAAAAAAGACCTTGGCAGAGATAGGTTACTTTAAAAGTCTATTTCTTAAAGATTTCCAACATGTCCGTATATAAAACGGAAGTTAAACTGAATATGATGATGATAATTGTTTCATTATTATATTTTGATATGGCATAATACTTCAACAGTTAAAATTAATTATTTCCTTACATATTTTAAGGAAACACTTAAAAGATTAAATTCAGCTTATCATGTAATGAAGCGATATAAAAAATCAGGCTTATATCTTTAATATTAAAAAAAGTTATTGGTGGAAGCATACATGTTTGGAAATATGTACATTTTACGTAATGGCTGATTATATACAGTGATTGAATAATTTGAAAATATAATATAATGAAAAGTAAGACAATATGAACAATAACTATTTGCAACAGACAACCATTTTATCTTTCCTTGTTATATAGAAATATTCCATATTTTCATCTTCAATCGTACTAATCTAAAAATGAAAATGAAAAGTTGCAATCTCAAGAATCTAAATACATTAAATATATACACAATATTTTATTTTATAATATAAATATATATATGTAGAAAACACTAATATATATATATATATATATTTATATATATAACACTAATATATATATGTATGTATAAAACACCAATATATATATATATATATGTATGTATAAAACGCTATATATATATATATATATTTATATATATAACACTAATATATATATATGTATGTATAAAACGCTAAGATATATATATATATATATATATTTATATATATAACACTAATATATATATGTATGTATAAAACACCAATATATATATATATATGTATGTATAAAACACCAATATATATATATATATATATGTATGTATAAAACGCTAATATATATATATATATATATATATATATATATAACTTGAGGACTCACAATATTTCAGAAATCGGAATTTTCAAATTGTATTGAAGGTTGACTTTGTTTATTGAAACATGGCGATCCTAGCCCTACTCGTTTGAATCCAAGATGGGGGTTTGAGAACTGGCTCACGTTTGTGTCCAGTGCTTTCGAGGTGGAATTTTCCCTGATTGTAATCTTTAATATAAGTTTTACATGTTCTTGACTTGTCGTTTTTCTCATCTTTCTTTTTATCACCTTCTTTTTTCTGTTTTTTAATATTGTGTTTTTTTTTATTTTCAAATGAACAAAAGTCTCTATTTTTATTTCCGGAGTGGGAAATACATGAAGACGGAATTGAAAATATAAGCATCTGTGGAAATAAAAAATAAAGAAAGAATTGATTGTGGACTGATTTATATTTGGTCATTGGAATGCAACCAAACAGTATATATGCTCTGAAGCTGAAAACATAACTTCATTGAGCTTGTAATTTTAAAAAAGTGTGGATGATATTGCATATATATATATATATATATATATATATATATATATACATTCATATATTTATAAAAGCATCTAAATCAAGGTCCAAAATGAAAAGTCTAAAGAAACATGAATTTTATGTCAGGTTCAATAGAAAAAAAATTAATAGTATACATAAATGAGTCAAGATACAAGACAAGGCACAATGAAAAGTTCGCTCTCTTTAGAAAATAATGTTCAGGCAGTATGTCATGCAGAGAAATACATACATCTGTGTGGAGTAAGAGAATCAAAATAATAATTCCAATAATGAAGAAATCCAATTCATATGGTTAATAATCCGTGTATTTAAGAGAAGAAGAAGGCCCGGTATATACTTACTTGCTGTAGTAAATTTGTAATTTTTTATAGCTTTAGTCCTCATCGTTATTTGATTTTTGAATTGTCATAAATACAGGAATAGAAGTATTTTTCCCTCACAATCTGAAGTGTTCCCACTTTCAGCCATAACACCAGGTATGATTTTAATGATAGAGATTTTTTTCTATATTCACTATAACATCTTTTTCCATTTTTGTTCAGTAATAATTTCTTTTATTTATGACAATCAAATAATAAAAACAAAACATGTACATTGCACAAATTTTACGTTTTTATTTTTTGGATTGTGATATTATGAATTTTAAGTTATTAAATGCTGTCTTTTTAATTTACTACCATTAATAAATCAATTTTCATTCCTTTTTGTTATTTTTAATTGAGAAATTTCTTTAATAATGTTTGTTTTTATTCACAGATAACAGTTACAGTGAACATGGAATTATAATATCTAGTTAATATTTACTACTGAGAAATCTTAATATCTTGGATTGGATGGATTAGGATGTTTACTATGCTTGTAGACAGTAATTCACTTGGAAGCACAAGCTAAATGGAAACCTAATTCTTGTGAAATACACAAATTAGAATTTTGAACAACTTCTATTTTGTTATAAACACATTCCTAAAAACAATTATTGGAAAGTATATGTATTTTCACTTTCAGATAATTATCGCTTGCACTTGCACTAAATAAAGAAAAAAAGACTTTTTCCTATCGGGTATGTAGATCAGAACACATGCTGGAGAAATATTTTATTTTAATCTCATATAAGGATATGTATCTCACAAAAACTATGACCAAATAAACATATATTAAAGGAAAAATATTCTTCTAAAATATTTGGATCTATATTTTCACGAAATAATTTTAAAATCCACATGCAAACAAATACTGGAGAAAGACCATATTCATGTGAAATATGTGCATCTACATTTTCAGTGAACTATAATTTAAAAAGACATATGCGAATACATACTGGGGAAAAACCCTATTCTTGTAAAATATGTGAATTTGCATTTTCAGATAATTCTGGCTTATTGACACATATGCGGACACACACTGGAGAAAAGCCTTATTGTTGCAATGTGTGTGGATCAGGATTTTCTCGAAGTTCTACTTTGAAAATCCATGTACGAACCCACACAGGAGAAAAACCTTATTCTTGTAAATTATGTGGTACTGCATTTTCAGATAATTCAAGCTTTATTAAACATATGCGAGTACATACTGGAGAAAAACCTTATTCTTGCAAATTATGTGAAGCTGCATTTTCAGAGAATTCTAGTTTAACAATACACCTGCGGACACATACGGGAGAAAAACCTTTCTCTTGTAAAGTATGTGAAACTGCATTTTCAAACAGATCGGATTTAAAAAAACACATGCGAATACATACTGGGGAAAAACCTTATTCCTGTCAAGTATGTGAATCCGCATTTTCAGAGAGTTCATCTTTAAAACGTCACTTGAGAACACACACTGGATTAAAACCTTATTCTTGTAAATTATGTTCATTTGAATTTTCAGATAATTCTAGCTTAAAGAGACACATACGAACTCATACTGGGGAAAAACCTTATTCTTGTCAAGTATGTGAATCTGCATTTTCAGAGAACTCTAGCTTAAAAAGGCATATGCGGACTCATACTCATCAAAAGGGAGAAAGTAGCAACCCTAGTTGAAGTCAGTGTTCCTAATGATGCAGGATTGAACAGAGCTGAAAGGTAAAATATTACGAAATACCAAGGTCTTATGTATGACATGAAAAGAAACTAGAATCTTAGGAAAATCTCCATTACCAGTAATCATAGGAGCAACAGGACTAATGAAAAAGAATTTCAAAGTTATCTGGCGAGTATACCCGGTGAACCAAGTGAGAGAGAAATTCAAACAATTGCACTTAAAGGGACAGTTTGAATCTTAAAAACATCTCTAGGCTGGAGTGTCTGAAATAGCCGGTGACATCAGGTAGGATGCCCAATCTCCAGCAAAAGCGGAAAGATAAGAAAAAAAATTAAAACCCTTCTTGTAAAATATCTGAATATATAATTGTTTAAAAAAAAACATATCTGAATACTAGTTTTGAATGCCAATTCTATTTAGTTAGGAAATTTTTAAACATGCAAACATGTAATTACTGGATTATTCGGACTAGTTTTCTCACCTTGGATGTTATTCCCACAACGTTCTGACCGATGTACACTCTAACCTTCTTTTGGTATATCTCATCAAACCCTGGAATCTGAATGTCAAACTTGGGAATCTGTATGGAATCTTTTAATTGAACTCTTTATGTAATTGAACCCATAGACAAGTAGATGTCTTAAGTAATTCATAACTGTATTCTCAGTATCGCCTGTACTAAAGATTGAACCTTCACCCACTATAAATGAGTATTACAAACCATTAATCTATTAGTCTTCATCTCAAAATTTCGAAACATAACAGGTAATTATTATTTAAAAAGGTTCATACAAAATTAAAACAGTGGGAAAAATATTTTATCAATAATTATAATTATCACGTACACAAGGGAATAGAGAGAGCAGAAGAATTTGAATCAGCAATTTTATTCTTTCAAAGAGGATGGTTTATTACAACGTATATCTTGTACAAAAACAATAGCACTACCGGTAACCCAATAGGATTAACCTAATACACTCAAATACAGTTCAATACCGTCGAATAAACATACTACTGTTCGTAGTCATATATATATATATTCTACAGACTGGTTCACTTCTTTAGTGACTGAGGGGAGTCATGTATCCCATCACAAAAGCCACTAATCCTTGTTTGGGATGAAATAAAGTCTTTTAAAAATTAATTAAATTATAAAAGAACGCATAGAAGTTTACAGACGACAGTTAATAATTAATGCAATCTAACTTGTTATAATTCGTGAGTATTATAGATGTAATATTTTGCCAAAATTGATCACTGTATATTGAATAATCAATTGTTTGTAAAAAGTTAAAACATAACAAAAGAAAAAAAATCATATCTGGGGACGCAAAAATTGCATTTGTATTTTTGGTTAGTTAAATATATATTTATTTAATAACACTTCTTATCTGCCCCATGGTCTGACTGCCCGTGGGGTGCCGAAGATAATCTGCCAACCAGTTCTCCAAATTTTCTGCCTACTCAGCATCATCTGTGTTCACTCTTGGATGTTGTCCTCTCACCTATTTCTTGTTCGGTACCTCCTTCTTCCTCCCTATACAGTTCATTGCAAGATTGTATTAGCAAGACCTGATAATCATGTGATATGGTCGTACTACTTCAAACCAGTTAAAAATGTTTACTCAAGAGAAATATTATTTATTAGGCAATAGTTTTTTGTATTGTCATCTTTCTCGACTGAAACCACTGAGTTGACTTTTGCTGTAAACTGCTACTTCCTGTAGAAGTAAATAGTAATTTTAAAAGAATGCTATTTTCACAAAATATTTCTAAATACAATAATAAAATAACGCAAATTGTAAATCGTGTGAACCAATATAGTTGTATTATTTGTATTGTCGCAGAAAAATCTGACACGTGAAAAAAAAACGAAATAATAAGAGGTGCTGAGAAGTATCGTGAAGCTCTAGATAATCATGATCACTGCCGGCGCCCGTACATCTTCCAGCAGTACTCTGCTCCTTCTGGCAAGGTCAAGACAACCCAGGCATGACATGTCATCAATCGTCCTTACTACTGGTAGCCAGACTTGTGGCCACCCCACTGTATCTCGACTATTTATTATGGGGCTTGATCAAGACCAACAAGTATGCTAACAACACACACAACTCTTTGAAGGCTGCCATCATGGAGGCATTCGTCACAATAGACAAGGACATGGTCACCAGAGTGTGTGACTCTTTTCATGCCCACCTTGAGATGGTTGTCTCTGCCAGCAGTGGTTACATTTTTATCGAATTTTGCTGAAATACTATCTCTCTCTCTTTCTTTCTCTCTCTCTCTCCCTCTCTCTCTCTCTCTCTCTATATATATATATATATATATATATAAGGATGACAAGGAATTAGAAAAGCGACAGGCAGATCTTTTTTTCAATTCAGTTGCTCAATGCAAGGTATATTCCGCAAAAAGCTATTTATTTAAATAATTTTTTTCCTTAAGCCAGGCTTTTCAAAGATCAAAATCTTATCATCAGAAGAAATTGGTGGGATAGATAAGTTGGCGAAAAGCCAAGATTAAAAAATTGAAAAATATAAAACAAAGATTGTGGGGAAAAAACAAGGCAAAAGCTGTCCGAATGTAAGCAAGTGTCCGATTGTAAAAGAATCTAGTGTCAAAAAGTCAATAGACAAGGACATGGTCACCAAAGTTTGTGACTCTTTTCACGCCCACCTGGAGATGGTCGTCTCTGCCGGTTACAGTTAAAAGTAATGTAGTATGTAACTTTAACTATCGCTAAATAAACTGTAAGGTCTCTTGTTTTTATTGCCTATTTTGCATTTCTTTTGTCACATTTCGGATTTTGCTAAAATACTCTGTATATATATGCAATGCAATGCCCTCCGTTCAGTCTAGAGAGACTGGACACCCCTGTAAGGGGCTGGCTGCACGTGTAATTGTGAAGCAAGGGTTGCACAATTCCTAACAACACTTCTGAGTCGGCACTGCTTTATTCCAATGGCAAGCAATTCAAGACGACTGGAAACAATGCCGAGATAAGCAAAGAGCACATACAGCACCTGGTATTCTCAAATGGTCACCCATTTAGTACTGGCCAGGCTCGACGTCGCTTAACTTCGATGATCAAACAGGGAACCCGTGTCAACGTGATTGTGCCGTGTATATATATATATATATATATATATATATATATATATATATATATATATATATATATATATAACATTGAGTTGATCAATGCTATAGGTTTGCTACTTCAATTCTGTAGATTTTTGAATGGTCGAAAAATTGTTATGCTAATAAAATTATGTATGTGTGTATGAAATGCATAATTAATGCACAGAAGAGATAATAGTACTCTTAAATAGGAGTTTATAATTAGTTTAAATGGCAAGAACAATTGTAGTCTATTTCATCTATCAACAGGTTTATACTAAAATATCGAATCATGAACAACTGTTTTTTTTTATTTGTTGATAACGAGAAATTGAAAAAAGGCACCTTTTTCACAATTGATTTTTTTATTTCTGGTTTAATTGTTTGATTAAAATTTAAAAAGGAAACATATCTGATACATATATATATATGTTGCATAGCCCTCTGCATGGGCCGCGGCGGTACTCGTTTTGTACGCCTGTCCCGGAACAACCGTGGCAGTTCTTGTTTTATCACTCGTCATTTTTAACACCATAAATCATATAGTTTGCATACCTTTAAATTTCTTCCTCGCCGCATATAGGGTACGTCGTCTAGTGGTTGAATTCTTTCTTTCTTTCTGCCGTGAACCACGCCACTGCAACACAAAAGCTCCATGACCGACTCGGAAGACAAATAATCTATTAAATTTAATTTCTGTTTGATTTCAAGCGTTAGTTATCCGTCAGCTGGAAGATATTCACTAACGTCGAGAGAGAGCAAATTACTGCTTTCGTAATTACTTATCAATTAACTCCTTAACCATTCGTGGAGGGGGGAAAGAGATCTTTCGACTGTATTTTCTTAGGGAATTAATTCTCTTAATCAAATTGCGGACTACATCCTCAATCACGTCTGATAGGTTATCTTCCAAAACCCAGACTGCTAAAACTCTGCTTCCCACGCAAAGGCCCGTGACGTCACAGAGCCTCTATCGCAGGTACACAATGACCCTTGATCTGAGGTCTCGTCACATGGTGACCCTGTCACGTCTGTGAGCTCCGACTGTGAGAACAGCCCTACTCTGCACTCGACTGTACGGATCCACCCGCACTAAAGCGCGCAAGTCAAACCAAACAGTTTCCAAGATGCATCCGTTCCCATAGGGCCATTATCCAACATGTATATAGTTTAGTAAATTACTTGTATCTTTTCGATGCCATTTAAAATAATTCAATTTGACATGAAGATGAGCCATGGTTGTGTTTCTGTTGATGAATTCCAGCGTAAGCATTTAGTGTTGAAGACAGAGAATGCAGAATGAATCGATTCACCTGTTAGTAACACCCTTTGCCTATTTAATTGATGTTTTCATTATTTTGTTCATTTATACATTTTTTCCGAATGTACATTATTCTATAAGCATTATTAATATCATATGGTTGTATTTTGACATTAGCATTATTCTTATAATAAAAAATAGTGTAATTAGCTTCACCAAAATACATACTGATTACACAAATAATCTATTATTAAAAAGAATAAAACATAAATGTAAGTGCTACTCTATTGATAGTCGTAGGTCAGATGGCCGCTACGTCAGCGAGTGTGCATTTTGAAATAGAGGAATTATTGTGGCCGAAGTGACACGGAATTTTGCAAAAACAAACTAGTCCCTAGCAGAAATGTAAGGCAGCGATGATATATAGAGATCAAATTCAAAGTATGTGATCAAAGTAAGCCATACACATAAGATACATGAGATGACATGAAGAAATGACGTTACGAGTGTTGAATTGATAGTAAGACAGGTTTGAGAATAAGTTCCGTGTGGAAGCCCAAGGAAGACAGACGTTTAATAATAGGATATAATACTTAAAATGTCAAAGTGAAAGTCATCAGTGGAACATTCAGCTGGACAGATCGCCAATAATTATGTAATACTTAAAAAAAATTAAAATCGCCAGAAGGCGATGTTTAACCAAGACTCAGATTATGTCGGTCCATCCAACAGTAGTTAAGTTAGAATTTAAGTATTTCTCTCATGTGTGAGCTAAGTGATTTTGTTATGGTTGTCAACGTGAATATTTCTCTCCAGAATAAAAGATAGGATTATTGCCTGTCTCCTGAGCCACACATTAATTGAGGGGGGGGGGGAGAGCTCGACGTGACTATACTATTTTTTTACTAATTAAAACAAACCTTGTGTTTAACTTAGTCATCGTATTGAATCACGTCAGACGGGCCATTTTTTACAACAGGTTGCCTTTTTTGTCGAGCGGAGGTATGGTTTTGTGCAGTAATATGGTGTCCAGCTTTGCAGGCTTTCTTTTTTTCTTTGAGAAGGGGTTAGTATATTGCTGATCGCGTTAGATGCCCCTACCGGGGAATACCGACGGGCTGCTCAGGTATTTTGGTGGACTAGGGTTCACATCCTATTGTGTGCATGCTTTTTAATCCCCGCCTTCCGACCTCTGTCTCATATTTCCACGGTAAGTGAGAGGTAGATACATCGTTTTGAACAGGGCTGCTAAACTATCATACACCTAAGACAGTAGGTGTATAATAATCTTTAGGTCCCATAAAAGCTTTGTCATTAATTCAGTTATTAATTAAATTTGATTCTTTTTTTTACTTTGTAGGAACCCATGAAAGCAATATTTTACATAAAAGATTGAAATTTGGCCCAGTAGAAAAAAAAGATACATTAAAATATGTAATGACCCCAAAAAGGTAGAGCAACGCATCCGATTAGCTGACACTTAATTTTTCTTTCATATTTTAAAGCAATTTATATTTTTCTTTATGTTATATTATAGGAAAACGCACGAGGAATCTATTTCCGTTGGTCGCATTCTACAAAAATTTGTAGTGAAAAAGATGTAAAGGTAAAATGTCATGAACATCCATGTCATTAACGCCCACAATCAGCTTTAATTAAAAAAAAAAAATTGTCCTTATTTTAAAAGCAAACTATACTTTATTTACTCTTAAAAGATCGAAAAGTGCATGAGGAATCTAATGGTGTTGGTCCTATTCTACAAATATTTGTACTAAAAATGATGTGACATAAAATGTTATTAAAATACAATTTACTAACGCTTCCGATCATGTTAAAATCAATTCATCTTTTTTATTTAAAAAAAAACTGTATTTTATTTTAGCCTAAATGACAATAAAATGCATGAGGAATTCAATAATGAAAAATACATCCAAAAATATCAACAAGGCAAAAAGTAGAAGAATTTCTGTAAAAAAATTGGGAGGTGATAATTTGAATCCTATATAAAAACAATAAAACATGATTTAATTCAATAAAGAAAAAGAAAAAAAGTTTTTAAAAACTTCGTTACATTAATATTTCATACAGAAAAAAAAAATATTTCCCTGTACAATACAGCACAGTAATATTTCGTACAATACAATACAGTTTATTTATATTTCGTAAAGTGCAATAGAGTTCATTTTAATATTTCGTTCAGTCTCTATGTTTCTTGCTTTACCTCTTTTTCACAATAAAGAACATAAAGAAAACAAGCCAGCAGAGGGGTTCAGAGCTTCTCCCTTTCATCCCCCTGTCCTCTTCCTTGCACTTATAAGATCATTATTTATATCTCTTCTTCCTACTCCCCTATTAATCATTACGGGTACTAGTGGAGAAGGCATGTGTATGTCTGCTGTTATAATATTAGATGAAGTCTATTCTTGTCAACCTCTCCCTCTCCCTCTCTCTCTCCCTTACACAAACACACGTGTGTCTCTGTTTGAATTCAATAACTTTTTCTTTCGAAATATTTAATTCTCATTCTTAAAAAAATCGCTGTCGGGATGTCACATAATTAATAATAATACAATACAATTGATAAAATGGATAAACAGGAACAGCCATTTCTTAGCCATTGGACATTTTTGGTGGTAAATTTGTATTCTTCTTTACTTTTAGTCTGGATTCGAAGCATTTCACTTAACATAATGTTATAAATGTGAAACTCTGACACCAATATTATAAATGTGTAAGGCTGGAAACACCCCCGGCACCAATGCAGATATCCGGAAACGTTATAACTGAAACGTTTTATAAGCTTACAACGTCATACCATATGCTGACACTAGCGGATTTCCCTCGCCCTTCTCACACCACGTGCCCTCTATGCTTCGTGTCCCATGCGGAGCCTGTGAGTCACTTGTTAGACTCACTGTTAGTTAAAACGACCATTATTTTTTTCAATAAAACGGTCAAAGGGAGACAAGCAAGTAATCGTGCGAAAGAAAAACGAGATACATCAGAATTACAATTTACAAACATAAAAATAAGACGCTTGTAAGAATCAACAAAGGCGATATTATACAAACATAACAAGTGTTTATTACTTCAAATGATCAACGAAAAGTTGTGTTCCGCTCTAGGGGAGTTCTTAATAGAGGAGCTGGATTTGTTAAGACCGAGATGGTTGATCAGGCAGGATATTAACGCAGAGTCAAAAAATAGAAAATATGAACATTCATAGTTTTGGACGGACTAAATATGAATTTTTTTGTCTTAAGACGCGTAATTCAATGAACAAATGAAAAGTTTTTCTCCGCTCTCGGGGAGTTTTTAATAGAAGGGCTTGATTTGATAAAGCCGTGGTGGTTGATCAAATATGAGATTATCTATGAGACTATTTAAAAAATACGAGAATTCAGAGTTAGGACGAATGAATATGGAATTCTTTTTTTTCTCCATGAGACACATACCTTTTATAATGTTTTTCGTGTGGTAGTTTACACGTTGAGCGAGTAAAGATAACTTTCGGCGACCCCTCAATTTCTGTACGGCTATCGTTATTTGACAGCTGTGTGAAAGATATTATCACATAATTTTAGATTTTGATGTCAGTCTTCTGCAGACAGTTTTTAGTGTGGCGATATATATGTAATCTCGTACACAGAAAGGAAAATGTGTACATCGTCTATTGTGGTCAACTTTGTCGAACAAGGTTTTTCCTTGTGATGTCTGATAGACAGCGGTATAATTATCACTGTATTTTTTCTCAGCCGATAAATCTTGAATCCAACCTTTTTTGTGTGCGGGGATATATCGTTTTCGATTCCTGCTTGGTGAGCAGCAAATCTGAGAAACGTCTTCTTTCCTCCTCTGCTGAAATATGTCCTTCTCGTGTTTCCTTTTGTCGGGTGTTTCCGCTCGATCGCTTAGGGGCTTCAGTTCGCATTGCAACAGGCTTTTGTTCAATTTGATTGCTTAAAGTCCAATATCAAGATGTAAATATACATCACGTTTATAATTTAAATTTATTTCAATTAATTGTGTTTTAATTTTTTTATTGCATTATATCATTATTTTTTTGTAAGGTGATGGTGCCGTGTCATGAGAGCATGGTTCCACGTGCCTACGGGTGGATGGACTCGCTTGTTTTCTAATTATTTTCACACTATTCCATTTTCCAACAAGCCACTATAACTAAAGTACTATTTCTACTTATTCTTTACAAAGCATAAATCATTGAAATTTTCTTTTTATATATCAATCGATATATTTTTAAAATTTGTGTATGTCATTCAACCACAAAAATTAAAAGAATTGAAAGTTGGCAAAAAAAATTTCAATGTTATTTCTCTAAATATTGGCAAAGAAAAAATAGCACAAAAAAAAGGAGTAAGATTTATACAATATATAGAATGTTTTTTTCTTATAAGTTTTAAATTGTTGTTTGGTTAATTGGGCAGAACATGCAATGGGAGGGGATCAGTCACTTGAGTGAGGATGTTTCTCCTATATTATAACTTATTTGTTGATAATTAATTTTAATATTCTTGCAATGGCTGAAAAAAAATGTTGATCACAGGGAAAAATGCCGATGCTTTAAAGAAATATTCTTAAATTAATTAACCGAGAAAGTAAAAAACAATACAACTTTTTCGGTGCTTGTGCAGATAAGCGGTTGTACGAAGCAATTATTGCTTTTATAAAAAAACAGTATTATGTACTTATTCAGTGTTATTTTCTTACTCACTGTAGAAAAAAGTAGAAAAAATTATCCACTAGAACTTTAATTACAAGTATTTTTTTCCATTTTTCGTATCATAAAAGTGGTGCTCTTATCTATCTTGAACCAGCTGTCGTGACGTTCGACTCGGAAGCGTTCGGCTGTTCTACGCAAACGGCCGAGAGTTGCCGAGCTGAAGCAGCGAGCAGCCGACATTTTTGATACGGTTCTGCGTCCTATGATAATGTTTTGCTTGTTTTTTTTTGTTTTTTTTTTTTGGTTAGGGGTTAGGGTTTAGATTTAGGGTTAGGGTTAGAGTAAGGAATTTTTTAAAGAAACAAACAAAGAAAATTAAACATATTTACATGATTTTTTTGGAAGAAACAACAGGAAAAAAAAACATAGCGAGGTTACTGTTATAAAATGAATGCTGTATTTTTATTTACAAGGAATTTTTTTGAAGAAACCGCCCCCCCCAAAAAACTTACCAAAATTACTGTTAATACGACATATTTTTTTT
>OY744525.1:114888046-114955546 GCA_963556195.1 Sepiola atlantica
AAACAAAATGAAAAAATATTTCTATAGAAATCCCGTGAGTCAATGTTGATAAGTAGCATGTATTTGGCCGTTACTGTTTTGAGGGTTAATTATGTTTCTTCTAGAGCAAGTTAAGGAGAGAATATGGGTTTAAGGATTATACTTATGAAAAAATAAAAAGGTTAAAAAACACACATTAAATTCAAATTTAAGGCCTGGATTAAAGGACTTTAAAGTACTCTAAAAGGAATTTAAATAAAGATTTACCCCGGGTCCGGTTCTGGCAGCTTGTCTATCAGTCTAAGGGCAGTAACTCTGCAGGGTTCCTAAATAATTTTGAATTCGGGATTTAACATTATTAACTAAGGTATAGTGAATGCTTATGGGAGTAATAATATTGGTATACTGATTAAGACTGGTTTAGAGGTAAGTGGAATGATTGGGTCCGCAAGATTGAATCTGTTTAGTAGATATGGGAGGTTAACATTTTAACTAAGATATAGTTGGGACTTATGGGAGTAATAATAACGTGAAAGGAGGTTTTACCCTTTTAATAACTGAAAAAATCATTATTGGAAAGGTTATTTCATATTTACATGGTGAAATTATTGGTCTTGAGTAGTGGTGTGGATATGGGCCGATTAAGGTATTTATTCATATTTTTTATTTATATTTTTGTGGGGTGATAGTTGGGAACATTTTCCGGGGTGGAAGTGGGTATTTAGTGGGGCAATTATGGGGTTATTTATTGGGCAGAGGGGAGTTCTAGACCTTTATGTGTATCGGTAAGTCCAATTTATAAGTAGTGCTTGTCTCCTGTGGATGCATCCTTTAAAGATTTAAACCCTAATATTCAAACAGATTGTATTTGGGTAAATTATGGCCCTTATTATATGGTATTATTTTCTGCATCACACAGAGGACATCTATTTATGGCTGGAGAAAAGGATGGTATTTTCTCTATTACTTTCTATTTTATGGTGAAGGGTGTCTTTTTATCTTTAAGTTGCCATATCCGGGTCGCAAGTGCCGTATTTGCCTTGTTTTTGTATCTAAGTGTTTCTGTGTGCGTACAATCATTGCTTGAAGCTTCCCTGCGTCATGCCTATATTTTTTTCTACTCTGCTACTAGTCTGGTTTATGACGGTGGCTTCATATACGAAGGAAACGATTTTGCAGTTCCCTTCTAGGGGGCAATTGTTTTTGTCCTTGCATGGGCAGCCTGCGTTTACTATTTCTTTGGGCTCTGCAGAGATGATTTTTCTTATGCATGGGGTAGTGGAGTAGCTAACCTTAATAGAATTTCTGTTAAAAAGTGTGTGCAGGTGGGGGGGGGGGTGTTTATCGAGTAAGTTTAGGAATAGGTGGCCTACCCTTGAATTGGTATTGGTGGAAAAAGGTGGTGGAAACCAGATCACCGACCTCCTTCTATTGCGGCTCCCCCATGATTAGTCTCGGGTGGGGATGTATGAGATCTCCTCTCTATATATATAAAGATTTCTACCCTCTCTCTCTCTCTCTCTCTCTCACTCTCTCTCTCTCTCTCTCTCTCTCTCTCTCTCTCTCTCTCTCTCTCTCTATATATATATATATATATATATATATATATATATATATATATATATATATATATATATATATTAGTACATATGAAGGTAATAATTCCGAGGCAGGAGCAATGCAATGTTGAAAATCGGAAGGTGGAATAAGAATGAACAAAAATAAATGACAAGAGACGGTAAATCTCAGATGAATTCATTTATATTTCAAAATTTGAATATGAAGACAGTAAATTGTAAAATTGGTGGCTTACTGTTAAATATTCCAAGGTCCGGAATGGTAGAGACTTTAATCATTTCTAGAGTAGCAACCTCTCTTTTTCAAAAAGGAAACAAAAGTTTGACTGGCTGTGTCAGTTGAGGAGAGCCAAGTGGACGCTGCTATTCAAAAAATAGAAACATGAGATTTGCAGAAAGATAGACAAGTCCTGCATAAAATGCAATAGTAAAGATATGTAATAGATTACTAAGATTAATCAATTTAGTTAATCTTAAATAATAATATTTGGATTTAATTTATTTTGTTGTTCTTTTTCTTTTTTATTATTATTATTATTTGTTTTTATTTATTATTTACTTTTTCTTCATTTTTTAAAATTAATACATGATCTAAGGTTAAGATCGGATTCTAACTCTGCCTGATGAGATCTCAGTTTATAATAGCTGTTGATCGAAATCATCGACATGCCAGCGTCGCAGATTTTGTATATGTATGTGTAAATAAAAATAATCATATATATATATATATATATATATGATTATTTTATATATATATATATATATATATATATATATGATTATTTTATATATATATATATATATATATATATATATATATATATATATATATATATATATATATATATGATAAGGAATAAGGTAAAATAAATACCTTTGTAGCATTTAAAAATGCGATATTGATTTTAAAAGAAAAAGAAATCGAAACCGATTTTTTTTTCTTTTTTTATAAACTTTCATTTTTTTTTTAGTTTATAGTAATACAAATATTTCGCCAATAGACTTGACCTTTTCAATGTGTCTGTATATCCTTATCTTATCCGATTCGGATTTCCCGAATCTGATGAGATCAGGATATACAGACACATTGAAAAGGCCAAGTCTATTGGCGAAATATTTGTATTACTATAAACTGAAAAGAAATAAAAGTTTATAAAAAAAGAAAAAAAAATCGGTTTCGATTTCTTTTTCTTTTAAAATCAATATCGCATTTTTAAATGCTTCAAAGGTATTTATTTTACCTTATTCCTTATTGAATTTTAATTGGATGCTTAAAAATAATGAACTTTAAAAATGTTATATATATATATATATATATATATATATATATATATATATATATATATATATATATATCATACACACCAAATCACCCACTAAATTCTAAAATATTTGTTTTTCTTTATCTCCGTTTTCCACGGTGTTAACACGCAATTGGCTAAAAAAAAGACGAAGTATCATTTTTTTTTAGAGGGGATGTTAATCTGCAAATATTAATTATTTTAAATCTTATACACTTTTTTACGTCCCTTTTTATTTTTATTTTAACCAATTGATTTTACTTGTGTTTACTCTTCCCGTGCAAATTGAATAACACATTAAAACTTATCTAACTAATTAAATACCTTATTTTTATGGTATCATTACAAATATTAAAAGTGTGGATATTGTAGTGTTACTGCACTGACGATTCACCGGTGAGGGGACGAGTTACGGCCCCTGGCGATGACTCAGTTAGAATGTATTTTGACCGCCAATAAACCTTGTTACTTATCCTATACGTCTCTCCGTCTTACTACTTATTTAACCCAGCCGATGACACCCATCTCCCAATAAAATGAGATTCTACGATTTTAGCGATTACGTGTGAATACCCTAAAAAAAAACTGGCCGAAAGAGAAATAGCAACATTTTTTTTAGAATTTTGACTGGGGTATTAGTTTTGCAAATAAATTTAACGTATAATGATCCTCCATTTACGAGCCATTCTACGGTTTTATGGCATTAACCATTTTTTGCCATTAGAGAGGAATTATGTACGTTATTGTTTTGGGGAGATTGCGTGTGGTTTTACAACCTTGCCAGTCGAACTTAGGATTAGTGTTAAAAATATATTTGTTAATTGCCCTAATAATTTAAAATTACCGTAAAAAGAAGAATCTCATTTTTTAGGTGGGTGTAATTTGGCTGAGTGTGTAAATCTACACATTTACCAAAGTTTGTTGTTAAAATTTTGGAATTCTCTGAGTAATTTTTCTTTTTTTTTTAATTAAAGGCCTCTTGTCCCAATTTATTGCTGCCCGGAGGGCGGGTAAGTTTTGCTAGTGTAATATACACTAATTTTATTCGATTTTTTAAAAGAAATTTTTAAGCCGTCGATCTCAACATTTACCTCAAATATATATTTATATGTAAAATATTTTTTTTTAAATGGGCAAATACAATTTTTGAAGTCCAAACAGCTTCAACATTTTTTTTTTTAATAGTGAAATTTGGCCTTTAAAAGTCACTCTGGCATCTCTTATTTTCACTCTTTTTTACACGGCGGTGAAATTATTTTAGCACCGTTTGATTTGCATTATACGACGAATCATTTCTTCTTTTGATCTTTTCCTAAAAAACAACAAAAAAACGTTTTAGTTATAATTGTGCCATTTTAAAGAATTGATAAAAACGAACACTCAACATTTGCAGATTGAAATGCATCTTTTTATCAGTTAATTATATTTATATTTTTTAAGGTAAGTAAAAGTAAAACATATTTAAAAAAAAACGTTCAGTTTAATGGCGTAAAATTATAAAAAAAATGATTATTTAACATAGTTTTATAAACAAAATGACTACATTAAAGATGACAGTAAATAATTCAATTTCATGATTTTGCATCGACTAATTTGTGACATTTGTGTTAAATTGCAAACAATATTATTTTGGGTAATCTTTAAGGATTCAGCCAGACATTTGTAATATTGAGGTTGGGGATAAACTCGAAATCAGTTTTAAACGGAACGAAGAAAAGTCAGTATTTTTTTAAAAGTCTTTAAAGATTGTTTTTGTTTTGATTTGAATTTTTTTTTTATTATGAAAAAAAAACGATGCGAAAAAAGTTAAAATGTATTAGTCTTAAATTAAAATGGGTAAAAACGTATTGTAGTATCCATATTTTGGGAGGCTCTGCGCATGCGTCAGATTCATTCATAAAAAAGTCGTAGTGAGTGATTCAAACCAATTCTTTAAAAAAATTCTTGCAAATATAACTAAAAATTATAGGACGCAGCAACGTATCAAAATAACAAAAAATATTTATTTGATAACAGTAACTTCGCTATGTTTTGCTTGTTTTGTTTTTGTTGTTTCTTTTAGAAAATTTATTGAAAATATAACTTAAAATCACAAGACCGTATCAAAATTGTCGTCTGGTACAAATCGGCTCGTCATCTCTCGGATGTTTGCGTAGAATAGTCGAACGCTTCCGGCAAGAAACTCGCGAAAACTGGGTCAAGATCGATATAAGTACCATAAAGGGTAACATTTTTTCGCACCGTTGTATTTTGTAATATAAAAGTCTTTAAAATTCAAATCTGCAACAACGTATTTTTTCCTCTATTTTCTTCGTTCTGTTAAAAACTCATTTCGAATTTATACACAACCTCAATATTAAAAATGCCTGCTTGAATGGGTGCTTATTCTTTAGGGACCTCCAATTGGTTGTGAACTATTTAACCCCCCCTATATATAACACGATGTAACTTTAATTTAGATTAAGATTATCAACAAAACTTTTTTACCATTCAAAAGAGGATACATTAAATAAACTGCTGATGATTTTTTAGAATTTTTTCCAGCATACGAAACTCATGAAAATGTGAAGTTAAAATGTTGTGTACTTTTTTTTACGTGATAAACTAACGTTCTTATGTATAAGCATTTATGTGCGCTGTGATAGGCACATTTTTAATAAATCTCGCATAAATCAAGTTATGGCCAGATCTTCACGAAATTTTCAATACTTATTCATTATAGGACTAATTTATCTTTAAAATGCTGTTTTCCTAAAATATATTAGGGAAAATATTTTTTTTACGTGATTCCCCCCCCCCCCTGTTTCATTTTATGAAATATTGAACGAAATATATTGTCATCCGGCGATTTTTTTTTCTTATATAAAACTAAACTCTTTTAAAAAACACATTGGATTAATTTTATTAAATTTTACGTAAACTGTTTTAGTAAACTGGTCCGTGAATGCACAAATAAAAAGTGGAAATAAAAGCAATATTATTATGTTTTGAATTTTTTTTTACCTTTTCTCAATAAAATATCCTGTGATTTATTGAAATGCAAAAAAAAAAAAAGTTTTACGAAATAATTTTTATTTTCAGAGACATTTATTCATTTGATCGTATTGATCGAGTTTATCGGTTTTAAACATCATTTTTGAACATATTCGTGTTCGAAATTTTTCAAAATATTTTAATATAATATAGCCCGAAGTATTATGAATTGTAAAAGACAAAAGTTGTGGCGGATGTCATATTATGTACTTGGAAAAAACTACTTCATTTGCTAGAAGTAAGAAAATTTTTTTGCACTAACTGATTTTGCCGCAACTATGGAACGCAATACTAGCCATAATTAACACGTCAATTTTTAAAGTGAAATTGTCCCACGCGCATGCGCATACATTTTTAGAGTAAAATTGGTGCACGCCGCACGCTAATTTGTAAACAGTAACACTAATAAGAAAAAACGTTGACAAAAGTAATTATTATTATTATTATTATTATTATTATACTTTTTATCATTTTTCTTTTTTCAAATTAAAATGTTTATCCATTTCGAAATATAAACTTATTTTTACTTTGAATTTTTATTATTCAATTGACGAATATTTTTAATCATTAACAAACCACAATACTTTCTCCATTTTCATTTTTAGTTTAATTTTTATTATATAAAATTTAACCCAAATTTAAGTCAAATGCTAACAAAACAAAATAGATAAATCGTTACTTGCAGTAATATTTTAAATGTAAACATTTTTCAGTAAAAAAAAAGTAATAATCTGTCTCAAGGAAGAAAAAAATGGTTAAAACAAACCGTTAATTTTGTTTACACCATAGTAGTAAAGTAATTTGTTTCACTTCTGTTCATCCGTACATAGATAATATCTTGCCATGTCTCACGCGATGTTTAGTAAACACTACCCCGTGTGTCGTAAAACAAGAAATTTTCGTAGTTTCATCGGACAATGAAGAAGGGTTTCTTTCAGAATTTGATAATGTAACCTTTAACTAAACTATTTTACTTTAAAACAAGTATAACTTTATTTGAGAGAGTTTTTTTTGCAATCGGTAAAGCAAAACGAATGTATGACTTCTTAACGTACACATGAAATAGTGACGTCACCGTTCTTCACATGCAATTGGAGGTCCCTATTATTCTTAAAGATTACTTTATTTTGTTTAAAGAAATGCCCATTCTTTTGTCTATCTTTTTACTTGACGTAGACGAAGCATGCCTACTTGATAAAAAATATGAGCATTTAAATTCTGAGTACTGGTTTTAGGAATTGAAAATATTCATTTAAGGATTTAAAATACATTTTTGGACGCAACATATATGATAAGAATATGTCCAAATAAAATAAAAATATATTTTCATAGTTGCTAATTAAAGCAAATATACGTACTAAGTATATCATTTAAATTTATATTTAATATAATATTGGCACTTCTATATGAGAGGAGCCATATCGACCCGAATGTTTTCCAATTGCGATTTACAGAACAGACCGAAAATAGCCGAGTCGTCGCCAAACAGTCAATTAGTACCGACATTAAATGAAACACCTTCATTTTTTCCCCCTTACTTAGTCAGTTACCTAGTTCGTAAAAATTATGTGTTTAATAATTTTCTTCACGTAAGTGAATCCAAATTCTTTTCTTTCTTTATTGAGGAAGTTTTTTCGACTCTATTTTTTGGAGGGGGTGATATTTTTTTTAACCTTAACCTAACCTTGTTTAGCATTTGTATTCTTTCGCGTTGCCGTTCCATCACCTAAGTTAAACGACATTGAGCCTGGTCAGTACTAAAATGGGTGGCCATTTATTTGGGAATGCCAGGTGCTGTATCTGCTCTCTGCTTATCTCGGCATTGTTTCTAGTCGTCCTGGACTTCTCCTTTACACTGGATTGTAGCAGTGCCGACTCAGGAGAGATGTGGTTCGAGATTGTGCAACCTTTGCTTCACATGAGGAGCCACCCTTACAGGGGGTATCCATTGTTTCTCAAGGCTGAACAGAGGCCATGATTCTTTACTTTCGTCGGCCCTTTTTACATTTTTTTTCAGCTTTCAAATCATAAACTGCTTCCTTCCTTTCTGAGTTGTTTCGTAAATCACTCGGAAACATTCGGGTCGATATGGATCCTCTTGTATAGAAGCACTGAAATTTTTATTTTCCATTGGGTATTTTTTAAAAATAAATTTAAGTAATTTTCATTTTCGCCCATTTTTTTTACTGTTTTCTTTGTTGGTTAACAGTTAAATTGTGAATAGTTTAATTTAATTATTAACAATCTAATCACTTAATCACATGTTTTGTTTATTATTATTAACTTATCTATATAAGTTATATGAATGATTTTATTTGATGCTGCTATAAGTGAAATGTTGCATTAATTGTCCAATTCTAACATGTCACCATTATTGTAGCATTTCAGTTCTGCTAACGAGATCTGTCTAGTATCCAATCAGTATCCTCTCTTTTTTATGACCCTAAGTCTTGGATGATCGTCACTAACACTGAGTAAGTGGTGATGGTGGTTAAGAATAAAGTATTCCCTTCACTGACCCTAGTGGAGGTCACTAACCCTAAGTTCGAGGTAACAGTCAAGAAAAAAACATGCCAAACTGTATCTCTAATTGCAGAGTGGTGGTAAAAATCCTTAAGTTTGAATGATGGTCTACTGATGTTATCTCCGAGTTGGCAATCACTGATCCTTTGTCCAAAAGGTGGCAGTCGAGAAAAAAATATGTCCTTTATTAACGTCAACATTTTTTTAACATAGTTCACACCAAACAAGGCAAGATTCCACTGTAGATGTAAGGGGCTACTGTGAATTATTGTGAAAGTTTTGGGGGTCATCCTTAATTGGGAGCTGTGCAACCAAACACTTGTTAAAAATAGTTTTAAATTTCTGCATGTCGGTATAGTCAGGGAAACAGGGAACAGGGAGGGAGTTCCAAAGACCGGCAGCACGAGGAAAGAAGCTATTGGAGTAGAAGGCTCTCCGGCATCTGGAGACTTCCACAGTGAATGAATGGAATTTAGCTGATTGTCCGGTTGGTCGAGTGCATTTACGTCGAGGGAGCACCAGAGCAGAAAGTTCATCGGAGCACATTCTATTGAAGTACTTAAAAAAGAAGCACAAGGATGCAATATTGTGGCGATAAGACAGGGGTTGGAGCTTGGTAGATAGTGAGGGACTTATTAGATAAGATACATTTTTGGGACCTTGTCTAAGAGGGAGATACTGGTGGATAGTGCACCAGCCCGGATGTGACAACAATACTCCGTGTGTGGGCAGATGATGGCTTTGTAGAGATATATGATACTGTAAGGTGTGGGAAGTTTTCTAGCATGGTAGAAGGAGCCCACTTTCTTTGCAGCAGCCTTGGCAATGTCTTTTATGTATTTGTTCCAATTCATGTTACCTGTGAATGTTAGGCCAAGGAGTTTGAATGTTGGACTCTCAGGTAGGGTGTTATTTGCCATGGCAATCGGTGGTTGAAGAGGTGTCTTGTAGTTGTTGAAGGAAAGGAGTCCGAAAAAAAATAGACTTTGGGTTAATGCCTGCCAACCCGGAATTAGTATTAGTGACCACCACCTCGTACTTAGGTTTACTGTTATAGTTAATGAAAGGCATGTTTTGCTTTCTCAACAACCATCTTGGACTAAGAGTTAGTGTTGACATGTGTTTTTTTAGGGCTTGCATTAACCAATCCACAAAATTGTTGCATTTTTTCTTTTCATTACATTTTATTTATTTTTTAACTTTTTTCACCCTAAATAAGATGTAAGGCACTTCTGTGAATTAAGGGCCATATTTATAGGAACGTCCTTAGTAGGGAGCTGTGCAGCGATGACGTTTGTTAACATTACATTTAAATTACTGCATGTTGGTACAGTCAGGGAAGCAGGAAACAGGGAAGGAATTCCAAAACCTTGCAGTTCAAGTTTTAGTAGAAAGCTTAACGGCATCTGGTGATGACTACTGTGAATAGCTGTGAATATTGCTGTTTTAAGGGATAGTCACTAATATTTCAGTCAAAAAAGCACTATTGCTGTGTGATCATTGGAGCACATTGCATTGAAATACATGTAAAACAAGCACGGTTATGCAACATTGCAGCGATAGGACATGGATTCGAGCTTAGTTTACAGTGCAATACTTATTAAACTGTAGACTATTTTTTAGACCTTGTATAATAGAAAGCGACAAGAAGTTTATGCTCCAGCACAGATGTGGCAACAATACTCCAGCACAGATGTGGCAACAATACTCCAGACATGGTCAAATGGTGGCGTTGTAGATATATAGAATACTGTCAAGTGTGAGAAGTTTTCTAGCATAGTAAAGGTTTGGTAGTTTGGTAGTTTTGTTTTACGGCATATCAACCCTTTTTGGGTTATTTAATGCCGAATCTGGTCATTATAGTGAAAGTTTTTATGCTTCAAGTTCTTTATATCTTCAAATGTTTAATCAGGGTTTTTGGTTTGGTAGTTTTGTTTTACGGCATATCAACCCTTTTTGGGTTATTTAATGCCGAATCTGGTCATTATAGTGAAAGTTTTTATGCTTCAAGTTCTTTATATCTTCAAATGTTTAATCAGGGTTTTTGGTTTGGTAGTTTTGTTTTACGGCATATCAACCCTTTTTGGGTTATTTAATGCCGAATCTGGTCATTATAGTGAAAGTTTTTATGCTTCAAGTTCTTTATATCTTCAAATGTTTAATCAGGGTTTTTGGTTTGGTAGTTTTGTTTTACGGCATATCAACCCTTTTTGGGTTATTTAATGCCGAATCTGGTCTTGTTTTCTTCTCTTTCTTGTTTCCTTCCCCTTTTAATATCTGTTTCTATTTAACCCATAGTTGGGACCCTAACAGGTACTACCACTCCGGGTCAGGGTGGACCTGGGAGCAATGGTAATTAAGAGGAGGCTCCACATTCCCCAAAGTCCGTAAGCCGGATCTCACCATCGGATGTAGTTTAAGGTCATATCCAGGACCGGGAGTAGGGTAGGAAAAATAAAAATAAAAAAGGGGAGGGAGAAAGGGAGAGGGGCTGTTGTTTTTGTTTTTGGTTTTGTAGAACATAATTAAGTTTTACAAAAAAAAACAAAAAAAAACGTCAATGTAGGTGAATTTCGTCTCAGGGAGCCACAGGGCAGCCTGATCTGGTATCACCAGGCATAGTAAAGGAATCCTACTTTATTTGCAGCTGACTTGGCAGTATCTACTATGTATTTATTTCAATTCATATTGGCTGTGAATGTTTGGCCGAGAAGTTTGAATTATTTACTCTCGGGTAGGGTTCTATTAGCCATGTCAATCAGTGGTTGGTAAGGTTTCTCATTATTTATTGTTATTTCTGATCATATAACTTTTTTCCATTCGAGAACAAATATAGTAACAATTTCTTTATCACATTCTATATAAAAATTCTTTTAACTTTCATGTGGACATTAGGACCACTAAAATAAAACAGCACCCAGAAATGTATCACTTAACACTAGTTCTGAAATTGATGAGTATTCAATAATAAAATAAGATGCCGAAATGAAACTCTCATGTAAATTAAATAAGTTTTAAGTTGTATTCACCAGATGAACATTTATATTTTATTGAAAATGCGCTTGAGTAATAGAAATACTTTAATTTTAAAAAATAAGTTTGTTTTTATTTATTTCCTATTTTGGACAATTTCTGCCATTCTTTTAAAAAGTTGGGCAATTATTTACAATGTGCAACAGAGAAAAAAGGGGTTGCAAAAACAAATAGTCCACAAATAACTGTTACCACAAGCAAGAAATGTTACTTTTCTACCTACCTAACTATTTTTTGTGTATTTTAAAGTATTTTAAAGCCCTTATATTTTATTCCTGCTTTCTCAGTCTTGTTAACTTGCTTGGCGCCAGAATAATTAAAAAATGAAAAATTGAATAAAAAATACACCTAATAAAAATATACAGATCGGTGGAAAAGTAAATTGGTGACAGTTATTAGCTTTTTGGGGGTTTAATTTTCGATTTTTGAGTTGTTCAACGACCTCAGCTTTTCACTTTGTGTAACCTCCGGCACCATTTTTTAATTCATCAGGTGTACAAGACTGAAAAAGCAACGATAAAACATGTAAGTAAAAGCGTTTTACAATACTCTAACACATAAACAAATAAGTGGGTAGGTAGAAAAGTGACTTTTCTTGCTTCTGGTAACAGTTATTCGTTGATAATTTGTTTTCCCCTTTTTTCTGTTGTAAATTGTAAACAATTGCCAAAAGTTGTATTGATAATATGAGAACGTGGTGTTTAGTGGACATGAGTATGCAGTGTGATGATGTATTGAAGTGAAACCTGATCAGTGATTTTTGAGGACATGCATTGCATGGAAGAAAATTATATGATGAATGTGTAATGTGAGTCTTAAAGATAGGTTTATTTCTGATGACCTCAGAGGAAGATTAAATGTGGGCAATATAGGCAGATGTACTCAGAACAGACTTCAATGGTATGACAATTTTGAAATAATGGATGAGTGTTCTTGCAGCAGTATATGTCGAACAGTCGAGACAGCAGGTCCACTTCAGAGTGGAAGGCCAATGAAAACATGGAAGGAATTTATACATCAATCATAACATTATCATATCATTTCTCTTCATACAATGCATGTTCTCAATCCGGATTGGCCAGGTTTCACTTCGATAACAAGTTTTAACAACAGTTGTGGGGAGAAAGGTGGGCACGTTGGCAGTTGGAGGTAGAAACCGGCCCTTTTGCTCTTCCTTTTCAACATGCGAAAAAACGTATCCGATTTTAATGAAATTTTAACCATATGTATAAGACACTAATTGAGAGAGTTTTCCAATATTTCAGCTTCTTCCGACAATATATAGGGGGCGAAACGGGAGGAAAGGGGCAGTAAAAACAAAAAAAAGTTATATGGTTTTGTTGGCATAGTAGTGATCCTATTTCAATCCCGAGCAACGTCGGGTCTTCTTGCTACTGAGCAGCTTACAACATGTTTGCTCAAAGATGTCAAATGAATGCCTGATAGACTCTTTCCTTGGTCTTGCAGTTGACAGTATCCACAATGTTATTCTGTAAGTTGCTGCCATATTTGGATTCACCCACATGCGTTCTTCCAAGAACCTACATCGCAACAGTGAAGCAGAAAGGTGACTAAAAACATTAAAATCTGCTCAACAAAGCAAAAGACCCTTGTAATGTACTTCCCTAATTCTGATGATTTAGTAATTGCCTGTTAATTGAAGGTTTACTTGTTAAGTTAAAAACCGGCTTGATTACTATGGAAAGTAATGGTCTGAGAGTGAATGTTACTAACACAAAAGTGATTATCAGTGATTGTTGTGTTGGAAAGCCCTCAGAAACTGTGCTGGAAATGTAAAATAATGGAAACGGCTGAAAACTTGGATGTAGAGAAAGTATATTTTGATTGCGAGGTTATTGGAATTGCGTATAAGTTTTGTAATCATGGTTATACCATTGAAGAACACGGAAGAGCTGGTGCTAGTTTGATTGCAAAAGTTAAGAGTAGGGAAAGATTAAATCTGGACAATATAATGAGATGTGTGTAGAACAGGAGACTTAGTTGATTTGGTCACATTAAAAGAAGGGTTACTTAGGTTTGGAGAAAAGTTGAGGTAAGATCAGTTGACAAGTTAATGCCAAGGAAAACATGAGGAAGTGATAAACATGGATTTGATAGAAAGAGGGATAAATAAATACCTGACCAGAGATAAGTTTGTTTGTAAGTCGATTTCTAAAAGCTGTCTACATGTCATTATGTAAAACAATCATTACACCAAGAGAGAGAGAATCTGCTTAAGTTTGAGGTAACAATAGCAGTAATTTTGTCTTTTTCTTATCAATTAGTTTTGTCTTTTTATTGATTAGTTTTGTCGGAGCAAGAGTACAATAAGGACCCCAGTTCATTAACACAACACGCAGAACATGTTCCGGAGGTCACTGGCGTCTCCCGGTTTGTCTTCCGGTTGACCTCGCAATACACGTGGTCGCTATTTACAAAACAACTTGTAAATAAACCTTTTATTTACTTTAATAAATGCAATACATTCTATATTTCGGAATATTCTTTCTTTTAACATGTTAATATTTATTTTAAGGCAGAATAAAACAAATAAAATATTAACATGTTTCTTTTAAAACATGTTTTGTCACACGTTTTTGTGTCACTATTTACTTGCCTCCCCACGAGGGCAGAAATGGGGGGGGGTATGAAATATTTATCGCCGGACTTAAGTAATCTTCCGTTTTGTAGGGAAAAATCAAGCTTCCCCAAAAGGGGCACTCTGGATCTTACCTCAGTTTAGAAAAAGTTGATTTGTTCATAATATTTTAAACTGAAATTGGAGTAGCGATCTATGTGAAGTTAGTGAAGGCATTATTTTTTTCCGGATTTAAAGTAAACTGATTGCAGAGTCAGTTTTGGGGGGTGTTTCTAATTATTTCATATTGAATATTTTTGTCATTAAGTTGTTTTTTTACATTGCAGTTTCCTTTCATTATTTTTCCACATATATTTATATGGCATTGAATTATATGAAGATTTGCTTGCTCCTATTCATTGAATTCATTGAAATAAAATCGATAAGAAAAAAAAACTTAACGATAACAAGACAAAACCGAGCAAAAGTGACTAACCCTTGTAGACAGATTACTGAGGACGTATCCTTGATTGTTATGAAGTAACAAAGATAATTTTGGTCATCGATACATGCCGTTTCACAAGGCACTGGAAATCCGGCTTTAAACAAAATATGACGATGATGATGATGACCTTTTTTTGTTGCAACAGTCTATTTTTGTTCAAAAAATAAATATTTTTTATGTAAATATAATTTTTTAAATTTCTTAAAACAAGTACTTCTGAAACCAAATGTTTGTTTAGATTTCTGCAGATGTAGTCTTTTTTAATAGTAACTCTCTTAATGCAACTTTTATTTTCATTATATTTTTAAAATTTTAATGTGGCTACATAGATCTTTGCAAAATATAATGATGGTATATAATGATGGGCTTTGAACAACTGTAATGTTATGTTGTGGTAAATGAAGATTAATTATAATGGAAGCAATAATTATTAAATAATGCTAGCCTAAACATTAGGTAAAATCCCATTATCTGTCAAAATAACACACAAAAATGACATGAAAGCAGAATTTGGACTTTTCATATAAGACTCATCTCAAGAGCTAAAACATTGACTCTTCATAATGATTCACAGCACAGTAGAGATCAAGCTAGATTTTTCTTTTAATAGCAAATACATAAGAACTCATATTTGGACCATGAAATAAAGAAACACAATTTAATAATAGAGCAAAATTTTGATTCAGTAAAGTTTTCAACTTGTTTTTTTTGCGAAAGACAACTTAAATCGCTAATATTCATCTCACCAGCCTTTGCTTTTAGATTGGACTGTTTGATATTAAGATACTAGCGTTGAAACGATTAATTAAAATCAGTAATCGTAAAACTCGGAACTCATTTGGGTATCAGAATCGGTATTGTAATCGGAAAAATGTGTTTATTTTCGATGCAAAATAACGATTCTTTTAATTGTCTTTTGTTTGTTTTTGGTTAAAACTTAATTTTCCGTCATAAAATGGTATTATTACCATTAAAATCTATAGATCACTCCCACAAGTGTATTTTTACGTTTGCAAAAATATATTCACATATTACAGGGGTTTTTATTGTAATTCGAAAATTAAAATAACAAAACCAACTTAATATGTAGTGATTTAAAAAAAATGAAATCTGAATCCGTAATTATATTAGAATCGAGAATTTAGAACAGACTCAGTAATTGTATTGGAATCGGTAAAAATATTGGAATCGTCCCATCACTAATAAATGCATTCAGTTAAGAAAATCTAACATTAATAAAATAAATCATCCTGCACTTAAGTGAAATCTCTGAATCTATAACTTGATGTAACCTTAAAAAGAAATATTAATGGCACAGAAGAAAGAATTGTACATTTATAAATAAAAGCTTACATTTAGTTTACATCAAAATTTTCTCAAAATAACCCCAAAATAAATGTGTTATCACGAGTTTATTTAAACTCGTGATAAAACAATTTTATTATATTTACTCATTTTCGTACACTAAATTGGCTTGTTTGTGATACCGGCTTCGAATGACATCAGATAAACATGTTTATTTCATCTGTTAAAATACACTTGGATTATTGTTTCTAGTATAACATTAACTTATATAACGTATTTATTTGTTCTACCTCCGTTTCTCTTGCTTCATTAGTGTCTTTAAATTATATTTCTTCTCCATTCACAGGTATCACTTACACTGGCAACTAAATAGCATACATCATGGACAAAAATGGTAAACAGACACATGAAAAGACACTGAACAGAAAACGTACACTTGTGAATATATGATTCTGTTTATTAAGATACTTAATGCTTATTTATTCCAATAATCATAGAAACACATACTGAAAAGAAATAATATTCTTTTGAAATTTCTGTATCTGCATATCCATAGAATAGAAACTTACAAAGATGGAAACAGGCAGAGTCTAGAAATGCACATGTTTCTTGGAAATTTTTTTGATCAGCATTTTCATTGAAAATAAGAATTCACCCATGAACTCACATTGAAACCTTATCCTTCTCAAATGTGTGGATTTGTAGTAAAATTTAGTTCTACTGTTAAAATCGACATACTAACACACTTATTATTCACTGCTTTCCTGGCTTAAGGTGAGAGAATTGGGGAAGATCCTGAAAGGAGCACTTGGATATATATATAGTTCATAAAGATATCAAGTGTGAGCCCCAGAAAGTGATCCTTGATTTCTGAGAATTATCTGAGCTTTAAGTTTAAAAAAGAGAAATGATGTATTCTTTTTGAATTGTCTAAATCAACATAAAATAACTGAACTAAAATACAAAAAGAAAGTCTTATTCTTGTGAATTGTTCAAATAATACATATGCAAAGTCACAGTGAACAAAAACTTTATTCATGTGAAATATGTGAATCAGTATTTACACAAGCTAAAAATCTAAAAATGCACTTACAAACACACACTGGAGAGAAACCATATCCTTGTGAAGTGTGTGGAACTGCATTTTCACGTAATTACCATTTAAAAATGCATATACGAACACACACTGGTGAAAAACCTTACTCTTGTGAGGTATGTGGAGCAGCATTTATACAGACATCTGGTCTAAAAAGACACATGAGAACTCACACTGGGGAAAAGCCTTATCCATGTGACGTATGTGGATTAGCATTTTCATTGAGATGTAATCTAAAAATGCACGTGCGAAAACATGCAAAAGAGAAAAGTTCGAGTGAACTTTGTGGATTATTTAATTCAGAAAATCACAGTTTCCAAAAGAATATTGGAACTCACATTGACGGAAAGCCTTATTCTTGTGAGTTGTGTGGATTATCATTTTTATGGACTTCTCATTTAAAAATACATATGCGAACACACACCGGGGAGAAACCTTATGCATGTAAACTTTGTAGCTCAGCATTCTCGCAGAATTCTTCTTTAAAAATACATATGCGAACACACACTGGAGAGAAACCTTATTCATGTGAAGTGTGTGGATTAGCATATAGAGATAATTCAAGTTTGAAAAAACACTCATTGATACACGCCAAAGAGAAACATAATTCTTGTGAATTGTGTGGAGCAACATTCTCGCTGAAATGTAATTTTCTTGCCCATTTGAGAATACACACTGGAGAGAAACCTTTTTTGTGTGAAATGTGTGGATTGGCATTTTCATCAAGTTCTCATTTAAAAAGACATATGCTCACACATACTGGAGATAAACCGTTTCCATGTGAAATATGTGGATCAGCATTTGCACAGAATTCAAATTTAAACGCACACATGCGAACACATGCTGTGGAGAAGCCTCATTCTTGAAAAGTGTATGGATCAGCATTTTCTTAGAAATGAAGTTCGACAAAACACATTAATACATACCCTTAAGTAGAAATTATATTTCAGCGAAGAAAGGTTTAAGGTAGGGTCTTTAACCTCCTTAGAAAAAACTCATAATTAAGGAAATGTAAATCCATAATTGAAATAAATAAAGTGGGCTGCTGTATAAGTTTATTTGCTTTCTATTTATGTGTGTTTATCATTATTTTTGAGTATTTAAAACATATGAATTCATTCTGTTTAGAGAAACATTTGAGAAGTTGTCTATGAATCTATCAACATCTTTTGATGCAGCAATAATACAGGCAATAGAACCAAAAAACCGATGTGGAGTAAATGTTATCACTGACCTTAATCAATAGTTCTTTCAGGGTACAGGCACCATTAATGTTTAGTTGTTATGAAAACAAGTTGTGCCGAGAGAAGAGAGCGAAAAGGAGATCTTTATAAAAATCATTATTCCATCCAGTTTTAATTTTAGTTTTGTCCATTGCACAGGCTATGATCGTCTTTGTCTGAATTTGTTGCTTGACCTTGACACTGGACATAATGTCAATCATGCGGTCTTCCTTCCTAACAAGATCACATGTGAAGTAATATAATGTAAGTTATTGGAACATAGGAAGCTTTTGAACCCCTCATGCCTCCCTCAGAACATTATCTAAAATGAACTCATAATTAAAGAAAATCTAAATCCATAATTAAGATACAGTATTGAGTTGTTGCATAAGTTTGTTTTATGTTCATAAGTTTATCACCATTTGGGTCTTGTAAAAAACAGCATTATTCCATCCCTTGTTCATACCAATTTTAAACAAACAAACTTGATCTCATACTTGTCGTAGTGTTTTGACTTTGAAGTGCCGATAGTAAATCAGATAACATGGTGGTATATTTATAAGAGTGCATATTTACAGAAATGCAGAATAGTATGTTACAGAAAGACTGCTCTGAGACTGCACTGAGACTTTGTCGTAAACCCATCTATACATAGTGTCTAGAAGAGTCTATATATTCACAAAATAGGGTAGATCACCATAGAAGAGTCTATATATTCACAAAATAAGGTAGATCACCATCACACCTTGAACTCCTCCTTTAGAATAAATATTCTTCTACTTATTGTGGAGACCAATATTGGGAGCAGAAAGTTGTGCATTAACATTTATTCCTCATATTTGTTATTATATGTATTGCATCTTGGGAATTATTAGAGAGACAAAATAAGTATATTTGAACTTTCCCACAGAATATGTTAAGCGTGCAATTTTTTGCCATCGCTTTCATCATTGATCATTTCGATAGCTTTTAATGCGTCTTTGGTCAATTCTAGTTTATTTGTATCTCGACTACGATCTACACTGCCGGGCATACTCGCCCCATGATGGAGACAGGTTCCTTAAAATAACTGGGATCGGTGATGGACAAAGTCATAGGCTATAAAGGTAGGACCCCTTCCGTGGCGAATTCCAGCGTGGTTATGGAAATTTCAGTCATTACTACTAAAGCTGGCCTTTCTTATACAGCAATGTAGAAGGCTATGAAGAAACTGACATTTAAGATAGAGTCATTTAGGTTGTCTAAATCGTAGTCACCTATGCATCCGCCCCATTGTAAATTATCTTATCTGGCACAATACCATACTGACTCACATAAATTTTGCATGTACGATAGACGCTTCAGCGATTGGGTCCACCAGTGCAACAAACTGTGTGTGCATCCCAACAAATCAGGGAAATAAGAGAAGGGTAAAATGAGCACGACACTTCCTTCCCATCAGTCATGCATTCTACATGTTGTTATAAGCTAAAACAATGAGATTTTTGTTTAAAATTTTTTTATTAAAACTTAAATATTTTACAAGTTAACACACATTATTCATGATCATGACATCCGTTCAGTCTTCATAAATGATGACATATTAAAATTGGGACAATTAATGCAACATTTCACTTATAGCAGCATCAAATAAAATCATTCACATAACTTATATAGATGTTATTTTTAAAAGAAAACAACACATTTCATCAAGTGATTAAATTGTTAACAATTAAATTAAACTGTTAATAATTTACCTATTAACCAACAAAGAAAACACTAAATAAATAGACAAAAATGAAAAGCCCTTCAATTTTATTAAAGAATACCCAATGGAAAATATTACAGTGCTTTTATAGGGGAGGACACATATCGACCCGAATGTTTCTGAGTGTTGTTTATGAAAAAACTCGGAAATAAATTAAGCAGTTTACGATTTGAATCATCGACTCTTTTCTGTCTTGAGAGACAATGGATACACCCTGTAAGGATGGCTGCGCATGTAATCGTGAAGCACGGGTTGCACAATCCTCAACCACACCTCTTCTAAGTCAGAACTGCTTTATTACAGTGGCAAGGAGAAATCCAGGACGATTGGTAACAAGGCACAGATAAGCAGAGAGCACATACATCACCTGCTATTCCCAAATGGTCACCGTTTAATGTTGATCAGAAGTTACAAACAGTCAATAACTTTTTGTGACATATTAATCATTTTCTAATAAAGTCGTCTGTTGTTTTTAATCAAGTACGAATGTCAGTATCCGAAGAAATCTGTGATCACATGTGTTTAAATATTCTAAAGGAAAACAAAATATTTTGATGTATAATATTCATTTTTGGATAAGAATCTCATGAAGATGACATCATCATAATCATGATGATCATCATATTAACATTCATTTCACATGACGGTATGTGTTTGACAGGTTTAAGAAATTGACTTTCAAACTAACCCATCTCTGTCCAGGTCTTTTCTTATCTCTTTTTCCCTCGTCCATTTTCATCACTTCCTCCCATGTTTTCCTTGGCCTCCTTTTGTGAACTGAATCTGTTATTTTAACTGTTTAACATTTACTGACCCAGGAACCCTCACCTATTTATTTCAGGAGAGAAAGGTTCAGCGACTGCATGCACAGTCGGGGAAAGTTAAGCCCAGAACACACAAAGAAATGATGCAAAAGCAACGTCGTCACTTTCACTCAAATTATTTGCAATTTCATGCTTGAAACGTTTATCTTATCACATGTAGAGGTAAAAACGACCAGTGGACGACGGGTCCTGATGCCGTCTCCTTCTAGATTGTCACCTGGGTAGCTATGACACTACCACGTTGCCACTCTCATGAAGAAGAGTTGGACTTTGGATTAGAAGAGAATTGCCGAAAAAATAGTTTTTTGTATAGAGTGAGAGCTGAGGTTTACTTGAGGTCAATGTCTTGATTTGGATTATTATGTTTTGGAACTTTTTTTAGATTATTTGGATTCTTTGGACTATTGTTCTCCTGTTGGATATAATTCTCACAACATTTCGCCAAATTAACTGCTTAATTTCGTCAGGTTAACAGATAAACGTGTTAGAAAAAGTAGAGGTTAAAGGTTCAATCAAAACAACAGACGATACTAACTTAAGATAAATAAAATTACTTACAGGTTTTACATAAAAGTCTTCGGAAAATTAATTTGTAGGCTATTAGTGCACGAATATTTAATATAAACTTCTTAGCTAAAAATGATCCAGATTGTTCGCGATGGTTGTACATCTAAACAACCTAACATTAATGCAGGTGTGCCTCAGAGGTTGATACCTTTGACATACATAAACGACTTCCCAGATAAAACTGTGGCTGAGATGGGTATATTTGTTAATGGCACGATACGATTATAGACACGTGGACACATCGAACACACATATCCAAGACAGTGGTTGAATCCTTAGAAAATAATCTCTCGTCTGTAATAAAATGATGCCAGAAACTGATGGTTACATTCTTGCTACCAAGACAAAACTCATTTTCTTTAACAATTATAGGAAACCTTTCCAACCAATGATTGTTATGGCTTCTAGTACTCTACCCGAGAGTTCAATATTACATTCGCCTAACATTAACAAGCAACATGGATCGAAATAAATACATAAAATATACTATCAAGTCTACTGCAGAGAAAGTGGGCTCCCTATACTGGGTTAGTAAATTTCTCACACCTGCCAGTATCCTATATCTCTAAAGCCACCACTAGCCCATGCATGGAGTATTGTTGCTACATCTGGGCTGGTGCAACAAGCACTAATCGCTCCGTCTTCGACAGGGTACAGAAAGGAAGTCTCTTACTTAAAAGATGCCACACTGTCTACCAAGCTCCAGGTCTGTCCTATCGCTGCAATATTGCATATCTGTGCTTGTTCTACAAGTACTACCACAGAATGAGCGCTGATGAACTTACTGCACTTATATCTCCTGAACGTAAATATCCTGGCAGAAAATTACACCCTTTAACTGTATTGATTTACTCCTCTCCAGGAGTTAGGCACAAGGCCAGTTTTTATCTTACTCCCACAAGTAAGATGTGACCCAAGATCGGGTCGGGAAAGTGGGGTTTAAAAATTGCCTGGTAGGGACGCCTCAGGCAGTAAGCAATAAACTTACTCCTCCCCAAAGAGGGGAGGCGAGAACTGCACAAGACAAACCCATAGACCGGTGTAAATCAAGCCCCGAAGGCCAAGACAATACCAGTCTATGGGGTGCAGTATCAATCGGAACATATACTACACTTTGATCTTAGCCAAAAGGCCAATAAATATCACACCTGTTAACTGTAGAAGCCTCCAGATCCTAGAAAACTTTCTACCCCAATTGTTTCTTTCCTCGGGTTGCTTTTTTTTAAATTCCCTTTCCGCTCCGTTTCTCGACTGTATCAAGATGCAGAAATTTTAATGCAATATTAACAAAAATATTGCTGCCCAACTCCCTACTTAGTATAAGGAATGTGAGTGGCCAATGGCAAAAAAAGCTGAAGACGAAATCAATTTCCCAAGTTGGAGACCATGGTCCCTTTTTAATTTAATTTTTAATTTAATTTACCACCACTTTGAAAGGGACATACAACCTTCCGCTCCCTCCAAATTGATCCAAATAACGAAAAATAGGACGTAAAAATCTAGCGATTCTGCAGAAATCAGTTTTTGCTTTAAAAAATTGATTTTCAGAATTCAAAGAAAAAGCGGAATTCAGCTTTTTCTGATTTAAGAAAAAAGCGGAATTCAAAGAAAAAGCGTAGGTCTTATATCTCTGTAAGCATACCTCATATAAAACTGACCCCTTATCACCATAGCCCTTTATGTATCAGTGGCAATATGCCTTGTTTGAAGGTGAATAAAAGTAAATAAAAAAAAGCAGACAATGTGTTTTGGACGTGTGGTCGTGTTGGTATATCACATATTGAACTTTAAAATTCTTCTTACACGAAGGCAACCAGTGATTTTGCTATTATCGACCTAAATATACAGTTGTGAAAATGTTTTCTCATTCATGTACGCTTCTGAAGATCTATTATTTCTTGGTTCGTTTCTACGTTTTTGTGTAAATCGTCCCTTGAAAACCTGAACAGAAGGCGAAGATTTCACTTGTATTCAACAGAGAAAACAACAATACATCATTTTATTGGTTAGCTTCTATTGATGCGGCGGTTACTGAGGATCACCATATGATTTATTGCAGCAAGTTTGTCCAATGGTTTATATATGGAAAGGCTAGAAGGACTGGATAACGTCTCTTGGAACTGGAAAGGGTGGAAGAGCAAGATGACGTCATTGGAAAGTGGACGGAAGCAAAGGCTGGAAGAGTAGGAATGTTATCACTGGTAAGTGGACAGCAGGGATGACATCAAACAGATTGGTGTGGACGTACTTGAGGTATAATGAGGTGAATAAGAGCTGGGTCGGGAGAAGGTTGTCGTCAGATGCAGGTTAGCCATGGCGTCGACGGGACCTGGGAAAAGCTGGACGTCCATATACAAGGAGCTACACGTACTGGGGCTGTGGGGTGTCTGATGGATCAGGCTGACGTCAACAGGTGCGTCAGCAGGAACAGGAGCTGCAGAAAGATGTCAGCTGTTACAGAAAGGTCATCGGTAGGAGCAGGAGAACACCGACAGGAAGTGGAGTTGCAGGAAGACGTTAACAAGTGCAGGAAATGCAGAAGGATGTCGGCTAATGCAGGAAGAACATCAGTAGGAACAGGAGCAGATGTTGATTAGGTATCGATCAGTTGATAGCTGCTGTAGTTGCTGTGACGATAATAATACTGATGATGATGTTGATGATTATGATGACATGCCGTCATGATGACAAGATGTAGAAACAGGTGAAAAGGCTCATTCTGTTGGATTGCTTTCATTGTAGCTAAGGAATGGATGCCGTAATGTCTGGCAAAGATCCATGGAGCAAGGTGCGGTTAGCAGAAATGGAGGAGATGGTGGATTAAGAAACCCACTATATGTATACTGTTTTGTCGGCGGATGCTGGTACAATGCTTTGATAAGATCTGATTGGTTGGCTAGAGTGATGATATGTGTAGAAAGAAAGTGCGTTCGTTTCTGTCACATAGCATGAAAGAAAATAACTTTTCTTTTTATGTTTATATAAAGTGTTTACAATTTGTGGCATGTAAATACAAGTTTGAACGGGTTAGGGTTAGGGTTTAGGGTTAAGGGGTTTTAACACATTTCAAAACCGTAACATGTTTTTTTATTAATTTTTAATAACAAAGTTATCCCCCTTGCCAAAGTATAAGCGAATTCGGAATAGCAGCGGCTAAGAAAATAGAGTTATCTCCCTCAGATCGGTTACTGCTTATACAAGAGCGCCCTAATTCCTGCATTCTAAAATAAAATAATTGAAAAAAAAATCACTTTTTATGCTGTTAAACATTATTTAACGTTAGGGTAATTTTAGTTTCGTTTCGTTTGTTTTTAATGTTTTGTTTATAAAAATAATGGTATTTTTATAGAATCACTCCTGTCTCCAAGCCGTTTTGTTTTCTTCTTTCATTTCGGTTAGGGTTACGTAGGGGAAAAACGGTTTGAAGATGAGAGTGATTTAATTTTTAAAAAAAGAAAGAAAATACACAACAAATCCACCCGATTGGAGATTCTATAAAATTACAATAAATTTCAAATTTAATTTTTTATTGAACATTTAAACATGTTAAATAGAAACTTTCTTTAAAGCTGTCATTTATTTTTAAAACATGTATTTCAAAATTTACACTAAAAACAATTATGAGAAAAAGATTTGTAATAAAAATAAAGGCACTTCTTTAGTTTAGCTGTGAATCAGAATTTATTTTGTTCCAATTTTGAAAACAGGGACAGACAATCAATTGGAAGCAATATAGAATTATAATATTTTTATCAAAAATGAACAATAATAACAATGAACAGTGTTTTTTATTTAATAATGTAACATTTTATAAAACGAATAGTCAACAGTGATTTTTTGTTGTAATTTAAAACTTTATAAAACCGAAGAGTTTGTCTGATATTTTTTATCAAACAGTTAACATTGATTTTTTTTTGTATAATTTTAAACTTTATAAAACGAAAAGGGCAGAAGGGAATTTTTGGGAGTACTTCTGGCTTCCGGTGAAAAAAACGGGTATGGATGCATGAAAGTGATACAACAATTTTTTTTATTCATATTAATTTGAGACATTTCTTTCATCATATTCAAATAATTAACATAATACAGACTATTTGAAAAATAATTTATTTATTGTTTTGAAAACTTAAAAAAATTTTCATTGAAAAAAATAAACAAAATGGAATAATCTTTTTTTCAAGAAATAATCTTTTTTTTCAACTAATAGTAGAAAGTATGTGTTTTTCCAAAAATACGTGAAATGTTTTTTTGGAAATGTTTAGTGAAAATAATGTTTTTTGGGAAATAGGGTTACGGTTAAATTTTCAATTACAGAAATCATTTTGCTTTATTATTGTTCGCTTTATTGATTTCGTGGATAAAAACTTATATTTCTATATTACTTCCGGTGATACTGAAAACAAATACGTTCAGATTCCTAACCTAAACTGAAGAAGTTCCAAATTAATCATTTTAAAAAATTATTATGAGGTGTAAAATCAATACATTTTAGACGTTAAATCAAATATGGATAAAAAAATCAATGAAAATTTTAAAAATGTTTTGAAAACGATCAAATAAAAAACAGATAATTTATTTAAAAAATAGTCTGTATTATGTTAATTATTTGAATATGATGAAAGAAAAGTCTCAAATTAATATGGAAAAAAAAATGTATTACTTTCAGGCTACCATACACGATTTTTTCACCGGGAGCCAGAAGTCCTCCCAGAAGTCTCCCACGATAAGTTACCATTTAAAAATAATGTTAAAAATAACTTTTACTTCCGGTTGATTGGGTGAATGTAACTCCTCAAAAGGGTGACGGAATTAATTACAAACCGGAAGTAATTTTATGTCGCTTAGTTATTAGAAATCGGGCATCTTTTACGAGACTCAGCAGAGTAAACACGCTAAAAAAACAAATTTACAACAAATAAAAGTAACTGTAAGCTGTAAAAGTTAGTTTCAAACTTGCATGTGCTATTTGTTTGTATTTTTAGACCGTTACAACCGCTATTTATTAGAAATCAATAGTTTTATCACCGAAGGTTGGGAAAAACATGGCCGCTGTTGGGGGGGGGGGCATTTGGTAAAGAAAGCAAGTGAATCGCCATCTTGAATTTTGTGCAAGCCTTTAGGAAAAAAACAATACATTTTTTTTTTACATCTAATAAAACCCCATTTATAATACGTAAAAATAAAAACAAATTACATAGGTAAATAGAAAAATATCTATTCTCGTCGCAGGTCAACTTCACTTGTTGCAAATTTATGCTTTTAAACCCTTTCTCGTTCTTTTTTTGGACCCCGTTCGCGACTGTGCTGAGCGTCGTAACATATACCCAATGAAAGAAATAAAATGAGATTTATTAGTTGAATAACATATAAAATTGATAAATTAAGTCCAAGTTGTAATTAATTCTGAGTTGTAATTAATTCCGAGTTGTAATTAATTCCGTACCCCCCCCTCAAAATTGATTTCTGATGCACAGTTGAACTAAAAAATATGGCAAAATAAAATACTAAATTTCCAATTACAAAACACAGTTTGATTTTTTTATGTGTTGACCTAAAATATACAGGGGTCAGATTTCAACCAGGCACAGGTTTCCTGTGAACTAAATCTTAAGCGGAAGTCGCGATTTTTTGCCGTTATGCTCGATTACGGCAAACCGTAATATTTAGTGACCCAAAACAGGAAGTCTTACGGACCAGGCGGTGATTGATGAAAAAATAGTCACCTATGTATTTTAGATAAAGAAATAAAGTAAATCGGGAACATTTTTGTACTAATTTAAAAAAAAAAAAAAATTGTACACGAGCCGAAATTTATTTTAGAAGAGTTCCAATAGTGTAAGAAGGGGCAGACAACTCTGTTTTTTTTAGTACATAATTTCTAGCTTCTCCGAAAATAGACGTAATCGAAGTAAATCCATTAAATATGCGCGAACTATTATATTTAACAATTACTCAACAGAAAGTGGTGGCGTTTTTGCAAGCGCAGAAACCCTTTTCTTCCACTGAGAGATGAACCTGCGGAGTGGAAATGGAAATGATACCCGTAAATAAAACTGATGGATTTTGGTGGAGATGTGCAAAGTGTCACAGAGCCAGGTCCATTAGGAAGGGCAATTTCTTTTTTCAATCAAAGATACCCTTAGATGACCTAGTAATATTTATGTACCTATGGGCATATAAAAGTGCCAATTATGAGAGCATACGGAGAGAGTGCCGCACAATGTCAAATAACACAATAGCCGATTGGCGTATGCATATTTTCCATTTTCGGAGAAATTGCGTACTAAAAAAAAGAGTGTTGTCTGCCCCTTACACCATTGGAACTCTTCTAAAATAAACTTTGGCTTCTGTACCGCATCTATACAAGTGCCTTTAAAAAAAACGTAATCATATAGGTAGTTGTTCTTTTTAGGAAAATGTAATAAAATGTCGGTCATTTTTCAGTTTACGGACGGTGCTATTTTGTAGATAAGATTTTCAAATTTAATTCCATTGTTACAGTATCTTTCGTCTATTAAATTCATAGGTGAGGGTACAGAACAGTTTACAAAGCCCCTCCCTATGTAAAGAATGACTTTCTAAATAATAACGTTATGCTGCCCTAGGGCCGGCTTTAACCCTCAAGACAGCTAGCATAACTCCTTTCGATAAACAAGACTCTGAGTCGTCGAATATTTTAACTGCAGGTTTTATTATCCATCAAAAAGGTAAAAAAACTGAAAAGAAATAAAAACATTGTTCAGAAATGTGAATATGATAAATGACGACGAAACAGGAACGAGGAGTCTACTAAAATCTAAAAAACTGTTAATAGGAGGTATTTTAAGGGATAAAGGATACTGCGAAACAAGAGGTACACATCACGAGCGATCGACGTGGGGATACGCACGTGGGATGAGAAGAGAGATTAAAGTTCATTAATTTAGAGAAATGTTCAAAGGAAATAACGGGCACGATATTCGATTCAGTTTGAGGAAGGAGAAGGGATAATGTCTCTTACCGAAGATGGCCAAAATGTCAGAATCTGTGGGGAGATAGAATTTCCACCATGCGGTTTTCTCCGTTACACAGCGGCAGCGAGCATTCAGAAACAGAGCACCGGCAGCTGCTTGCCAGCCGGTGTCTGGGATAAAAAAGTCCCTAACGAATTGGGGGCCGGGAAAGGGAGATAACTCTAAATGACTTATTCTAGGCTAGACAGAACACTTCTCGCCTGGCGTCTTCGACGTCATGAAATTGCACTAGTCCTTTACACAAAGAACGGGTCTGAGTAGTTGCTGCAAAAAACAGATGGAAGCCGCTGGAAGGAGCATGAGCAGCTGAAACGAGTGGGAGGCTGGAGCAGGTGCTGCATGGAGTGAGCTGGGGAGATATGCTGGGCCAGGGGTTGTGGTGACGCCCTTTCGCTTTGGTGTTGTTGAAGATACTGTGTGATGGCTGACCGTATTATGTTCTTTAGTGAATTCGGAGGCGAATGGTTTCTTGACGGCTATAGCCATGATGGCTGAAGATGCAATGCCTCTAAGGAATGATTGTCTTTGTTCTTGTTTATCTTGATGGTTATTGGCAGGATAACCTCTAGTTTTGGTGGTGGTTCGGGCGGTGGCCTGTCTACACCAGCGAATTTACAATACTGTTCAGTCTTCTCAAGAATACTCTGGGTTCTGTCGTCTTTAGCTGTGCTCGTAGTTGCGGTCATCTTTAGTAAGGCTAACCTGGCTGGTAGGTCATTTTTTAAAGTGGTGTTTGTTTTTGACTGAACAAAACATGTCGCCTGAGGTGAAGATGTAATCTTAGAGATGCTCAATTTAGCAGGTGAGGCAGAAGATTTAGAAAAAGAAGGAAATCTGTAGGGAGATCCAGGTGGAGGAGCTGCTTCGGTGGCTTGAACATATCGAAAAGTGTCGGGGATATGTATGAAGTTGGGTGAGGCCTTGGTTATTGACGACCAAGTGGAGAGCTTCTCAAAATGTAGGGATCCAAGCAATATGTTCGAAGAAGATGTGGTTAGTATTGACACTTGCGGACAGACTGTCTCTGGGTGGCCCTCGCATCCCGGTAAGGGAAATACAGGACTGTCAAGCCAAGCGATTCTCCGGAGATGAGATGCAGGTATAGAGCGGGTGCTAAGTTGAGCATGGTTTTGATCGGTGTGTACGTATTTCAACTGTTTAGGATGAGAAGGTCTACGTATACGTAACACACGATTGCTGAGGTACATGTAGAAACGTCTTGTTTCGATTTGGATGTACCCTAAGACTACCTTATTGAGCATGTACGAGTTAGTTGAGTGAACCTTCAAGTTCGTCTCAGAAGAGATCGGTTCGCCCGCCAGAAAGGCAGCACAAAGCTCCGGTCTGGGGACAAAATGTTCAGGCCGTGGGGTAAGTTTAAGTTTCCCCGTGATGAGGCTGATATGACAATTTGCTTGTTTGTCGGTGACTTTGATGTACGCTACTGCAGCAATGATTTTGGTGGGGTCATTGTCGATGGACCAAAGAAATATCAGAAAGTTCCTGTATTCGTCTTTCGCGGGGAAACGGTATAACGTCCCTTCAGTGTTCGTGGTAACGACTTCTTTGAGGAAACTGGTGAGAACGCCAACCAGATTGTTGTTGTGGTCGGGTCCACTTATTGGCACTTTGTTCAGGGATGCTCTGTCATGTTTGGTACTGGAGTCAAAGACCACCCGGGATTTTCTTTTTTGTGGGAGGTGGCATGGGATAGATCTGGAAGGTAGTGGAGCAATCCAACTGTTGTTTATGTCCTTCTCAACTCCCAGTTCCATGATGCTTGGTAAAGCAATATCCTCAATAGGAGGCACTGCCTTGTCGTCGTCCTCCTCGGTTTGTTGGAGCACGTTTTTTGAGGGGTTGCCATCACAAACCTGTGTACGCTATGAAACCATTCCAGTTGCTGTTTGGAGGTTACCCTCCCCGCCGTGCTTGGGGGAGGGTCTTGCGTGTACAGTTCGAGCTAGTGTCGGTCCAGCTGTTTCTCGTTGGGGTTGACTTGCCTTGTCAGCTGGTATATAGCCAAGTTTTGTTGAGTAGCTATGGCTAGACCGTTTGTTGTACTTGTTGGCGGCTTCCCTTAAAACCTTTGCTTCGGCCACAGCAGTGGCCGCCTCCCTTTCGAGCTGTAATCTCTCCGACTTCCCCTTTATTTCCAGTTCCCTGTCAACAAAGGCTAGACGTGTCTTGGCCGCCTCAGCCTTTGCTCGGGCGATAGCAGCAACACTCGTGCACGTCCTCCTCGAGGAGCGAGAGTTGCGTGAGGCATGAGGCCATGGCCGGTTAGACACATTGTGATTCATCGTCGAAATGATAAAAATAGGGGTGACTGGTTGTGAGACTGAAGCTGAAAAGGTAGCTGGAAAAGGACAAACTGTATGGGCACTACTGTTTTTTAAGTAGTGTCCGTAGTTCAGATGGATTCTTTTTTTGCTCGTCTTCATGGAATGACCGCATTTCTAACGGTTGGTGTAGAACGTGTATTCCAGTCATTAGGAGGCTGTCCGTTTCTATCATGCCTGAGTCCGACCATTTGGGAGGCATCTTCGTTTTTTACTATGCTGCCTTAGGGCCGGCTTTAACCCTCAAGACAGCTAGCATAACTCCTTTCGATAAACAAGACTCTGAGTCGTCGAATATTTTAACTGCAGGTTTTATTATCCATCAAAAAGGTAAAAAAACTGAAAAGAAATAAAAACATTGTTCAGAAATGTGAATATGATAAATGACGACGAAACAGGAACGAGGAGTCTACTAAAATCTAAAAAACTGTTAATAGGAGGTATTTTAAGGGATAAAGGATACTGCGAAACAAGAGGTACACATCACGAGCGATCGACGTGGGGATACGCACGTAGGATGAGAAGAGAGATTAAAGTTCATTAATTTAGAGAAATGTTCAAAGGAAATAACGGGCACGATATTCGATTCAGTTTGAGGAAGGAGAAGGGATAATGTCTCTTACCGAAGATGGCCAAAATGTCAGAATCTGTGGGGAGATAGAATTTCCACCATGCGGTTTTCTCCGTTACACAGCGGCAGCGAGCATTCAGAAACAGAGCACCGGCAGCTGCTTGCCAGCCGGTGTCTGGGATAAAAAAGTCCCTAACGAATTGGGGGCCGGGAAAGGGAGATAACTCTAAATGACTTATTCTAGGCTAGACAGAACAAACGTACTCTACCAAACTTCATCTGGGGTTTAGCAAATGATGAAAAGAAAATATCGTACACCGAAAATCACGTAAATTGATCAGGGTTATATATATATATATATATATATATATATATATATATATATATATATATATATATATATATATATATATATATATATATATAACCCTGATCAATTTACGACGTTGGATGCAAGTTGAAAAATACTTGTTATCCAGGGTTTCGAATCGTACGACCGGTAGTGAATAGTCATATCTCTATGCTGATGAGTCCTGATTGAAAAGGGACGAAACGTATACGTACATAGTCAATAAACAACAACAAATATTTTATATATATATATATATATATATATATATATATATATATATATATATATTTATATATATATATATATATAATTCTAAATGGACTACTTACAATTCGTAGGCATTACTATTATCTAGAAGGCTGATTCTAAACTCTATTTCTGAATAGTTCGCAAAAATTTGAGTTTTTGGACTTATCTTTCTTGTTTTGCGAACTAATTCCTATATGGCGTCGACGGATCGTCTTTTAGGCATAACATTTGATTTCCTTTTCTAAAAACAAACCTACTTGATCAATTTACATGATTTTTGGTGTACGATATTTACTTTCCGTCACGGGTATGTACATAATAAAGATTTTTCTTTTTTTTTTCATGGCGGGGTAGTTATGGACTTGCATTCATCTTATGAAAATCGCTCCAGACAAGGCATGAGGCGCCACTTGACCTAAGGAGCTTTAAAAATACTACTTAAAGGTCAGCAACTGGTCAACGGTAAGTGTTAGATGTATAGATTCTGACCGAGAAACATCGCTCATGGGAATTGAGAGCTAAACGGCAAAATATGGGAGGCGAGAGTTATGAGGTTGCCGAAAGTAAACCCAAGGTCTATTTTGTAACGGGGACTAAATCTGACACAACACCGGATCACTTCTAAAGTGAGTCGTTTAATATTCTGGTTTGCCCACGATTACCATAATTGGCAATGTTCAAGTACGACTAACTCTAAGCAAAGTTGTTTCCAACCGGAAACGGTGTCTGTTCGAAATTGGTTCCGATAATAAAAACTTCCTGTTTTGGTTAGTTTTGTACTGAATTTGGTGCTTCTTGCTTAAAAGTCCGAAAAAAAGATTTCTTTGTCTTTTACTGTTTAAGAGGTAAATAAGGGGCAGTAACTCTTATCAACTGTTGTTATTACATGTAACGTAATTTACAGAAAATTAATTAGTAATAAATGAACAACAAAGTATACAGCAATGGAAAATTTAAGAATTTATTGTGTTTATACTTGGGTTTTATACTGAATAAAATTCAGCAATTTGTTTGCAAATTTGGGCAATTTCTGCCGCTACATGAATTCTGCGAGATAGGAATCCACCATTTGCGTGTGGGTGCCACATTCAATTTTATTTATTTCTTTTTTGCTTCACACCACATACGTTCAACGTGGTTGGTGGTGGCCCCGGTTTGTGGATCAACAAAATTGTACTTGTGATTCACACGCAAATGATGGAATCCTTCGGCACCAAGGCGATCGTATGCTCGTAAAATCTGGCTCAAAATTACAATTAAGAGTTACTGCCCCTTATTTACCTCTTAAACAGTAAAAGACAAAGAAATCTTTTTTTCGGACTTTTAAGCAAGAAGCACCCTGAATTTTATTTTAAATAATTTATTAGACAAAAATAAATAATAACTGTTAAAATTTTATTTTAAATAATTTATTTGACAAAAATAAATAATCACAGTTACTAAAAATAAATAATCACAGTTACTGAAAATAAATAATCACAGTTACTGAAAATAAATAATCACAGAGGGAAAATAATAAAATAGGTTGTTTCAGAAATCATAGTACTGTCGGATCGCATATATCATATGGCCGAAGTAATTTACTTTTACTTGTCGACGTCAGAGAAACTCCTGGAGGTAGCTATTGAAATGTGCTGCACTTGTACCTCGCATGGACCTGAATTTGTCTTTAGCGTGACTCCATGAGCCTTCAATACGATTAGTGTGGATCGTATTGTCTACGGGATCCACAAAATTATACGTGTGGTTTACCACATCATGTAGGCCCTGCCAATCATTCCAACGTTTTCTTTTCTCCATTTGTGTCCATTAGTAACACTTGCAAGGAGATAGTGCGCAACCGACATTCATCTGCGGTTAGTACGTCTTGTACGATATAATTCATTATCATAAAATACAAAAGAAATTAAACCAGAAAATTGACTACCAGAAACTAGAGAAAATTAAACTAAAGAATACCGGAAGTTGTTAAGTACGAAGTTTATTATCGGGTACGGATGGCGGCGTAACACCGTAGCAGCGCCGCAGAAACTGCTCTTACAGTTAGTCGTACTTGAACATTGCCCCATAATTTCACTTGTAAGAAAGAGATAAACATTTTTTTTGTGAAATCATTTATTTTGTTTTCCTCCTCAATTTAATTTTCTGCGAACCTGCAGACCCCGGTCGCCATCTTGAATGTTGACTTTACAATACTATAGTTGATTCTTTCTTTCAAGCAATTCTAAATCATTCGTGAAAGCAGATTGTAAAAAAGTAAGTATTATTTGAAACTCTTTGTTTCACGATTTTGTTTAAAATTCGCTATCAACTCTTCAATATTATTATGGTTACTTGGTTGATCTGGTGGATGTGAATCGTAGTGTGTGTGCCTTATGGATTTCATGTTACTAACTCATGCTACGCTAAAAATAGCCATAGATTTTGAGTGAGAAACATTTTTATTTTTTAGGCGAATGCGAAACAAAATTGTGTATAGGCGATAATGATGGTGTCATGTTGTTTTTTTAAAAGATTATCACATGCTAACTCATTTCGAGTTAAAATCTGTTCAGTATTATGCATGAAATCTGAAGAAAACATTTAAAATGAGTAAAAATGCTAACACGATCGAGACTTTTACAAGATCGCGTCATATTTGAACCAGGAGTTTCCTGTATTGCTCATGGAGTCATTATTGTTTTTTTGTATCGCTCAAGACGAAAAACCATCAAAAGGTTTTTTCCCCTATTACTACATCATACTAAATTTCTTTTAACTCCAAAACGTTCACCATGTCATTATCTTAATATGTATTTATATATTATCGCAAGCAGGAAGGGAATACATGTTTTACCTTTTATGATTAAAAGTAAAAAAAAAAAATTAAGTCAGCTGACCGGTTTCGCCCATCACTCAATAGAGGCTGTATCAAGGGATTTTTTTAAAAAGGGGAGATGATACAATGCGAAAGCTATCGCTCTGTAGGCAAAAAGAGTTGTTTCACAAATTGGACTTATTTAGCGACCTCTAAAAAAAGTACTTTGCCTCTATCACGTCCATATATTTCATTTTCTGTTTATAATGGTGATATTCAATCTCTCTGTTTTTTGTTCTCCTCACGTTACTCTTTTCTCCGTTTTTAAGCGATATTCGCCGACGTTTCCTTTGAAAATGTGTTGGTTGACAGAAACCATGGGATTTAGTTTTCTAATTATAGTCGAACGTTTTTATTCTTTTTAAAAGTTTTTAATCGAATGTCTTCTGACGATTAAATACATTACTATAATTTTCCTCTCGTTTTTTTTTCTGCATGTAATAGTGCCCTAGACTCGCTATGGCTCCATTTATTCTATTTAAAAGCTTTATATATATATATATATATATATAATTTATACATTACGGATCTTGGTACTTGTTCAGTATGAGGCAGAATGTTAGACACAAGGTCAGGTGGGTTTTGAAAAGCCAGCTCACTAGGTGAAGTGAACTCTGACTTAAAGAAATACCTGAGCAGCCACGTTGGCAATCTCTGGTAGGGAAGCCTCAGATGATAAGCAATGAACTAACCTCTTCTTAGAGAGAAGGGAAAGTCTAGGAAGGTGGACCTCTTAGGACTAGACAGAATCATACCTCAGCCTAACAGCAACAAAGCCACTGTCAGACTGATTGTCGAGGAAATATCCCTGACCGGTATGAACAACACCTTCTCCAGCTGGAGGTATCAGGCAGATTGTATCTTGACTTCTTTCATAAACAATTTATGGAATTGGTCAGAAAGTAACGATAGCAAAATTCGAAGAATACTGACAATCAGAAAATTATCATAACAAAATTGTAAGAAGCAGACAAAAATGACTTGAACTGAGGTGACAGCTATTTTCCAAAATGTCAGGAGGAGGAGGAGCATTTATTTCTGTAAACATAAGTACAGGGTGTTGCAGCAAAATCCGACACTTGACAAAAAGTAAACGAAATACCAGGAGGTGCTGAGGAGTGTGGTGGAACCCTGGAAAGATGAGATTGCAGCCGGACGCCCCTCAAATTTCCAGCAGGACTCTGCTCCTCCATGTAAGGTTAAGACGAACCAGGTGTAACGGCTCAACAATGTTACTCACCACTTGTCCACGGACTTATACCCACCCTTGTCGCCTAACTGCAAACCCCCTTATTAATTCTTCTAGGGCATGATCGAGGCTAAGACCGAAAAGCATACCAACAACAGAGTCAACTGTCTCAATGCTGTCATCATGGATTCGTTCACCACTATAAACAAGGATATGATCACAATTACTCATTTTATGCCCACTTTCAGATGATCGTCTCTGCTGGTGGCGGTTACATTGAAAAATAAAGTAATATAATGTTGTTAAATAAACTGTCGCTTCTCTGCATATACAACTTCTGTTTTTATTGCCTATTTCGTTTTCTTTTTGTCAAGTGTCAGATTTTACCGCAATTACTTGCAGTGCTTTCTTCTATTCATTTCTTGTTTTCATGATTGTTGCTAAGGATACTATAATTTTTAATAATGAATTCTTAAAAGAGAAATGTTTAATCAGTATTGTTATCTGTCAAACTATGAAATTATGCCTTTTATTAACCTCAACACTAACTGGCGGTCGAGAATGCCTAGATCAGCATCAATACCCTAAAACTGCCCTTTCTTCATAATTAAGACCCTTGAAATGAAATATTTTCAAGCCAAATATAAAACATAAACATTTTTACAATCTACCAATATTCTTTTAAAAGCAAAAATAAAATGCTACAAGCAGAAAGTAACTGATTTTCTTGTTTATTTTATATTCACCTTTTACTTTGTCTACATGTTGTCTGGTCGCTTCCTTAATTATTATACGTAATGGGTCGATCTTCCATTCACCTCATACTATATCGTACGTAGATGTTGAGTGCAAGAAGGAAGAGAATTTTTGGAAAAACCTTTTTTAGATATAATTTCATATTTTTACTAAATTTTTAAATTTTTTATTTACTTAAATTCCGTTTAATTAAATTATTTGGATTATTCGAACTACTTTTCTCATCTTGGATGTTATTATCACAAACGTTTCGGCCGATGAAACCTCCGACCTTCTTCACGTGTATACTGTGGAATTCGTGAATCTTTCTGTCGAACTCGGGAATCTTTCTGTCAAACTCGGTAATCTACGGAATTTTGCACGGAACCCTTTATTTAATCCACATGGGTAGATTTTTCCTGTTCTATCAGCCATGACTAGGTAGAAGCCTTAAGTAATTCGTAATTGTATTATTTGTATCGCTCACACTGAGGATTGAACATTCAACCTTCCGAATACCTTTAGTCACTTAGAACTGATTATTATTTAGGACTTATATCCTTGCAAAATTCGACATACAAATTTCAGAGTTCGACCAGATGCACTTCAAGAAGGTTACATTGTGATAATAACATTCAAAATGAGAACAGTAGTCCGAATAATCCAAATAATCCAAATAATCCAAATAATCCAAATTATCAATCCTCATCACAAAAACTCTGACACAAAGATTTTTTATTCCTGTGTTCAGCAAGTAGAGTAATATAGTATCCTAATGAATATTAAATTAGTAACCAGGACATAATGCTTATGATTTATTCCAAGTAAATTGATTTTAATAACTTTATTTGTTTTCGAACGCACAACGTTGCATGATAATATTCTTCTTTATATCATGATATTTGATGTATGCTCATCACCAATTGTGGATTTACATGAACAATTAAAGGATAGATGTTTTCTCTCTTTCATTCACGACACCTTTTTAGTGAATTTAGCATTTGCTAAATCGTCACACATTCTCAATTATTCATAACATACATTTTTGTCTATTTTTCTCAATCGCCACTTCTAAGACATTTCAAAGACGCGACCGTTTTTATGTTTTTGAGGACCGTTTCAAGTGCTCCTACAAATATTGGTATAAGAGTACTTTCATCGATTCATATAGTGTTTCTATCTCCTTCGACTGGGACCGAAAAGTTTACTATTCTTCAGGATTCTTTCCTTCTTGTTGGTTATTATAATGTCTATTTCATGGCTTCAGTGAGTTTAGTTAATCTAGTAATATATCAACGAATATTAAGTTATTAACCAAGAAATGCTTTCGTTTTAATTCATTAGGATTAATGACAATGTAATCTTGTAAATCTTGTAAATCATCATCAGTGGTACTTTTTTATTATTAATTAACGTGCAGGTTGAGGGGCATCATCCTAACCGGTGAGGGTCGGTCTATGTAGCTGGTTAGCTGCACCCATGGCAGATCTAACTCCACACCTCGAAGAAACTCTATCATGAGGATCAACTAAAGAGAGCTTCCACACATCACGTATCAACTGGGTCTTTCATATCAATAAAGGTTTATTTTAAGCAAAACTTGTATGGAGGATGTCACTACTTGCTCAATACTTTTCATGATAGATACTAAATCTTTCACCAACCAAAGCTGTTTGGTTGTGTTTTTACGGCATAGCAACCCTTTTTGGATTATTTAATTCCAAATACGATCGATTTGGTAAAAGTTTATGCTTCACGTTCTATATAGCTTCAAATATTTATTCATGGTGTTTCGTTTGCTTGTTTTGTTTTTTGCATATTAATCCTTTTCACGTTCTATATATCTTCAAATATTTATTCATGGTGTATCGTTTGCTTGTTTTGTTTTATTGCATATTAATCCTTTTCACGTTCTATATATCTTCAAATATTTATTCATGGTGTTTCGTTTGTTGTTTTGTTTTATTGCATATTAATCCTTTTCGGGCAATTTAATGCCGAATATGGTCATTTTGGTGAAATATTTTATGTTTTAAGTTTTTTATATCTTCAAATATTTATTTATGATGTTTGCTTTTCAATTGAAAATTGTTGATTTTTTTGACTTTGCAAAACATAATTGAGTTTTGCAAAGGGAAAGAAAATAAACAATAACATCGATGTTTGGTGCATTTTTGGTCAGGAAGTCAGTATCTTCAGACAGCCTTAACCAACTAAAGTCAACAGCCTGCATTTTATAGCGACTGACACTGCCAAGTATAATCTTTACATTGGACATCTGTATGCTTTTCATAGAGATATACCTGTGTTGGATAGCCCTTCACAATAATTTATACCTTCGTATTTTCTCTGCCGATTCCGTCGTCCAGTGGTTGAGTCTTTCTTCGCCTCTGCACTGCCGTGACCATCTCCGGGAGCTGTCTGTAACAAAGGACCTTTCTCGCTTCATAAAACAACAATCTTATTATTTTTAATTACTTTTATTCAGGCGTCGTTTGTATTGCCGTGGCGTTGTCTTACTATCGTTGATAGAGAGAGATTTACGAATATCGCAGTTAGATTATTACTGTTGTCCCAACTATTCCTAGAGAGAGAGGGGGGAGGATCCTTGCGCCTGTCTTCCATTGAGGGAATATTCCCTTCTGTTACCGTCACATTTTTTGGATCTTTACTCTCTCGCTTCTAGACAGTTACTGATTTAAAATCCAACCCAACGTTCTCACGCTAGAGAAATCTCATACAAATCTCGGGACAACACACGGATGTGATCTGACTTCTGTGACCCCCAGCTCTCGTCACTCGGTAACCCTGTCATGGTTGCCCTCCGACGGTGGGAACCAGCCTTGTTCCGCACTCGACTTCCCCGTGCTAATTCGCGCAAGTCAAACCCGACTTCCACAGATGCGTCCATCTCTCCAGGACTATAATCTAACACTCTGATAAAGGTTTTTATATAATCCCTAGTTACGTCCGTCATTATATAACAACTGAGCATGTCCCACATGCACCCTCTGATTTATTTTCAATTGCAAAACTTTTAAATAATATTTCTTTTTTATTTACAGATAAAAATTTCAGCTGAGAATAAATGAACTCATCTAATGAATATTTTACACTGTGAAATGTTAATATGCTGGAGTCATTTGAGTGGTTCGGTATCTGCCAAGAATGACAGCTAAAAGGAAAACTTATCTTTCTGAAGTAAACAAATTAGCAATTTAAAAGGGGTTCTAATTGTCAAAGGTACACATGCAAATACATTCTGAGTTTCAGTTACCTACTAGACACTATCCTCAAGTGTTGACTATATTTTTGTACAAGTGTTCGTAAGGACAACCTGACATGAGGATACTTCCCCTTACAAGAAAACCCTGGTCAAATATTTAAAATAACATATTATTCAAAGCACAAATAAGATCCTCTATACACTGGCTCATACAAGGTCTGATGGTACCTCAAGTAACAGAGATTAGCTGGATACTCCATAGAACCAGTTAACTTGTCAATTAAGGAGATGAACTTTTATGTTCTTCACTTCATTACTGACTCAATGTTTGAGAAGTAAAAGAGAACTTTAGTTTAACATTCGGATATCTATGTATTTCATATAGAAATCAAGTGTTAGCTCCAGAAAGGGACGCCCTTGATTACTGAAACGAAATGAAAAGAAGTGAAAATACGTATTAATGTTAAATGTGTGCATTTGCATTTTTACATAATAAGAATTTAAAATATTAGTGTTCTTGTCAGGTATATTAAACAGGATATTTACTGTGATATTTTGAAAAGCCATAAAAAGAACACATACTGAAGAAATACCTAATATCTGTATTCCCATATACATATAGGAGAACACTTTTTTCTTTCGAATTATGTGTATCTACTTTTTCATATAATTCGCTCTGAGCAATACATATGGAAACATATATAGAAAATACACTTTATCTTGTGAAATATGCGAAACTGCATTTGCACACAGATCTAATCTTAACATGATCATGTGGATAGAAACTGAAAAAGTACATGAACAATATTACTCAAAAGTAAAAAAAAGAAAAACAACAATGCCTAAACCCACAGAACAGAATCCATTGCCGTATATACCCTGTGTATCTTCCTGTTCAAGTAACTCAAAATTGACACATCACACACACAAAAATACAAGAGAAAAAACATTTTCCTGTACATTTTGTGTCTTTACATTTTCTCACAAGTCCAAACTAATTACTCATATGCGAAGACACTCTGGGGAGAAACCGTTTTCCTGTGAAGTATGCGGATCTTCATTTTCTCAAGGATCAACTCTGAAAGGGCACATGCGTACACACACTGGAGATAAACCATTTTCCTGTGAAATATGTGCTACATCGTTTTCTGTTAAATCAACTTTGAAAGTTCACATGCGTAGACATTCCTCGAGTGTCTTCGGTCTCTCTGTACAAGGGTTTGTCAGGACCACCTGACATGAGGATGCTTACCCCTACAAGTAAACCCTGACCAAATATTCAAATTACATAGTATCCGCAGCACAAATAAGATCCCCTCGTATGAGGAATAGTGCATCTTCTCCTAGTGATGTTACCTCAAGTAACACCACGTGCTGGATACTCCACCAGACTAGATAAATTCTTGTCCTGGAATCTGGTAATACCAACAGACCAAAAGAAAGATATACTATGACATACTTGACTGGTCAGTTGGGGAGAGAAGAAATTATTCTTAACTTTTTTACTAACTCAATGTGTGAGAAATAAAGGAGAATTTTAATAGAATATTCGGGTATCTATGTATCTCATATAGAGATCAAGTGTTAGCCCCAGGAAGGGGCCCCTTGATTTCTGAGAACTTCGACTGAAGTAAAATTAAACATTGTGAGAAACCATTTTCCTGTGACGTTTGCAGAATTTCATTTTCTTTGCAATCAAATTTAAAAAAGCACCTGCGTATACACACTGGGGAAAAACCATTTTCCTGTGAAATATGTGGATTTTCATTTTCCCAGCTATCAAATTTGAAAAAGCATATGCGTATACACACAGGCGAAAAACCATTTTCCTGTGAAATATGTGGATCTTCATTTTCCGAGAAATTAAATTTGAATAGGCACATGCATATACATTCTGAAGAGAAACCATTTTCCTGTGAAGTGTGTGGATCTTCCTTTTCTCAGTTATCAAATATGAAAGGGCATATGCGTAAACATACTGGGGATAAACCATATTCATGTGAAATATGTGGTGTTTCGTTTTCTTACAAATCAATTTTGAAAGGGCACATGCACATACACACTGGCGAGAAACCATTTTCCTGTGATATTTGTGGATCTTCATTTTCTCGGTCATCAATTCTGAAAGAGCATGTGCGTATACACACAGGGGAGAAACCATTTTCATGTAATGTTTGTGAATCTTCATATTCTCATAAATCCAACTTGACAAGACACATGCGAGTACACACGGCATAAAAATGAACATCCAGTGTTAGCAAAGGTCATGGGAACGTATATCAGAAATAATTGTAGGAAAAATGTAATACACCATCCACTATGACTATGTAATCTCTACAGCTACAAACGCAGCTATTAAACCTAACAGTAACATGAGACAAGACAAGAAGAGTAGCAACCCAAGTTGGTCAGTGATGCTTGCCTAAACATAGCTGAGGAGAAGAAAGAAAACTAAATACTACATGTACAACATGAAAAGAAACGAGAAGCTTTTAATTATTCCAGTAAGCACAGTAAACACTGGCTCATAAAAAGAACGCACAAACTACGTAGAAGGGAGATACAAAAAATTGCACTGAAATGGACTGTCTGAATCTCCTCCCAAAATCTGACAGAGTGTATGAATGTGTGACATCCGGTAGGGTCCTCCATCGCCAACAAGAACAAATAGATATGCAATTGAAAACAAAGAGTAATCTACTTTAGAGTTTGTCTTGCAGAATTCTTTTGTAAACCCAAGTTGACAAGACACAATGCTAGACACTATTCTACAGTGTCTTTGGTCTCTCTGTACAGGATCTTATCAGGATAACCCTTTTTCAATGATTTATAAACAATCCCGTTTGAGATGCAAATGTCATCAGACATTATATTTCTCTCCTTGCATCTAGCAGGGTCTTTGCTAGACGAGATGAAACTCATGGACTCAATTCCATTTCTATAGTGCATATATGTCGACGAACTCAACCAATTTTTGTATTTTGTTTTCATAACAATTTCCGAACTGTTTTAATAAAACTGATTTTAACTGTGGAGCATAAAAATTGTCTTTTTAGCCAAAATCTGCAACCCTTTTCTTCATATAAACCAGACAAATCTTCCAGCTCTTTTACAATTGTTTTTTTTGTTATTGTCTGTGTAAACCAGGTAATCTCAGTTTCTATGCCAACATACCTGTTATGTTCCATTTTCCTGCTCAGTTCTACATGGCGACTATGGAAACGTACATGTTGAAATTTCTATGTTATTGCACAGGCGACAAATTTCTTCAATAAACATGCTGCTGTGACAAGTACAATTTGAAAAAAACCTTAACATAAATATAAGAGAAAATATAAAGAGGAGTGTAAAAGGCACAATATGTACAGATAAATAAAGCCCCATCAGGGGAAAAGCAATATGTAAAAATAAATAAAGCCGCATCTGGGGAGGTGCCGCTATGAGTACCCTTTCGTGCTTTGACAGAGTACAAAACCGGCTTCGAAATCTAGTGGAAGATGTCCTATTCCCTTCGCTACAGCCTTTTTCTCACAGAAGACAGGTTGCTAATATTTCTCTACCCTATCGTTATTTTCATGGTAGGTCCTCGACTGAGTTTCAATCTATGGCTCATCTACAAATACTCATCTTCTACAACCACTATAAATAATTTTCCTTTCTTCCGCTGTGTACCTAAAACAAAACAGAACTTCAATGAACAACGTTTCTTACTAAAGTCTTCCCGTCTATGGGACACAATACCATGCGACTGCCTCCCAGCTAACTACTACATGGTCGTTTTTCAAGTCCAATTAAAACAAATTCTTGTTGAGCCGTCCCCTTAAGTAATCAAATTCTGACCAGTTACAACCATCGTTACTAATGCTCACGATGTTGTCTCACCGTTCACCTAACAAATTTATTAACCCTTATCCTTGGGTGACCTATGCATCTTGATAAGTAAAGCTTACATTCAACTATTATCAAATATTTGTAAAAAGTTTAAGCTTCTTATCTCGTAGGTAGTTTTAGGGGCTAAAGAAAAAAAACTACTGTGTTACATTTGGACGATAGTCAGGATGGACGGATGACAGGGCTACCTGTTTTCTCCAAGAGTCGAATTAAAAGAAAGGGTAGCATTGGTCACTATATCCCTTCGCCTAAGAGTACTGACCTGTTCACTGACCGAATTACCATTCAAGTGTCGGGGCCTCTAATTTATTTTATTTTGCCAACTATGTAGATCGCGAATAACTCACTATCTCTCATATTAATACTTATTTACATTATCATTACTTCGTTATTCTGGCTAAAATGATATTTTTTTCTACCTTTTCGACTTCATAATTAGGGTCTATTTTATTGACAGGAATTTAGCAGGAAGCTGTTTTTATATATTACAACAATGTGAATTATGGGCCGAAAATGTTATCCAATGAAAGACGAATCTGACGTATCTCTTGTCTCCACTATTTTATTTAATTTTGGGGGGATTATGTAATAGATGCTTACTTGTAAAAATCGTATATATTTCTGTACGGATTGCTTTTTAAAAAGTTTGCTTTTTCCATATGTAAACTAAAAACGCTGCAATAAACCGAATCACTCATGTGTGACCAACGAAAGTGAAAAATAGTGTATAGTTTAGTATGGTGTAGTTTAAACTATGGTAACTCGTTTTTCCTGATACCCAGCCAGCCCAGAGGACGGATATCTATGCAGCAACCATTACTTTATACCATTCACAACTCTTCTTCATTTTCGTACACATTACTACATTATCTACAGAAGAAACTATTTATTACTACACTATCTACAGAAGAAACTATTTATTACTACACTATCTACAAAAGAAACTATTTATTACTACACTATCTACAGAAGAAACTATTTATTAATACACTATCTACAGAAGAAAAATGTCAGAAGAGAGATGAATTATTTAAAGTAAAAAAAAAATAGAATAATATTTTTCATTAATTAAAAAAGAAAATATCTTTGCTTCAGCTACCGAAATTCAAAAAATATTAAAAAAGGTAACTATACTTTTTTAAATTCAGAGTCGTATCTTAAGTAAGCAAAGCCTCGTATGAAAGAAAGCTTGTAGAATCGCTACGACCAGCCAGAGGATATTTGTTACGACTTCTTTTCTTTCTCTGTTTGCTCAACCCTTCGTCTTCGAGATAGAGAAGATGTTATCTCGTAAAAGCACGTTGGGTGAAGATTCCGGCCAATCAGGGACCAACAGGTCAGCTTGACCACGCGTGATTTGACTCCTTATAAAAGAAGACACAACAACTCACGCACTCTTTTTTCGCTCTTTTCTTTTCTGCTTTCGGCCGACTGCACACGCAAGACATCGTCGTCCCCCCACCGGCTCGACTGAGGAGGTGGGGAAGGCAAAAGTAAAAAAGTAGGTAATCTCTTAATTCTTACCACAAATAACGAACTATTCTGTCAAGCGCACACATATTAGAATTGCCACAGAAACACATCAAACAGGCTCGCATATACGCACTCATACAAACATGAACGTAAACAAACCGAACATTTCACTGGTACACGTTCGTACAAATGGAACTTTTCACTTCTTAAAAATTAACTCAACTATTCTCTGTAACTGGTAGCTTTACAAAATGTCTTAGTCAAATGAATTTTTTGTTTAATATAAATGTTTTACTCGAATTGTTGATTTTACTAAATATCAATCTTCTGTATAAGCTTTATTATTCCTTCGCTTTCTTTCTGATATAATTCCAGATATAATAATGTTTTCTTTCTTCGTTTTGTTTGTTTTATTCTGTTAATTTTATCCACACGTGGTCGGGCCACTTCGAACAGTGGGAATGAGATGCCGCTATAAAGGCATCTCTCCCACAACCTTTGGTCGGGACACATCACATGGGTTTAACCCTTTGTTCGAACCAACCCCCGGCTATAAGCTAAATACATTAGATACTGTGATAGAGTTTGAAACCGTAAATAACGTACTAGATAGTGAAACAACCATATGTAACCTTTAGTTAAGCTAGATAAATAGTATCGTCATTTATACGTTTTCTAATATAAAATTACTCTATATAAGCTGTAACAGAAGATAGTATTTGTTACAGATGAAAGCCCATAGCAATTACATAATTTCGATCTATTTGGGGGGGGGGCGCTAGCATGTTCTCACTCACGGAGTGATTAATAGCTTGTTCGGTAAGAACATACTTGCATGTTTTTACTCACAGATTTATATACACATTGTTAGATAAGAACACTGTTTGGGATAAGCAGCTTCTGTTTCTGCCAAAACATTTTGCCGCGATTTATGAACAGTCTGATTTTCAGCGTCCTGTTGACAAGATGCCATATTTTCTTTTCTCGACTCTTGGCAGGACTTTGATGAGAGGAGACATGAAAGCAAACTTAAACTCAATCCCATTTTTATAGTAAATACATTTCTATATTACATGCATAATCAACCTATTTTGTATCCATGTTGACTTAAATGGTAGAAGTGTCTCCTTTTAAACGAGACTTGGTAACTCAGTTTCTTTATATTGAATAAGGCCAGTAGGATGGATATTGATACAGCAACCACTACTAAAAAATAGAGATCCGACATTTTTCTCCATCTCTACACATTTATATCCGAGAGTTCTTCTTAATTAATTGTTTTCTTTATTGGACACGTAACTCCGGTGGGCTTTCCCGATGCCACAACTCCATAGATAATAGGCTACTTGTGTGAGCTTACCCTAACCCTAACCCTAACCCACCTTGCTGAACTTACTCTAGCCAAAGACAAAAATGATAAGTTCAAACCAGACGCCCTACCTAAAAACAACCAATTCGCCTCCTCCCTTGAGGATCACACTTACTAATATCCGTGGGCTTAGAACTAACCTTGATGATGTATAATCTTAGAAAACTATCCGGATATCCTAGCACTAAGGATGCAAGCCTATACAGGGGCATCGTCTGGTATGTTCCATCTCTATTTTAGCTGTTTTTCTATCTCGGTTATCAAGGGCTGTTAGTTTCATTGTTTCACGGTGTGAAGTCCTTTATTGCTCAACTAAAAATGACCATCGCTGGTCAAACACCTGTAACTTGATCACATGTATTGAGGTATAGCAAGGTATCATGTTTCAGAGCATCACTATCCAGGTTGCTGTTGGAAGTATTAACATTAGCAGTAAGTGACATCAGAGAACAAAATCGTGATGCCATCCAGCGTTGCTGAATTTAAATCGTCAACAACTTCCTGGAACCATACAAAAACGTTCTCTGCACGTTTCTCTGCTGTCTTTAAAAAACATCTATTTCTCTAGCTTGTTTGTTCATTTGCTTTTGACAACTGATGAAGATTCGATGAAGAATCGAAAACGTTCGTGCAACCTGTGAACCCCATGAAACATTTATTATTTTTTTGATTATAATACAAAATAGACCACCAGAAAAATTTAAAAAAAGAACAAAGGTATAATTAAACAGACAGATTCTGTTATTTTTAAGAATGTTTGCATAAATTTGTAAATGCTGGCTAAATACACACACACACACACACACACACACATACATATATATATATATATATATATATATATATATATATATATATATCCAGATCTCTTGGTGAGGGATGTCCGCTTTCACCGATGCTCTATGTGCTTGTGTTAAGACCTTTCCTTCACAGGCTAAGGGTGAATCCGGTCCCAAATGAGATTACTTTGGCAGCTGCTTTGCCGACGACTTGACTGTGCTTGTAACGAGCAGTGCCGAGATTAGTGTCGTTGACAGAGAAATCAGAATGTATGAAACGATAACAGGGGCCCAAATTAACTGTGACAAGTCTGTGGGCTTGCACATTTGTGCCTGGAGGGATGTATCCCTGCAGGGACCTTTTAGCTGGCGTCTGGTTTGGTCCTGATCTTTAGCTGGAGAAACATTGGTCGGAAGTATTGGAAGCGATTCAGGTCGCAGCTGGTCTGTGGATCCGTAGAAATCTTTCGTTAAAGGGGATAGTGGAGGTGTGTTTCTCTCACATTTATCCAATCATCCTATATCGACTATCAGTGTTTCCACTTCCGCTCGATACACTGCTTGAGATGCGCGGGCCTTTTCAAGTTTTTGTGGCTTGGTAAGGCCCCTATGGTCCGTCGCGAGATGTGTTATCTGTAGTGTTACTGCACTGACGATTCACCGGTGAGGGGACGAGTTACGGCCCCTGGCGATGACTCAGTTAGAATGTATTTTGACCGCCAATAAACCTTGTTACTTATCCTATACTTCTCTCCGTCTTACTACTTACTTAACCCAGCCGATAACCTTACATGGTGACAGATAAAGGATACAATTTGTGGAGACAAAAAACAAAGTAAAAGATCGGATATCGTAGTAAGAAAAACAAAGGATTTCTAAGATAAAGAAAATTCTACTATCGATAAACAAACGACTTACGGAAAACGGTCCCACAAGCAAACAAAAAAGTAAGAAAAGAGAGAACAGTGAGTACAGAAATTTGTTTTTCTTATATATATCGTATACTTTTGAAAAATGCCTCACACGGACATAAAGCAATATTCTGCTAATATACCACTCCTCGAACGAATGACTCTCGTTGGAAATGTTGCTAATAACTGGCGAAAATTTAAACGAAATTTTCTCAATTATTCGATCGCTAGTAGATTGTCTAAAGAATCATATACTTCATATCCGACATCGGTATTTTTGGCAACTATCAGGGAGGATAGTTACGATATATATGAAGGGTTGAAGTTTAACTCTGAGGAAGAAAAGACGAACCCAGAGAAGGTGATGAAGAAGTTTGAGGATTTTTTCGTGGGCGAAACGCACGAAGCTTACGAATCCTATACATTCCATCTTCGCAAGCAAGAAGTATCGGAAGGTATCGAGACCTATATAGCTGCTCTTCGGCAACTTGCAAAGAACTGTAATTTCGGACAGCTACAGGATAAGCTTATTCAAGACCAAGTCGTTGTCGGAGTTCGAAGCGATACCGTCAGAGAAAAGTTACTGTCTGATAAACAGCTTACTCTAGACAAGTGCCTACAAATAGGTAGAGCCTACGAAACTTCGAAACAACAGACGCAGACCATTTCCTCCGGTGCCGATGCAGCGGATCCTCAAATCAACCGGGTTACGAAGCGAACCTACAAGACAAACTTCACCAAACAACCACATCCGAAATCGAAAATGCCTAGCAAATGCACACGCTGCGGGAAATTTCCATTCCACAATAGAAATGACTGCCCAGCAAAAGATGCACGCTGCATAATTTATTCGCAGAAAGGGCATTATGCAAAATTTTGCAGAACCGATAAAGTGAAGGTTAGAGAAATAAGAGAGGAAGAAGAAAATCATTTTTTAGGTTCTGTCACTCTCGAAAATATAGGTACAATTACCACTGAGGATAATACAAATTGGCAAGCTAAAATAAAGGTCACCACTAAGACCTGTACCAAAATTATAAATTTTTGGCTGGATACAGGTGCAGATGTGACCGTAATCCCGGACCGGTTCTTCAGGAAAAATTCCCCACTCATCCAACCCATAAACAAAAGACTGTACGGACCGGGTCATCATGAGATAAACCTCATAGTATGTGTGAAGGCCAAACTGGCCACGGAAAAAGTAAGCTCGCAACAAGACCTTTATGTTATAGAGAGTTTGCAAGAACCTCTACTGGGAGGACCAGCAATCAAAGGCCTCAACCTGCTGAAAGCAGTTAATAGAGTAACAAGCGAAGGGCACCAGTATAAGAAAGAGTTCCCAGAACTGTTCACAGGCCTAGGGAAACTGGAACATGTGTACCAGCTACGTTTGGAGGCAGGAGCTCATCCCTTTTCCATTGCTACCCCTAGAAGATTGCCGTTGCCGATGAAACAGAAGGTTCAGGAAGAACTGAAACGTCTGGAGAACGAGGACATAATCCGTCCAGTCAAATCACCAACTGATTGGTGTGCCCAATAGTCGCCGTCCAAAAAGCTAACGGTAAAGTTAGGTTATGCGTCGACTTTACCAAGCTAAACGAGAGCGTGAAACGGGAAAAATTTCCTTTACCCACCACAGACCAATTACTGGATGAGCTCGATGGAGCCACAGTGTTTAGCAAGCTCGACTGCAACAACGGTTTCTACCAAATCGTCCTACACGAAAAATCGCAGGTCCTTACCACATTTATAACACCTTATGTGGGTACTGTTTCAAACGACTTCCATTCGGGATAAGTTCTGGGCCAGAAATCTTTCATAGGGAGATGACACAGGAATACAAGGAGTCATCTGTGATATAGATGACGTCCTAATAAGTGGAAGAAACCAGCAGAAGTACGACCAGCGACTAAAAGCAGTACTGCAGAAAATGAAGGTTGCAGGAGCTATACTCAACGTTAAATGTTTATTTTCTGTCAGAAACATACAGTTTCTGGGTCACATTATATCAAAAGAGGGAATACAAATAGATCCAGAAAAAGTAGCAGCAATTATGGACTTGCCCAGACCTGAGAATGTATTCGAATTACGACGCTTACTGGGCATGGCAAACCAGGTCGGAAAATTTTCTAGGAATCTAGCCGAAACCACCAAACCACTCCGAGAGCTTCTTAGGAAAGAGTCAGAATGGATCTGGGATGAGCCTCAGAAAGTAGCATTCCAGACCCTGAAGAAGCAACTGAGTTCTGCACCAGTACTGACTCATTACAATTCCAACAAGCCGACAAGGGTATCAACAGATTCATCTAGCTATGGCCTAGGCAGTGTACTATTGCAGAAGCAAGAAAATGACTGGAGACCGGTATTTTATGCTTCACGATCTCTGACAGAAACAGAGCAGAGATATGCACAGGTTGAGAAGGAGGTACTAGCAGGCACTTGATGTTGTGAAAAATTTGCGGACTACTTGGTCGGAATGCCAAAATTCACAGTCGAAACAGACCACAAACCACTGTTGGCACTGTTGAAGTCGAAGCGACTCGACGAATTGACTCCAAGAATTCAACGTTTCCGCATGAGGTTAATGAGATTCTCCTATGAAATCATATACACAACGGGAAAAGACCTCACAACAGCAGACGCTTTGTCCCGAGCACCTGGGAGTAGTCTTGTTATACAGGATATCCAGCAAGAGACAGAGACCGACTCATTTATTCGCTCAGTCATAGGAAATATCTCGATAAACGATTGGAGGATATCCGAATAAAACAAAATACTGACCTGGTCAGTAGTCAGGTAATCAAATATTATTAGATGGACCACTGTCTCGAAAGAGCAAGGCGGGACTCCGAAGTAAAACAGTACTGGTTTGTCAACCAGGACCTAACAGTTTACCAGGGACTTCTAATGCACCAGAGCCGACTTGTCATTCCTAATATACTTCAAAAAGACATACTAGAGCGTCTACATGAGGGACACCAAGGTATTGTCAAATACCGAGCACTAGCTCGCGAAAGTGTGTGGTGGCTGTTACGTAAAGACGAGAGTTATCTCCCGTTGACTCCCACCGTCACTCTTGACGGCAACCTCCCACTACTTGTATTAGTAGTAAACGGCTATGTAATCAGTGTAAATAAATTCTTGTTATGTTCGCACGTGTCTCGACTCTGTTAATGAATGCTTCAATAACAAGTTACTAATATGGCTTTATTTATTACTCACCTGTATCAACCCATAATATAAAATGGTGTCAGAATAGAACATCGAACCGTCAACACTCACAGCCGTATATAAATATTTTCAAAAAAAAAAAAAAAAAAAAATGGAATTTTTACCACATCCAAAAGAATTAAATTTCTCTTCGGATTTTTATATTATGCGTTGATACAGGTGAGTAATAAATAAAGGCATATTAGTAACTTGTTATAGAAGCATTCATTAACAGAGTCGAGACACGTGCGAACATAACAAGAATTTATTTACACTGATTACATATAGTAGTAATACAAGTAGTGGGAGGTTGCCGTCAAGAGTGACGGTGGGAGTCACTTAAGTCAACGGAAGATAACTCTCGTCTTTATGTAAAATCTCCGTTTTTTATTTCTTTGTTTTAACTGAAAAATAAAAGTATTTTTATTTTTTAGAGTTTTCTCATTTAGTCTCTGTATCGGGCTGGACACTTAATTGGTCTCCCTTTCTTTGTAGCGTTTGGTATTATTTTGTTTTCCGAGCCCGTTTTTGATACGACTTGTTTTCGACTATTTTCTTGGTTTATTATGTTTTCATAGTCGTGTTCGATTTTGTACTTTTGATTTTCTTTTGTTTTTAAAATATGACGTCTGTTGCGCCGTACATAATTTCCTTGTTCTGTTTTTATTAGATATGAACGAGGCTCTTTTAATTTTTTCACAACCTTACCTTTTCGGTTCCATTTTTCTTGTGAAAGAATACGGACAGTATCGTCTTTCTTTAGTTTTGGTAGCTCTCTGGACTTATTATTTATTTCACGCTTTTTCATTGTTTTGTTATGCATGATATTTGGAAGATTTGTCCTTAGCGTTCTTTTCATCAACTGTTGGGCTGGTGACGGGGTTTTTATCTTTTAATGGTGAAGTCCGTAACGCTAACATTGCTAGGTATGGGTCTTGTCTACTTTCAAACGATTTCTTTAATGTTCTTTTAATTGTTTAAATGTTTCTTTCTACTAAGCCATTCGACTGTGGATAGTTCGGACTTGTCGTGATATGCCTGAAATCCCAATCTTTAGCAAATTGTCTAAATTCTGATGATCGGTACTCGGGTCCATTGTCACTAATCACTATTTGTGGAATGCCAAATTTTGCGAAGGTGTTTTTTATTTTATTGATCACCGTACTTGATTTGCAGTCATCAAGTTTGTGGATATCGAAATATCTAGTCGTGTAGTCTATTATCACTACATATGCTTTACTATATAAGTAAAATACGTCTGTCGCAACTTTGGTCCATGGTGTTACGGGTATTTCATGGTGTATTAGTGATTCTGACGGTTGTCGGTTTCTGTGATCTAGACAATGTGTGCATGTGCTAACCATTTCTTTTATTTGATTGTTTATGTTAGGCCAATATACGACCTCTTTTGCTCTTGTAATGCACTTTTCTATGCCCAAATGTCCAGTGTGGATTTTTTGTAGGGCTTCCTTCCTTAGGGAGGTTGGGACCACTATTCGTGTACCTTTCAATACTAGTCCTTTTACAACCGATATGTCATCGCGGACTGGCATATATGGTGCTATTGTGGGTGGCACTTCCATTTTTTCTGGCCAAGTTGATGTCGCATATTTCATGAGCATTTTTAGTGTTGGGTCTTTCCCAGTCTCCTCACGGTATATGTTGAGTTTTTGGTCGCTCATTGGATATTGTTTTATAATGGTATGGATATATTTGTCCATTTCTGTATCCGATATTTCTTGTTCGCTGTCTGATATGTATGCACGTGATAATGCATGAGCAATTACGGATTCTCGCCCTGGAATGTATATTACTTCGAATTCGTATTTCTGAAGCGCGAGTATGAATCTTTGTATTCTCGGAGGGCTTTTTGTAATGGATTTTTAAAAAATTTGCCTTAATGGTTTGTGATCGTTTTCTATGAGAAATTTTCTTCCATAGATATATTGGTGGAATTTGTTGCAGGCGAACACTATGCTGAGCGTTTCCAATTCTATCGGGCAGTAATTTTGTTCTGCTGAGGTTGTCGATCGTGACGCGTATGACACGGGTAACCATTTTTCATCATGTTTCTGTTGTAACACTGCACCCAATCCATGTTTACTGGCATCGGTGGTGATTTTAATTTCTTTGCTGGGATCATAAAATTTTAAAATTGGTAGGCTAGCTATTATCCGTTTTAGTTTTTCTATAGCCTCTATTTGAGGTTTATCAAATGACCACAGCGTATCGTTGTGTAGCACTGTAGGGCAGGTCGATTTTCCACTTTTTTTATAAAATCAACGCTGCTACGGTGGCGAAAGCTGGGGTTTGGTGTTGTGAGAACTGATACCAAAAATTAGATTCCTAACTTTAAAACTTAACTGAGCATTTAGTTTTAAAGATCGGGTACGAAAATGTTCAGAAATACCTAATTTCCGCAGGATTTTGCTGACAAATTGACTTCAAAATTTTACTATTTCACTAATAAATCCAGATAAAATTGATATTTTTTGTTAGATACAATGAATAGAAAATATATTCAAACCAGAATTCTAAGTATGAATCACCACTAGTAAAATATGTCATTTTTTAACTGTATTCAATAAATGAGAACTGTAGAAATTGTACAAAATTACAAAAAAGGCTAATCACTTTTACATTTTTGGTCATAATTACTTTTAAAAATATATAAATAAAAGTGTATTATACAATAATACTACTAGAAACAGATTATAGGAACAAATGTTTTAAATTTGAATTGTTCATTGAACAATGTGCTAAAACCTACTGCACCATATAAAATTATGGGTAAGCTTACAGTGTAGTCCTCAGGCCATAACTTCTAAATAAAAAAAATAAAACAACGCTTACCTTATATAAAAACGCATCAGAATGAAATTCTCTACAAACCTGCATAGTTTAAGCATGTGAAAACCGAATTTAATTTCATACATTTTTGTCTTTCACCTGAAGTGTAAACGATTTTGAAAATACCACCATATTGGATTAAGACTGTAATGAAATGTCGCGCCATGTTCTTGTTTTAACTGCTGACTCTTTTCTAGCTACGATAAATAATAATTAGTTTTGATACCGTTAATTTCGCTTTTTAAAGTACGCGATTCGATATATTTATTTAAATTTGTTTTGCATTGAAGTTATTTTTGTTTTAGCTTATGTAATTTTTGTTGTGAGGACAATACTGTAAGTTTACCAAATTATGTTATAATAGAACTAAATTGTTCCCTGTAGTTTCCCTTCGAAGTAAATGAAGGTCTTATTTGGTGACACAATGTTTTGGTTATAATATGCTTGTGCCTTGCTTCTTGCCGCTAGTCACCACTTAAATCATTCATTACCTCTGCAGTAAGATATAAATTATACAGAGGACCACTAATACTATGAAATGCTACCTGGGGCAAATCCTGGTAATTAGTTCCACAAAGTTTCCCTAAAGGACCAGTGAAAGTGGTAGGGCTTCTTGTAGTTCCATCAATTAATTTAAAGATGGCTCTAAATGGCAGTATGTAACTTTCTTTTAAATTTTTTCTCCAAAGCTGTAACCATCCTGGTTTCACAACCAGTGTTTGTACTGGTATTGCCCACCAGAATTGCCTTAATAGTATTTACACTGTTGTACTCTTCTAGAACAGCAGCAACATCCTCTGCTAGAAGAACACCAGTTGCACCAATGTTGGGTATCACTCTATGGGTGAGATATTTACTTGCAGTTCCTATCTCTCTGGTAAATGTTAAGTGGCGCTCTGGTCCCTTGCTTTTCTTAATCATTTTTTCACCATTTTCCCCTGTAACTTCCTTGTAATACAAAGTGTCCTTATCAACCCTGGAATCAACTCCAATGCAGATAAGATGTTCATATTCCTGGACATGTTTTTGATGGCTGGTTACTTTCACTCTTGCCCTTTCTCTATCTATTTTTGATTTATCTATAATAATGTCTTTTAAATCAATGGTTGGATGAAGAAGGCCCATGTGTTGTAAGTCTAATAGAAAGGCATTAACAAGGCAAGCCCCAAGGTTAGAAGATACATCACCTCTAATCAGTTCCATAGAATATCTCGGGACTTTTAAAAGACTGTAAGGTCCCTTGAACTGTCTACCTGACTCAAAGCTGTCATCGGTTGTTTCTTCACTGGAAGATGTCTGTGAAAAGATTTCTGATGTAGAGGAAGCAACATGTGAAGAATCTTGTTGCTGTCTTTTAATTTGCCTGTCTAATCTATCTGCTTCAGCTGAATCTTTTTTGTATTTTTTGACAGCATTTATGTCAATAGGTCCAAGTTGGAAGCTGCCTTTTGGTCCTGTTTTCTCTCTCTGATCTTTTAAATATTCTCTCTCTTCAATGGGAACCTGAAATGTCAAAATGTTTATGTGTTTAATAACATATCTAGCATACATGACAAATATTAAGGAACATATCACAATATCATTTACTAGAAAAAGAAAGATTATCAGAAGTTAATTCATATTTTCCAATTAATTTCAATATTGAAAATTGGGACATGAATTAGTTCAATTTAAAAAATTCAAACAAAAAACAACCATAGAATTAATATTACCTTCTCGTTAGGAGGACAAGTGCAGACTATATGCCTTGTTTGGCAATTTTCTGCATTGCACTTTACAGCAAAGTCATCACATCTTAAGACAGGCAGTTTGCAGCAACATGAAGAAATATCAAATAATGTATCCAGCTGTTCCTTAATTATCTTCACTTTGGGTGCAGTAAGAGTTTTCCTGTTAATCAGTTTGGCCCTCTTGAAGCAAAATACATTCACCCTCTGCCCTATATAATATTCCCTTAACAAATGCAATTGTGGGTTCACTGCTTGCCAAATATTGATTATTTCCTTTGCGATCAATTTGGAAATATCATTATTTGAAAAGTGGGGATAGGTATTTTCAAGGAAATAACTACACTGGATAACTTGTCGTAAAGTTGGGGGTTCCGTTTTATCCAACGGACAAGGTGGACCAGCAAATCTTTTGGAACTCTTACTGCGAGTTAAAACAGAACGTCCTTTTACAGATATTTTTATCTGAAAAAAAAAGAAAATAAATGAATAAGTCTCAAACAGTTTGATTTATATCTTCTAGTTTCATATTAAAAAAAATGGCTGACAATTATGGTAAGGAGTTTTGGTTAGCTTTAGTGATAGTCTGTTGGAGTTCGGGTTAGGCTGCATCTAAAAGTGTGGCTTAAAATGACAGGACTATTTAAACAGACTCAATACTGTTTGAGTTATGGTAAAATCCTTATTTTTTTACCCAATAATTTAGATTTTAGAGTGGGGGATCACTTTCCCAAATACATTTAATGTAAAATGATCACACAATTCATGACAACTACACTAAAAATAAAAAATACTCTAAAATCTAAAATATTGCGTTAAAAAAAAAACGGATTACTCTAGCGACATAATCGGTAATTTTACACAGAAAAAAAATGGTCCGTAAAATAGAAAAATAAATGATGGGTAATAACTTTAAATGCATCAAAAATTAGTTTTTTTCTAATACAAAACTGAAACATTATGGTATTCTAATACAAACTTCATTGATAAAATTTAATTTGAAACACGAAAAAAAAAATAGAACGAAAATAAATTACTTACCTAAAAATGGAAATCTTTCTTCGACAGAGAAAAACAAACGCGTTTGAAACGCCAGATACACTTAAAATATAAAATTATGTAGATTAAACAAGCTTTTTTTCTTTCTATGTCAAATAATTAAGTTTCTTACATAAAAATACAAAATTACTAATTATTTTTACAATTAAAATCCAACAGTGGTCAATATTTCATACATTCGATATACAATAACAAAGGATGCATTTAAAACGGTGTAAATTTAAATAATACCCCCAAAAGAAAGTTCCAGCGTCACTATTAATAAAAACATTATATTTATTGTATTTCATCATTAAAATGAAGGCACTTTTCGGTTTAATGGTGTTTTATTGATAATTAAAATTAGTCTAATTTGTTTTCTACTGAAAAATCACAAATCCTGAATTCCACGAGAGACAAAAAATGAAGCAATCTTTTATCGGTCACTTAAGTAAATAGTAAAATACTGTGTTTACTAAACACTGTATATTTAATCTCAATTTTGCCTTTAAAAGTGAATATTTTTCATTATTTATGATCCTTATTTATTTTTATTTGATTTATTGAGAATAATGTAAATAATTTAGTAGACAAAATCTTTATTAAATGATATTTACACATGTTTATTTCTCCAACGGTATGGAATGTTTTTACGGCGGGAAATACTTCACTGATCACCGAAAACACATGCGAAAACGCTAATTTCCAACCTTTAAAGTGGTTTCCTCACTTAACGGTAACGATTTGTGAAAAAATATTTTGTATCGTTATTTACCATGCCAAACCCCAACTATCATTGGCATCGCATCATCACCTGCCCTAGTGTAGCAGTACTCTCAACGGTGTAGTTACCTCTGAGTACTCTGGTATGAACTTGCACAGGTAGTTGGTCATCCCCAAAAATCGTTGGATATCTTTTTTATTTTCGGGTAGAGGCATGTGTGTTATTGCCTTTATTTTAGAAGGGTCTGGTTTTATTCCTTCATCAGTGATTAAATGACCTAAATATGTTAATTGCTTTGTTGCAAATTCACATTTATTTTTGTTTAATTTTAATCCAGCTTTGCGTAGTTGACTGAATACTTTGTCTAATGTTTTTATATGGTCCTCTAATGTTTCTGACCATATTATTATGTCATCCTGTGAGTTCTTCGTTCCAGGTATGCCTTCTATTATTTTTGCAACTTGTGCTTGAAAAATTTCAGAGGCACTATGTATTCCATATGGCAGGCGCGTGAACGAATAACGACCAAATGGCGAATTAAATGTTAATAGGTTAGAGCTTTCTTCATCAACGGGTATTTGCCAATATCCATTTGAAGCGTCTAATTTCGTGAAATATTTTGGATTTTCCATTTCTGCAAATATTTCTTCGGCGGTGGGTAATTTGTAGTGTTCTCTTTTTATGGCCTTGTTTAGATCTCTAGGGTCCAAACATAGTCTTAATTTTCCGTTCGGTTTCTCCACTATTACCAGAGAATTTACCCAATCTCTCGGTTCTTCAACGGGTTTTATTATTCCCATTTTTGTCATTTTTTCTAACTCCTTTTTTAATTTTGGTTTCATCCCAAACGGTATGTTCCTTGGAGGATTTATGACGGGTTTTATGTCCGGAGTTATTGTTATATGATGTGTGACTGGTAATTTTCCGATGTCACCATAGCAATCTTTATATTTTTCTTTTAATGCTTCTATGTCCGTCTTGTTTATTTCATAAGTTCTTTTTATCAGTCCTAATTCTTCCGCTGTTTCTGCGCCGATTACTGCGTTTGCATTTGTGTTTGCCACAATGAAATGCGAATTTACTTTTATATTTTTATTTTGTAATTGTATAACACAGCTCCCTATCGTGGGAATTTGCGTACAGTTGTAGGCGGTTAATTTTATAGACGTTTTATTTAATTTTGGCTTTGGTTCAACAGTTCTATATATTTTTGCTGGTAATACATTTACTTCAGCACCTGTATCGATTTTGAAGTTGATGAGTGTTTCGTTGCCTCGAATCTTTACTTTCCATTTGTCAGTTTGTAGTGCGTCTACATTTTTTTTCAATATGGCGTCCATGTTAAACTGATTTTGCTCCACGTGGTCTGAATTGTGTGATTGTCCGACATTATATAATTTCTTCTTTTTCGTTCGACATATTCGAGCGAAGTGTCCTTTTTTGCCGCAATTTGTGCAGTTTTTATTGTATGCTGGACAGTTTCCTTTCTGATGTGACCCAGCGCAGTAGGTGCATGTCTCAATCCATTGTTGTGTTTTCGCGGGCTTTTTGTCTTCACGTTTGAACATGACTTTGGACGACAGCCTGTTTTTCTTTGGATTGCGAATTGTTGCGATATTTTCTGTTTCGTATGCAGCCATTATCTTTGAGTGTCTCTTCGTTTCTTCAGCACTCAGGCCTGCTTGTATCGCCTTTTGTAAATCCAGTGAAGGTTCTCTGAGCATTCTTTCTCTCAACATGTTGTCATTAACGCCACAAATTAGAATGTCTTTTATTAGTCTTTCAGTGAGGTAACCGAATTCACATTTGTTTGCCTTTTGCCGTAGTTCTGTGACGTACTCATCAAATCTCTGTGTTTCTTTCTGTTTGCACGTGAGAAATTGATATGTGAGAAACGTCAGGTTTTTTCTTGGTTGGCAGTGCGCATCAAATTTTTCTATAACTTTTTTCAAGTTTAGCTTCTCTTCGTCATTTTCAAAGTTAAACGTATAATATATTTTCCTTCCCTCGGTTCCTATACAGGTCAGTAATATTGAAGTTTTCACCTTCTCCGGTTTTTTGTCCGACTCTGTAGCTTGCAGGAACAATTGAAATTGGTTTTTCCAAGTTTCCCATTCCTGTCCGAGATTATCCGAAGAGAAATTTAATTCTTTTGGATGTGGTAAAAATTCCATTTTTTTTTTTTTTTTGAAAATATTTATATACGGCTGTGAGTGTTGACGGTTCGATGTTCTATTCTGACACCATTTTATATTATGCGTTGATACAGGTGAGTAATAAATAAAGCCATATTAGTAACTTGTTATAGAAGCATTCATTAACAGAGTCGAGACACGTGCGAACATAACAAGAATTTATTTACACTGATTACATATAGTAGTAATACAAGTAGTGGGAGGTTGCCGTCAAGAGTGACGGTGGGAGTCACTTAAGTCAACGGGAGATAACTCTCGTCTTTACGTAACACGGATAATCTCGGACAGGAATGGGAAACTTGGAAAAAACAATTTCAATTGTTCCTGCAAGCTACAGAGTCGGACAAAAAACCGGAGAAGGTGAAAACTTCAATATTACTGACCTGTATAGGAACCGAGGGAAGGAAAATATATTATACGTTTAACTTTGAAAATGACGAAGAGAAGCTAAACTTGAAAAAAGTTATAGAAAAATTTGATGCGCACTGCCAACCAAGAAAAAACCTGACGTTTCTCACATATCAATTTCTCACGTGCAAACAGAAAGAAACACAGAGATTTGATGAGTACGTCACAGAACTACGGCAAAAGGCAAACAAATGTGAATTCGGTGACCTCACTGAAAGACTAATAAAAGACATTCTAATTTGTGGCGTTAATGACAACATGTTGAGAGAAAGAATGCTCAGAGAACCTTCACTGGATTTACAAAAGGCGATACAAGCAGGCCTGAGTGCTGAAGAAACGAAGAGACACTCAAAGATAATGGCTGCATACGAAACAGAAAATATCGCAACAATTCGCAATCCAAAGAAAAACAGGCTGTCGTCCAAAGTCATGTTCAAACGTGAAGACAAAAAGCCCGCGAAAACACAACAATGGATTGAGACATGCACCTACTGCGCTGGGTCACATCAGAAAGGAAACTGTCCAGCATACAATAAAAACTGCACAAATTGCGGCAAAAAAGGACACTTCGCTCGAATATGTCGAACGAAAAAGAAGAAACTATATAATGTCGGACAATCACACAATTCAGACCACGTGGAGCAAAATCAGTTTAACATGGACGCCATATTGAAAAAAAATGTAGACGCACTACAAACTGACAAATGGAAAATAAAGATTCGAAGCAACGAAACACTCATCAACTACAAAATCGATACAGGTGCTGAAGTAAATGTATTACCAGCAAAAATATATAGAACTGTTGAACCAAAGCCAAAATTAAATAAAACGTCTATAAAATTAACCGCTTACAACTGTACGCAAATTCCCACGATAGGGAGCTGTGTTATACAATTACAAAATAAAAATATAAAAGTAAATTCGCATTTCATTGTGGCAAACACAAATGCAAACGCAGTAATCGGCGCAGAAACAGCGGAAGAATTAGGACTGATAAAAAGAACTTATGAAATAAACAAGACGGACATAGAAGCATTAAAAGAAAAATATAAAGATTGCTATGGTGACATCGGAAAATTACCAGTCACACATCATATAACAATAACTCCGGACATAAAACCCGTCATAAATCCTCCAAGGAACATACCGTTTGGGATGAAACCAAAATTAAAAAAGGAGTTAGAAAAAATGACAAAAATGGGAATAATAAAACCCGTTGAAGAACCGAGAGATTGGGTAAATTCTCTGGTAATAGTGGAGAAACCGAACGGAAAATTAAGACTATGTTTGGACCCTAGAGATCTAAACAAGGCCATAAAAAGAGAACACTACAAATTACCCACCGCCGAAGAAATATTTGCAGAAATGGACAAATATATCCATACCATTATAAAACAATATCCAATGAGCGACCAAAAACTCAACATATACCGTGAAGAGACTGGGAAAGACCCAACACTAAAAATGCTCATGAAATATGCGACATCAACTTGGCCAGAAAAAATGGAAGTGCCACCCACAATAGCACCATATATGCCAGTCCGCGATGACATATCGGTTGTAAAAGGACTAGTATTGAAAGGTACACGAATAGTGGTCCCAACCTCATTAAGGAAGGAAGCCCTACAAAAAATCCACACTGGACATTTGGGCATAGAAAAGTGCATTACAAGAGCAAAAGAGGTCGTATATTGGCCTAACATAAACAATCAAATAAAAGAAATGGTTAGCACATGCACACATTGTCTAGATCACAGAAACCGACAACCGTCAGAATCACTAATACACCATGAAATACCCGTAACACCATGGACCAAAGTTGCGACAGACGTATTTTACTTATATAGTAAAGCATATGTAGTGATAATAGACTACACGACTAGATATTTCGATATCCACAAACTTGATGACTGTAAATCAAGTACGGTGATCAATAAAATAAAAAACACCTTCGCAAAATTTGGCATTCCACAAATAGTGATTAGTGACAATGGACCCGAGTACCGATCATCAGAATTTAGACAATTTGCTAAAGATTGGGATTTCAGGCATATCACGACAAGTCCGAACTATCCACAGTCGAATGGCTTAGTAGAAAGAAACATTCAAACAATTAAAAGAACATTAAAGAAATCGTTTGAAAGTAGACAAGACCCATACCTAGCAATGTTAGCGTTACGGACTTCACCATTAAAAGATAAAACCCCGTCACCAGCCCAACAGTTGATGAAAAGAACGCTAAGGACAAATCTTCCAAATATCATGCATAACAAAACAATGAAAAAGCGTGAAATAAATAATAAGTCCAGAGAGCTACCAAAACTAAAGAAAGACGATACTGTCCGTATTCTTTCACAAGAAAAATGGAACCGAAAAGGTAAGGTTGTGAAAAAATTAAAAGAGCCTCGTTCATATCTAATAAAAACAGAACAAGGAAATTATGTACGGCGCAACAGACGTCATATTTTAAAAACAAAAGAAAATCAAAAGTACAAAATCGAACACGACTATGAAAACATAATAAACCAAGAAAATAGTCGAAAACAAGTCGTATCAAAAACGGGCTCGGAAAACAAAATAATACCAAACTCCACAAAGAAAGGGAGACCAATTAAGTGTCCAGCCCGATACAGAGACTAAATGAGAAAACTCTAAAAAATAAAAATACTTTTATTTTCAGTTAAAACAAAGAAATAAAAAACGGAGATGTTACGTAAAGACGAGAGTTATCTCCCGTTGACTCCCACCGTCACTCTTGACGGCAACCTCCCACTACTTGTATTAGTAGTAAACGGCTATGTAATCAGTGTAAATAAATTCTTGTTATGTTCGCACGTGTCTCGACTCTGTTAATGAATGCTTCAATAACAAGTTACTAATATGGCTTTATTTATTACTCACCTGTATCAACCCATAATATAAAAGTGGCCTGGCCTCTCTAAACAAATTGCAGACAAAGTTGGGAAATGTGGTATCTGTGAAAAAGAACGAAAATATCCATTAGAACAACTACAACCCACCAAATTACCTGCATATCCATGGCAGAAAATAGGAATGGATCTGTTCGAATTCATAGGACACCGATATCTTCTGATTGTCGATTATTTTTCCAGGTGGATTGAAATAGCCCATTTACGGACACCCACCTCAGCCAGCGTAATAGAGCATTGCAAATCAATATTCGCTAGGCATGGGATCCCAGAGACAATCATATCTGACAACGGTACCCAATTCAGTTCTAGTGAATTCAGGAACTTTTCAAATGTTTTTGACTTCCTGCACCTCACAAGTAGCCCCATCATCCGTAAGGAAACGGCGAGGCTGAACGTGCAGTCCAGGCAATAGAAAAACTTATTGAAGAAAGCAAGTGACCCATACATAGCACTGCTAAATTATCGCAGCACTCCTCTGCAACACGGCAAGAGTCCTGCAGAGCTGTTAATGAATAGAAAACTAAGAACACGGATCCTTACCATTCCTCAAAGAAATTCATTGGATCAGCAAAACATCGAGCAACATAGACGGGCAGACACCCGGCTCAAAGCCAGACAAAAGCAAAACTATGACAAACGTCATCGGGCTAAAGATCGTCCTGCCTTTGAAAAAGGACAACCAGTCTGGGTCAAGATACCTAAGACCAGTACAGCTGTAGTAAGTAAAACGCTGTCACCAAGGTCAGTCCTAGTTAAGACAGATTCAGGACTACACCGACGCAACAAAAGTAATCTGCGCCTAAGGAACGGAGAAACCAGCTTCTCTCAGGTGGCTACCCCACAGGAAGCAAACACCTTACCATGTTCCCCTCGATATGGATATATGTATAGCTGTGATGATGACTCAACAGATCTTCCCAGTAACCAAAGAAACATCCCACTAGAGAGTTCCAGAGGTCCTGACCAAGGGAAATATACAAGAAGCGGTCGAGAAGTTCCACCACCTAAAAAACGTCCTTGTAAAGAACTTTACAACCGAAAGGGGGATGTAGTGTTACTGCACTGACGATTCACCGGTGGGGGGACGAGTTACGGCCCCTGGCGATGACTCAGTTAGAATGTATTTTGACTGCCAATAAACCTTGTTACTTATCCTATACGTCTCTCCGTCTTACTACTTATTAAACCCAGCCGATAACATTACATTATCTACATCTTTCCAAAGGCGGTCTGGGTATGCCAAACATCGAGATTCGACGTCATACACTTCGCCTTTTTATCTTAATCCAATGAGTTCACAAACTGAGGGAAACGGTGGCTTCTGGAAGAAAGACACTAAGAAAGCCTTTCCGGCTTTAAAAAGTGTGTACTTGGTTGAGGGGGGGGCACACAGGTTACCCCGAGGCGAGTTCTCCTTTGATCGCGAATGTAGACACGCTTTGAAGTTCTTCTTACGAGTGAGAGAAAACCTCTCTGACACCCTGCTGTTGTTCCGAAAGGCATTATTTCGGGTTATGGTGAGAAGAACCGTTCGAGATGAAAAAAATTGAGGGGCTTGCGTTTGCAAGGGGGAGCTACGCTTAATCTGGCTTTGGGCGACTGGGTTACGGTGCTTCGATAATGACGAAGCAACGCTAACCTGGCTGATGATAAGTAATGCTCTCTGGGTCGGTAAGAAGCTTCATTCAGCTGGCTTGGTGAGTTCACCGACTTGTGTTAGATGCGGTGACGAAGACGAGACCGTGAGTCACGTCTTTTATTGCCGCATCGTTGTGCCGCTGATTCGACTTGTTACAGGTCTCATGGTTCGCATACTTAACGTATCGTATTTTGACCTGGAACCTATCAATGTATGTAGCAACTGGGTTCCGACAACAGATAGGCTGAGACGTTTTGTGTTCTTAAACATACTAGCCGTTATAAGAGACGCGATATGAAAAACTCGTATAAAGCTGAGCCCTTCACTTATCTCGACTTTACTATTTTTAAATATAACCTGAAAGCTCGCATTATGGCCGAGAGTGTTAGACTCTCTTCGGCAGATTTTGGTGAGAGATGCGCGACTGTGTACAGTGACAGGAGCTAGAGTGGAGTGGTATTTAGACGTATTTTTGGTACAGGATATTGGGTTACAAAAACGAACTTCGATTAAGACCCGGTTATAAGTTAACTAGAAGATATGTTTTCTGCTAATTTTTGTTCATAACTTAGCTAGTGTATGAATCAGTTCATTATGGCTCCTTTTTATTTTTGTCCTTAACACTACCCTATTTTTTTTTAACCCCAATTTAGTTCGTAACGCCTTATCCCGTCCCCAACTTGGTGACAGAGCGCTTGATTTGCCGGAGATGCAGGTCACCTTTCGATATTTTCGAACGTTGTGTGGGTGAATAAAGCGTTTGGCCCTGCATCACCCCCTTTTATCGATTTTCGACTGCTAAATCTGCGTATCTTCCACAGTTTTTAATGGGGGTCTTTTTACTAACTTGCTTTTTTTCATTGTAAATAATATTCCTATATATATTTAGTACATATAATTCTTATCACCATACTCCCCGTTGCACATTTCATTTATTTTAATTTTAAGTAGAATTTTCATGGTGCAAACTCTTTTGGTGATTCGAGAAGGATGTATAGTCTAAATGCGGTATTTTGGTAAATCATGGTCTTGAATGAAGCTAGCTAATTTAGATTAGTTAAATTTGTTAGTGAAGACCGAACCTTTCTCATCTCCTTTTCGGCCTTGTGCCGCATTTCGTAAATGTTTTTTTTTTCTTTTATGAATAAATATTAATTGGATTGAACTCCAGGCTACCCTGGCAGTACGGACTGATATACAACTTCTCTTGTTCTCTGCACATATCTTTTCTTCAATATATATTGTTCGCCTAACCCTGTGTTCAGTATCTTCATTTCGGCCCCTAAACAGGGGCACAATAAAAAAATTTGCGACACGGTATACGCAATTATACGCGAAACCCAAACGAAAAAAACTATCGACGAGATACACTGGAAAAACAACAAAAGATTTTCTTGAACCTTCAAGAAAACGACCCCCAAAACCCGATTTAAATTTGAACAAGCGATAAATTAAAGTAAGACAAACTGTTTAAAACAAAAAGAACTTGGAGAAATTAATTACAAACTTTTCTAATTCTGAAAACTGGGGAATAAAAAGGAGAAAACAGAAACACGTGAAAACAAACTTATTATTTCTCTTAATTGAAGAAAGGTCAGTGGGTGTTTTCCACATTGCTATTCCGACTTAACAATTAGGGAAAACATGATTTTTCTTTCTCTCCAATTATTTTGCAACCGTACTTTCTTTCGTCTCTAACAAAAACGCGTAGAAGTGTACTAATAAAAAAATTATCGAGAGAGAAAAAAACGGTGTTTACTCTCTATTTTACAACTAAGATTACATCTAGCAAATGTAATCTAAAGAAAATAACTTCTTAGAAGCCATGCTCAAAGGAACACATTTATTTTCTAAAGGAAATACTTAATATGTAAAACTTTCAATCGACCATTATAGAATTAGTAAAATTTCAAATACAATAACAACAGAAAACTGAAGATGAATTTTAAAAGCTCCTTCTCGAACAGAAAAAAGAAGCTGACGAAGGACAGAAAGAAACTAACGAAAGAATTGAAATGTTAATGCAAACAATAAAAACGAAAATGTTTTTTTCGCAGGATGCCGTGTGGAGTGCTATTGACGACTTCACATATTCTCCTGATAAAGAAAAAAACATTCGCATCATATTTTAGAAGATACGAAGACTTATATAGAATTGATTCCGAATATTGGGCTGACTCTAAAAAGGTTCGCCTGCTACTTAGAAAATTAGGCACCACCGAACATACGAAATTTGTGGATTTCACTTTGCCCCGGAAAACTAGCCATTTGACTTTTGCAGAGTTGTTCAGTTCTAAGACTACGTTATTTCACGGACGCTGGAAGTGTTTAAACCTGGTAAAAAGGACGAGAAAGATGATTCTAGGTTCGCATCAGTAGTAAATAAACATGACAATTATCCAGACTCATAATTTTAAATGTTTAATATTCGTTCAAGGATTTATATCAGGGAATAACGTTGAAATAAGGTTTAGAGTTTTAAATCCATGAGAAAATGAACCAAGCATTACAATACATAAATTAGCCGA
>OY744525.1:114960546-114963046 GCA_963556195.1 Sepiola atlantica
CGGCAGACCATTAACATAGTTTTAATAAAAAAAAGAAAACGAAAAAAAAAATCGGCTGTATAACAACAAGCCTTTAAGAGATAAAAAAATACAAATCCGATGACATCAGGATATATTTACACACTGTTGATGCCAGGTCTTGGCGAAATATCTGTATCACTTTAAACTAACAAAAAATGCTAGTTTTAATAAAAAAAAAGAAAACGAAAAAAAAATCGGTTTCGATTTAATGCTTTTCTTTTTAATGGAAAAAAAAAAATTGATATCGCATCTTAATGCTTATAAAGGTATTTGTTTTACCTGTTCCTTCTTAAATTTAACAATAGATGCTTTTTAAAACAAAAAATATGAACTTTAAACACTTATACAAATCACGTGTTGCATCACGTTCTTCATATTTGATGATGGGAAACGACACCTTGCCCATTCGGCTGTATAACAACAAGCCTTTAAGAGATAAAAAAATACAAATCCGATGACATCAGGATATATTTACACACTGTTGATGCCAGGTCTTGGCGAAATATCTGTATCACTTTAAACTAACAAAAAATGCTCGTTTTAATAAAAAAAGAAAACGAAAAAAAAAATCGGTTTCGATTTAATGCTTTTCTTTTTTATGGAAAAAAAAATTGATATCGCATCTTAATGCTTATAAAGGTATTTGTTTTACCTGTTTCTTCTTATATATATATATATATATATATATATATATATATATATATATATATATATATATATATATATGGGAAAATGAAAAAGGAAAACCAAAAAATGGATGTTTTTTATGTGTACATCAACGTTTCGTTTTTATTTATAAGACTTCATCAGGATGATAATATAGAGAAAAAATGTCGTGCAAGTACAGATACATGTAGGGTAGACATATTGGGAGGAAAAATAAAATGAAATAATGGCCACTACTGGGTGGACGTCCGTATTTGTTGAAGAATAAAAATAAATGTTCAAGAAAATAAGTGGGGAAAAAATGGAGGGATGGGGTGAGCAAGGACTACTGTGGCTGGTGGTAAGAGAAAGAGGTGGGGGATGAGCAGGGGTAAAGTGGATGGCAGAGAAGGAGTGGAGGAAGAGGGGGAGGGAGGTGTTTGACCAGATTGCTGCGGTCAAGATTGAAGGGGGAAAGTAAGTTGGAATGTTTGTGTATGGGGGTGTATGCAGGGAAAGGAGATGGGTAGAGACGAAGGGGGGGGCTGTGATTTTGGTGGATGGGCGAAAGTTATGGTCTTAGAGAGCGTATTGAGAAAATGAGGGAATTTAAGGAGGGGTATGGGAGAAAATAGTTGAGAGGGGGAGAGGGAGGATTTGTGTTGATAGGGTGTGAAATATTTGGAAAATGATAGCAATGAGTGAGGGATTGGAGGGGTGGAGGAGGGCGGTGATTGACAGGGTGGGTATGGAATATTTGAAATATTTGGAACATGAGAAAGTTTAGTTGGACTGCAGTGTTAAAATGTGAGGGAAAAACGGAAAAAGTAAGGAAAAAGTTAAGATTCAAGGAGTAAAAAGGAAGGGTGTGAGTAAATGGAAGAGTGTCATAAAAGTTAGAGATTAAAATAAAAATTATCTATGATCAGGCAAGAGTCTTTGTTCTGTGAGGATGATCTTGCTTATTAAGGGTGATAGGTTAAAGAAACCATTTCGTTGCTTGATGGTGGTGGAGGAGGTGATGAGGGCAGTTTCCAATAATCTTCGCTGAGATTTGTTGTGGATGTATTTAGTGATTTTGGCTTCTTCAAATTTGAACGCATGACCATGTTCTAGTGCATGGGAGAAAAGTGCACTAAGAGGGTTGTTGTTTTTTATGTCCCTTTTGTGTTCATTTAATCGTTTCTTTAATTCACGTTGTGTTTCTCCCACGTAAAATTGATGGCAATCATTGCAAGGGACAGTATATAAGCCGGCATGGGATGTGGGTGTTTTTTGGAAATATCTGGATGTGTTTTAAGTTTGTTTTATGGATTGAGATGTGGTTTGTACTGTTGGAATGCCTAGTTTGTTAAGCGTGTTGCATATGGATGTGTTATTGGAATGCGTGGGTAGGAGAAGGGATCTGTCTATGAGAGAGGTGTTAGGAGTTTGATTTTTTTGTGTGGTGTTTCTGGAGAATATTTGGAAGGCTTTTTTCTTGGCATTTAATATAAAATGTGTGGGGTATTGCAATGTGTTTAGGGAATTAAAAATGTACTTTATTTCTTCATCTATGTGTAGGGGGCTACATATTCTAAGGGCGCGTAGGAAGAAGCCTATAATTATACCTGTTTTGATCTTGCTATGATGGTGGGAGTAGAAATGTATGTAGTCATTTTTGTGAGTGTTTTTGTGGTGTACCTTAAATTCTAGTTTGTTGTTGGACTTAATTATAAGAGTATCAAGGAAGGGAATAGAGCCGTTTATTTCAGTCTCATGAGTGAATTTTATGGAGGGTTCTACCGTGTTGAGTTTATCTTTAACATGATTGATTTGTATGTCTGTGGGGAGG
>OY744525.1:114970546-114980546 GCA_963556195.1 Sepiola atlantica
GAAAGACTGGGGAAAATGTCCGATGATCTGCTGTTATATTTTAACAGACAAGAAGCCGCTCAGATACAACACATATCATGGAACCAAAACCACCGTAACCAGAGTGATGACGGATCTCAAAGAAAAAGTAATCCGTCACAAAAATCAGATAATTGTCCCACTGGAGTTCGTCCTTTTAGCAAGGATCAGAGACCAAAAATCTGCCGTTCACATCTATATTTTGCAGAACGTGCAAAATATTGCAAACCTTGGTGTAAATGGCCAGATAAACGAAATGTGCAAATGCAACCCAGTTCTCGTCCTGCCTCCCCTGCCTTTGGTAAAGCATCGGAAAACTAACCCGGCGAAAAGTGATAGCTTCCACATCTTCGCCGCTTCTCGAAGTAGCCGCACGGTTAGGAGCTATAAAATTGAATTTCGTTGTGGATACGGGAGCTGCAATATCTGTAATCCCAAGAAAATATATAAACGGTATAGTAATATACCCAACTAACATCTCCATTGTGTCAGCTAACGGTCAGAAAATCGAATGTTCCGGACAAGCAGTATTAAACCTGGCACTTCATAACTTGAGGCGTGATTTCACTTGGACCTTTCTCATTGCAGAAACGACCAAACCTCTCCTAGGTTATGATTTTCTGAATCATTTTGGATTGATGGTTGATTGCACAAACAACAAATTAATTGATCCAACAACTAACAGACATTCAAATGCACAGCCATCACCAATACTTATGAACATTGCTTTATGCTCAAATAACGTTGCTGACACAACTGTTCACACAATTCTGGAAAAATATCCCAACTTAATTTCTCCACATCGCGATTCCAACGCAACAAAACCTAAAGTATTTCATAGAATTGAAACTGGCAGTAACCCTCCATCATTCTCTAAAACGAGGCAATTATCGGCTCGAAATACGACATAGCAAAAGAGGAATTCAGGAAACTCCAGAACGCCGGAATTATATCCCCCTCTAAATCAGAGTGGAGTTCAGCCTTGCACATGGTGCAAAAATCCGACAGGACTTATAGACCTGTAGGTGACTACAGGTTACTAAATACTATAACGAAACCAGACCGATATCAAGTGCCAAATATAAACTCCTTGTCATCAAAACTGCACGGTAAGAAAGTTTTTTCAAAAATTGATTTATCTTCTGCCTACCATCAAGTACCAGTCCATCCGGATGATGTATGCAAAACAGCCATCACAACACCCTTCGGTTTATATGAGTACAATTACATGCCTTTCGGTTTGCGGAACGCATCTAGTACTTTCCAAAGGATGATGGACAATATTTTCCGTGACATCGATTGCACTTTTACATATATCGATGATGTTCTCATTTTCTCAAATAGTGAAGAAGAGCATTCCAAACACCTCGATACTGTTTTACAAAAACTCAGTGAGTACGACCTTAAAATCTCTCTTTCTAAGTGTACTTTCAATGTTTTTCAACTTGAATTTTTGGGATTTCACATATCTGTTGATGGTCTTAAACCAAGCGACAAGAAAATCCGGGAGTTAAATGAATTTCCTCAACCAAATGATTCAAAATCATTGCGTCGATTCCTTGGCATGGCAAATTTTTACAGGAAATTAGTTCCTAATTTCAGTGAAATCAGTTTGCCACTCACCGAGTGTATACGGTTGAATCAGAAATCAAAGAAAATAGATTTAGCAAAGAGAGAAGTTGAATCCTTTGAAAGGATAAAAACAAGTTTGTCAGGCGTAACCGCTCTACCTTATCCTGATTCAAAAGCTACTAACTATCAGCTTGTTACGGACAGTTCCAATTACGCTGTTGGAGCAGCACTTCATCAAATGATCGACAATCAGCCAATTCCTATTGGATTCTTTTCAAAAAAATTATCACAGACTCAACAGAAGTATTCCACCTTTGACAGAGAATTGCTAGCTGCTTATTTAGCAGTCTTGTATTTTAAACATCAGGTGGAAGGCAGAAACTTATTGTTGTTGACAGATCATAAACCGCTCTGCAGCGCTTTCAAAAGCCAAACGCCTTTAAAATCCGATAGACAACAGCGTCATCTCTGTTTCTTGAGTGAATATGTGACTGATATTTCACACATACAAGGTTCAGAGAACATTGTAGCTGACTGTTTATCACGACCAGCGTATGCAATCACAATTGATATATGCGATTTGCAAGAGATGGCCAAACACCAAACTACTGACGAAGAAACAAAAACTCTCTGTGATCAACTAAAGCCGTATCAAATAAATGAACATGATACCATACTATGTGACGTGTCATTACCTTTTCCACGACCTTTTGTCACACAAAAGCTCCGAAAATCCGTTTTTGACAGTTTACACAATTTGTCACACCCCGGAATTACAGCTTCAAACAAAATAATTACCTCTAGGTATTATTGGCCCAAAATGGCCAAGTCAATAAAGGAATGGTGCAAGGAATGTCAACATTGCCAACAAGCAAAAATAAATAAACATACAAAAAGTGAAGTGCATCCGTTTGAATTGCCATCCAGTAGATTTCAAACTGTACACATTGACATTGTTGGCCCTCTACCACCAGTAAAGAACAAAACAGACCCGTATTTCTCTCCCTATCGGTATTTATTAACATGCATCGATAGAAATACGAGATGGGTAGAGGCTTGTCCATTGACAGAAATAACTGCACAGTCAGTATCTACTGCTTTTGTTGATCTGTGGATATCAAGATTTGGTGTGCCCCTCCATGTCGTTACAGATAGAGGTAGCCAATTCGAGTCAGAGCTGTTCTCAGAGCTGTCGAAAATTATAGGGTTCCACAGGCTGAGAACAACTTCGTACCATCCCCAAGCAAACGGAATGATCGAGCGGGCGCACAGAACACTAAAGACGGCGATCATTGCCAGGAGAGAATCTTGGTTGTCTGCTCTTCCTATAGTTCTTCTAGGTATCAGGATTACACCCAATGATTCCAGTTACTCGCCATTTACTGCAGTTACAGGTGCTAATGCACAAGTACCTCGATTGTTAATCGATGCGTACGAAGATACAAACATTGACATAACGAATGCTCACATAAAAGCCCTAGCTGAAGAGATGCGGAAATTTGACACAGACGGATTATCCAGTGGACACCTCCATTCTTTACCTGCTGTGTACATTCCTAAAGATCTTCAAAAGTCTGACAGAGTCTGGTTGAGAACAGACAGAATTCGCAAATCTATGGAAGCTCCATATACAGGTCCATTCCAAGTAATACATCGTCATGGCAAATATTTCACTATTAAAATGTCTGATGATGTACACAGTAACGTTTCCATTGATAGATTGAAACCTGCATATACTTCAGAAACATCAAAAGATTTTGTTCGACCCATTCCAAAATCTGACAGTTTTGTATCTTCCTCTGATAGAGGAATTGAAAAGACACAACAAATTAAATCAAAGTCCGGAAGAACCATAAAGTGGAAGAAAGACAATACATATTTTTATTATTAAAAAAAGAAAAAGAAAAGATTTTTACACCTTCAACACATATTTTACCTTTTCGCCAGTATGTAAATTTTGTTTTACTCTCTCTTCATCACAAAAAAAAAAAAAAATCAAAACAAAAACACAATTCCCCAACCCACAATTACATGTATATATAATACCAACATTTTCTTCACAAATGAAAACAAAACAACTTTATCATGAAGGATGAACTTTACAACTCCGTTTACTGGGCGGAAAGTTATATGGTGAGCTACGATGTTCACTCTTTCGTTGCCGAAGGTTCAAGTGCCCCGAAGCATTTCTGCGCATGCGGCTGGACGCGCGTTTTTACAAAATAAAATTGTAAAATTCAATAAATTTATTTTGGACCAATCAGATGATTTTCCAAGTTGGTCCGGAATTCTGTGTCTGTGGGAGCCGATGAAAACCTTTAAAAGAGATGTGTATTTTCCAAAAAGACTAGTTGATTAAAAATTCAGAGATAGTGTTTGAAAACAAGTCTGCTGTCTGCAACTCTACTCGACTCAAACAAGACTATACAACACTCAATATAGCAGTCAGCAAATCAGCCAAGGTAGGCGAACACACAGACACAGAAACAAAAACAAACTTTTGCATTTCCCTTTTTATCGTCTGCTTCTTTAAAAGTAAATTTATGAAAATAACTATTTAAAACACTTCTCATTGAACTTTATACATTGATTAATTTTCTCCAGTCATTGACTCAGTAAAATTTATTTCATATATTTGAGTGAGAAGTTTTCTCGATTTTTCAGACCAGTGGATTTTTCACAGCTCTTGAGTTATCGATTCAGTCTTCCTCGATATCTCAAATTCATTCCCCTTTTGTTCACCAAAAGACATTCATAAAAGAACTATCATTTTCAATGAAAAAGTTTCCTTAAAACTTAATAAATATTTTTCCTTTTGTAAATTGAGAGTTTACTTTGTTTATTTTGTTTATATCATTTCTACGAATTACCTTCGATAATTCGTCCGGTCCGTCTCTCACTCTCTTTCCTTTCCCTTCTCCCACATAATAAATCTATAAGAACAAACTAAAATCCTCATAGGCCAAACGTTAAGACTAAGTGGTAATCATTACTACTGGCGACAAATTATTGAAAAGTAAATACGGCTATGTTCAAGTTTCGTTGCTGAATTAAGTTTCGGTTTCTGCTTCGCAGACGGGTGACACAACCAGAAAGTGTTCTCTGCGCATTGTTACATTAGGACCCGAACAAACTTTGACCCCTTCGCTAGGGTTAGGGTATGCGGTAGGGTTAAGGTTTAGGTTAGAGTCATAGTCAAAGTTAGCGCGAGTCCTAATGTTACACAGGACCATGTTCGCCATTATTAGTCACATAAAAATATCAAACGTTTTTAATTGAATTTTTACGGTATCTTTAGTTTATTAAATTATTCGGTGTAAGTACAGAATAGTTAAGAATGACTTTGTAAATAATGACGTGATTATTTCAGCACTGCCCATGAACTGCAGAAGTACTGTGTGTGTGTGTTTTTTTTAATTACGCAAATGAATCGGAAATGTAGTTTTTTTTCTTCTTTTTATAAAAAAAAAGTGGTGCTTATATAATAAAAAGCCGAAAAAAAAGTTTTTTTTGTCTTTTAGTGTTGGAGAGGTAAATAAGGGGCAGGTAACTCTTACAACGAATTTTAAACACGATTTTCCAGTAATCAAAAGTGATGGCTTTAATTGACGTTGCACATGTGGCTACTGTGCAAGGAGAACGTCGATTAGGCATAAAAGGTTTAGGGTTAGGGTTAGAAAAATATTGTTCGAAAGCTAGAGCTGTTGTGAAGAGTTATCTGCCCCTTATTTACCTCTCCAACACTAAAAGAAAAAACAAACTTTTTTCGGCTTTTTGATTATACAAGCACCAATAAAGTTTATAATTCACAATGACTTCATGTTATCTGAGAGGAAGGAGCATTTTCTGCATGAAACTTGATCATTACTAAAATACACTTGGGAAATTATTCGAAACAATTTATGGTAAAACTGCATAACACTGACCCCCCCCCCCCGGCTGTACGCATGCGCCAACAAACGGAAGCGCTAATAGAATTTCTCATCAATGGGAGTATATTGGTTAATATTTGCTTAGAAAATAACACAAAGATGTTTTTACTGCATTAGTAAATAAAATTCACATTTTTATCCTGTTTAAATTTAGGTGTTTGTTTTATTTTTATCGATAAACTTTTAATTTTTGCGCTTCCGTTTGTTGGTGCATATGCACATACAGGGCGCCAGTGTTATGCAGTTTTTACCGTAGGGGAAGGCAATACCTTTTTTTTCCAGGATAACTCCACTTACCCTTGATCCTCTTCTTATGATGCTGAGTGCTAAGCAAGAGGACATCATGTACCATTTTTAAAAGCCTTTGGTATGACTCGTCCGAGGATTGAACCTTGATCCCCTGATGCATTAGCGAACACTTTTAACATTAGGCCGAATTGCTTATATTTAATATAAGTTTCTGTAAATGTCGATTCTGAGTAAAGTAGACATTTTTAGTCGGCTATGTTGAATTTTGAGTGTATCCACAAGCAAGATATCGATAACATCTTATAATGAAATAAAAACAAATTTTAAAACAGTTTCAGAAGATTGAAACTATGCAGGTAAGTACGTAGAAATGTAAATTTTATTGCTTTTGGTAACAGTTATTTGTTGTATATTTTGTTCTTCCACATTTTACGCTATTACCCAGCCTGTTCTGTGCAGTTCTAGGAGGTCCACCCTCCCAGGCTTTGCCTCCTCTCTTTGGGGAGGATTAAGTTTATTGCTTACTGTCTGAGGCGCCCCTACCGGGGAATGCCGACGGGGCTGCCCAGGCAATTTTTAAATGGCCAGAGTGCTCACCTCTCGAGCGCTGGCTTTTCAAACCCCACTTTCTCGACCCGATCTTGGGTCACATCTTACTTGTGGGAGTAAGATAAAACTGGCCTTGTGCCTAACTCCTGGGGAGGAGTAAATAAAACCCATACTCTACAATTGTCTAAATATTTATTCAACTCCCAGGAAGCTATTATGTTTGATTTTACGTGGTTGAAAAGAAAGATTATCATTGCCTTTTTTTAATTAAAAATGATGACAAGAAATTCGCCGAAATGTAATATGTGAAGCAAATTTTGTTAATAAGTTTTTAAAATACATCACCATTTTTAATTCATGTTTCATTTATGTTCATAATCTATCCAAAATACTGCTTTTTTATATGAGGACATTGCAACTTTACTCTTGACCTTGACAACGTTTGGCGTGATTAATCCAACTGTTTCAATTTACATCGGTAAAAGTGAAAATCACTGTATGCATTTATTGTTTGTTTATTGCGGATTTATTTTAATAAACACATTTTAGTTTTGATTGTTTCTAACGAAACAAAATATACCCTACCACTGTTTTTTACAAATACTAATTTGTTTTCTGATTTTGTTTTTGCTGATTATTTTGCAAATATAATTACTTACAATCAGTGAAAGGGAGCAGGGAAAGAATTACGACTGCTAGCAGTTCGAGCAAATAAGCTATTAGAGTAGAAAGCCCTCTGCCACTTTGGAACCTCTACAGTGTTGAGCTAGGATTTTAGTGATTGTCATGTAAGCCGGGGGTATTCCCCAGTTCAGCAAGTTCATTGGAGCACATTCTATTACAGTACTTGTAAAGCAGAACGTGTTGGCGATACGACATGGGCTCGAGTTTGGTAGACAGTGTGGGATTTATTAGATTAGAGGCTTTTTTTTACCCTGGCAAAGAGGGAGGAGCTAGTGGTTGGTGTAGTAGCCCAGATGTGAAAACAATACTCCATGCATGAGCGAAATCAGAATACTGGCAGGTGTAACAAGTTTTCTTGTATAGTAGAGGGATCCCACCTTGCTTGCAGCAGCCTTGGCAATATCTTCTATATATTTGTTCTAATTCATGTTTCCTGTAAATGTCGAGGTTCTCTGTTATAAATAATTTATATAGTAATAAAATGTATGAAAACTTCCCATGTGTATGTGTGTGCTTCTCGCCTTTATGTAACTGACACATTTTTTAAAAAAATTTACTATTAATCTATTATTTATAAAACATAATTTACTATTAATCTATTATTTATAAAACATAATTTTATTACGAAATCAAACCCACTACACTGCATAAGCAAGTTAACTATTTTAATCTTTTTGTTTTCTATTATATATAGAGCAGTTATCAGTGTGTATGTCCAGCTAAAAAGGTTTTTAAAAAAAACTACAAAACAAAAATTCACAAACTTGGTATATTCTTGATCAGTGTTGACCAGAATGAATAATATCTAAAATTTAAAATATATATTGATTCTTGGTTTTCCAGCCATTTTATTCGTCAATTTTATGTACTAAAGGGAACTAACTCTGAATGTTTATCAATGAGTATTGATTTACTCCTCTCCAGGAGTTAGGCACAAGGCCAGTTTTTATCTTACTCCCACAAGTAAGATATGACCCAAGGTCGGGTCGGGAAAGTGGGGTTTAAAAATTGCCTGGGCAGCCCAGTCGGCATTCCCCGGTAGGGGCGCCCCAGGCAGTAAGCAATAAACTTACTCCTCCCCAAAGGGGGGACCTCCTAGAACTGCACAGGACAGACCCATACACCGGCGTAAATCAAGCCCCGAAGGCCAAGACAATACCAATCTATGAGGTGCAGCATCCATCGGAACAGATACTACACTTTGATCTTAGCCAAAAGATCAAGAAAGGTTTTATTTACTCCTCCCCAGGAGTTAGGCACAAGGCCAGTTTTATCTTACTCCCACAAGTAAGATGTGACCCAAGATCGGGTCGAGAAAGTGGGGTTTGAAAAGCCAGCGCTCGAGAGGTGAGCACTCTGGCCATTTAAAAATTGCCTGGGCAGCCCCGTCGGCATTCCCCGGTAGGTGCGCCTCAGACAGTAAGCAATAAACTTACTCCTCCCCAAAGATAGGAGGCAAAGCCTGGGAGGGTGGACCTCCTAGAACTGCACAGGACAGGCGTGCAGTATCCATCGGAACAGATACTACACTTTGATCTTAGCCAAAAGGCCAAGAAGCCCAATTTATGTCGACTCTTTTCTTGAGGAATCTAGATAAAGGAGTGTGTATGTGTATGTATGTCCAACTAGAGAGGAATGAGATGGGCAGATGAGAAAGAGGGGATTGGGGAAAGAGAGAAAGATAGAGAGAAGTAGGGAGATAGAAGTTGTAATAGAAATATGTTACACTTTTGCCCCGGGCAACGCCAGGTAGCCTGCTAGTTATTAAATAAACGAAAAAATTAATTAAATTGTAATCCTAACAAATTTAAAAGGAATATAGAAGCATTTAAACTGCCGAATAGCAAGTCATTTCTGGCTTAAAAATTCTGAGCAAATCCTTAAGTATGTAGAGGAAATGACAGTCTAAAGTAGTGACAATTCTATACATACATAATATATACACTTTATATACGTTTTGATGAAACAACCTCAAGTAAATAATTTAGAAGAAAAGAGTCAAGAAGAGTTCAAAGGGTCTAGATGAAGAAAATGTTCTGTCCTTTATTTTTGTTTTATTTTACTTCAGTCGAAGTTCTCATGAATCAATTCCTTGGGCTAACACTTGATCTTTATATGAGATACATAAATATTCGAATATTCCATTAAAGTTATCCTTTACCTGTTCAATGTTGAGATAGTACAGAAGTTAAGAACATTAATTTTACTCTCCCCAATTAACCAGTACATTATGTTTTAGTATATCTTTCCAATAGTTTCTTCATTTCTCAACATTCCAGGACAAGAATTCGTCTAGTCTGTTGGATTTTTTAACTAAGTGATGTTACTTGAGGTAATATTACTTGGAAAAAGTGCTCCATTTATCATATGAGCCCATGTATAACCGTGTTTAGGTGATCTTATATGGGCTTCGAATACCGACTTATTTTGAATATTTGATCAGGGTTTACATGTAGGGTGAAGTATCCTCATGTTAGGTTTTTCTGACAAACCTTTGTACAGAAAGATCGAAGATACTCGAGGATGGGGTCTAGTAGGTAATTCAAACTCCCATTCTGTCTGTATGTTTGTGGACATGTATGTAAGGACATTGCATAATAGAGTCCATGACTGTGACTAATATTGTTAGCTGAGAATTCTTTATTGTTCTTGTGTCAAGATGAGTCTCACACCACTAACAGCGTTTTCGGTATCACTTATATAGTAAGTGCAAAGAGGTGCTCGGCTCCCAAAGACGACTCTTTTCGATTAGTCTAAGTTCACTATTTGTAATGGATCGAGATTGAGTATTTATATAGAATTGACATGTTAGTATTAAGTATTTCAACATATAAAAATCGAATATTTCACAGAGATCGTTTCTCTGGTGGTGGTGGTGTTTTTGTTATTACAGCGTGAACAAGGGTTCCACATGTATCAAAAGTTAAAAAAGCTTTGGAAGCTTTTTGCATTCAATAATTTTATAATTAGAAATTGAAACATAACAAAATTAGTTA
>OY744525.1:114985546-115040546 GCA_963556195.1 Sepiola atlantica
AATGTGAACAGGCATCTTGATGCAAAACTTCCCATATAAGATTTCCCTAATTCACAGTAGCTCCCTACGTCACAGTGGGATTGTGCCTAGTTAGCTTAAGTAAAAACAATAGGGTGCTTGTGTTAATCGCTGTATGATATGTCATACTTTCTTAAAAGACAGTTCAATCTGTCTCTCCTTAACAATTTTTATAATTTTTATAACTAAAATTTTATTCAATTTTAGAGGTTGAAAACTATTTTTACTATTCTTTCTGTAAGCAAATTGAAGAATATTTCTTTGAGATCCATACAAATAACTGAAGCCATGTAAACATGTATGAGTATGTTTATGAAAGTTTAAGAGCCGAAGAAGTAGAAAAAAATAATCAGTCATGATTATAATAAACCTAATCTAGAATTGATTATTTCTTTTTAATTTTATCACTTTCAACATGTTTATTGTATAATCTCTTGTGGCACTTCACAGCAAACAAGAAGAGTAAGCGACTCAAAGTCAGCAGCAAACAGTGTTCTGTCAGATTTACTTCTTGATATTAAACTTTATCTGTAATATAATTTCCGGTTAGAGTTTCAGTTTCCCAAATTCATTAATTCATTAATTTATTTTCAAATTGTTAGGTGAAAGTACAGAAAAGTTAACAAAGCCCCCCCCCCCGTTTATTGACTACAGTTATGAATACAGTTAACAAATAACATTTTACTAGTTGTGATTCTTACTTTATTTGAAAATTCATTGCATAAAAAATGTCCCCCCCCTCGGTACAGAACCTTTAACATGGCACCAAATGATAATGGGGAGGAAAACGTTGTTTTTTTCTTATTAAAGTGTGTTTTTAATGTATGTGTGCTTTATATTTTAATTAATCATTAAATTACTTTATTTATTCACAGAGACCAGTAACAATGGATGAAAATTCAAGTGATCTATGCACGTATATGGAATAAAAAATGTTCAAGTGGGCGGATAAGTATTCTCATCAAGGTTTCAGTTATACATTACAATTAAGTAATATTAAAGAAACAAATATCATTGTGAAGCATAAAGATTATAATTTAAGAGATTTATGCAAGCTGTGAGTTCTTATAGAAAACAAAACCTAATCTCTACCAAAACATGGAAATAAATACAAAAGAAAAACCTAATCTGTCTGAAATCTGTAGCTCATCGTTTAAAAACCCTGATTCAAAGGAACATATAAAGATTTATACTGATGAGAACGTTTGTTGTGAAATGAATGATGCATCACTGACGCAATGCATATTAAAATCAGACATGCAAGATAAACCATATTCTTGTGAAGTTTGTGGCTTGTCATTTTCAAATAAATCTTATTTAAAAAAACATGTGCAAACGCATACTGGAGGGAAACCATATTCTTGTGAAGTCTGTTATTCCACGTTCATAAGAATATATGACTTAACGACACACATGCGAATCCATACGGGAGAAAAACCATATTCCTGTGAAGTGTGTGGCACATCATTTAAAACATCCTCTGTTTTAAAGACACATATGCGAACGCACACTGGAGAAAAACCTTATTGTTGTGAAGTATGTAACTTATCATTTGCAACCAACTCTGTTTTAAAGACGCACATGCGAACTCACACTGGAGAGAAACCGTATTATTGTAAAATGTGTGGCCTATTCTTCAGAACAAATGGTATTTTAAAGACACATATGCGAATCCACACTGGAGAGAAACCTTATTGTTGTGAAGTGTGTGGCTCATCATTCACGACAACATCTACCTTAAAGACACATATTCTAACACACACAGGTGAGAAACCTTATTCTTGTGAAGTATGTGACTCCTCATTTACCAGTAAAGCTTATTTAAAGGTGCATATGCGAACACACACTGGAGAGAAACCATATTCTTGTGAAATTTGTAGTTCATCATTTACAATGAAATCTAATTTAAAGACACATATGTGTACGCACTCTGGAGATAAACCTTTTTCTTGTGAGATCTGTGACTCATCATTTAAAAGAAAATCTGATTTAAAGTCACACATGCGAACACACACTAAGAATCTGGAATCTTAGGAAAATCTCCATGATTCCATTAATTATAGGAACAATCGGCTCATGAAAAAGAATTTCAAAAATTACCTGGCAAATATACCCGTGAACCAAGTGCAAGAGAGGTACAAACAATTGCACTTAAAGATACGGTGAGAATTTTAAATAGATCTCTCGGTTGGAGTGTATGAAATAGCAGGTGAATGTTTGGTATCCGGTAGGATGCCCCATCCACAAAAAAAGCAAAAAGATGGTAAAATTGGAAAAAAAAAGACTCTAGTCTTAATTGTATGTTTCATCATTTGTTTAAGAATACTAATATTAAAAGGTACAGGCAAATCTTATTCTTATGAATCTCATCATTCACCAACATATCTATTTTCAAGACACACAAGTGAACCTGCACAAGACAGAATATTATTGTGAATCTTGTATCTACAACATATCTAAAAATGGTCCATTAATTTCGAATGACAAAAACACTTACGAAAAACGTTATTCTAGTGAAGTGTATGACTAATCACTTTCAACAAAATATAATTTAAAAGTACACATGTGGAGAACAACATTATTCTAGTTAGACATGTGCATCTAATTTTTCAATGTTTATAAAGTTAAAACATGGAGAGAAACATAAATCTCATAATTCATGTGAATCATAATTTTAATATTTCAGTAAAATATGATGCTGAGGAGACACTATATTCTTGAAGATGTTTGCTAGATGGCATGAAAGATTTCTAAGTACAGTTACATTTTAAAACGTGCATCAAACAGTATATGTATAACTGGTGAAACTTTTTGTTTATGGCTTTGAATTCAAACACACAAGGGAATTGCATATTCTTGTGTAAAGATTGTGACTCATATTTTCTTGGGTGTGTCGATTAACACTGGAATAAAGTTTTATATAAAATGCAAGGCTTTTCATCTTTAGTTTTGTAATTGCCTGAATACTTATTTTATAAGCTACCAACCAAGTTCCATCAAGTGGATAAAAATCTATAAATCTGATTAAAAAATTAAAACAACGATTTACATACAACAGTTGTTTCCAAGTGCATTACCATATTTATTCTATCATTAGAAGAAAAATAATTCGAAAATATTAATAGAATTTTAATTTCAATATTTTGTACGACATTCTATTGATTTTATTGAAAAACCGATTTTAACGCCATATATCCATTTATTGAATTATTCTTCCAAAAATGTAAATACATGAAAGGTAAAAAAAGGAGTGTATCGGCTCGTTATCTTCATCCGGATTCGGAGCTCATCACAACACTTAGTGTCAATCATTTGGTCAGGATTCTTCCTCCAAACAAAACCACAACTCCTCTAACAATGTTTTATTTTGTGAAGTTACAATTATGTTTGGTCATCTACTGAAAGGCAGTAATGTTTAGCTGAACACAAAACAATAGACACATCCACTTAAATTTCTGTCTGTTTAGCCTATCTAAAACAAAAAAAAACTTCCTGTTCTTGTTCGAATATATATATATATATATATATATAGCATAATGTAAAATGAAATAATAAAATAAGGTTCGAGAAGGGGTTCTGTTTACTTGGCTTGCGGGAGAGTGATTACTTTCAAATTTAACTTTATTCATTGGAATAATCTTTATCGGACTCGGAAGAAGAAATGGCCGAATATATTGACTCATTTTGATTTAATATTATTCAGATCAAATTTAGTGGATTTTCCATTAAACCAGCGAATTTTGTTTTGTGCTACTCCGATCAAATCATGTGAACCCTGAATTTTGAACATTATGATTTCAACACAAAGTGAGTTTATTGAACTTTTTATTTGATTTGGTTCATTTATCATTGTATTAATTAACATAAACATTGGATGCATTTTTCACTGTAATATACTGCATCGATTGCGGACGCATTTCCCGACTCGATAACTTTTTCGGTTTTTCAGTTCTTTCAATTTTTTCGCTTTTGGACTGTCAGTCAATACCTGGATCAATCTTCAATCAACCTCTTGGATATCTTTTCTGAATATGTTTTAAATTGTATGACTTGGATGGATTTTATAACTTTAACAAATAAGTATGTTTTTGGCTTGATATATTTGATGTGTTATGTACTTTTATGTATTTTTGTATATATTTTTATATATTTTCAGAGTGTAATTTTATTTCCTGCAGTAACGTCACTGCAGTAATGGTCCTCTGAGGAGAGGAATTATCTTTAAAAACTCATGAGTTTAGGACGTTGAGATACTTTGCCTGAATTTTGAATTTTAATAAAATTGGATTCGCAGCTTATTTTGTTATTTCATTTTATATTATGCTGTTAATGCTCTATCCAGTATATTGAGCTTCAGTCTTTATCCTGATGTTTCACTAATTAAAAGATATTAGTTGCCTCTTATATCTTTTGTTGGATTAACTTCATACTGCAAGTTTAAATACATTGATGAAATGAACTAAAACAAATATTTTCTAAAGTGCTCAGTACAAGGTAAAGCTATAAAATGAAAAAAATCGAAACAAATTAATTAATGTCAAGAGCATATCGACATGATTGCCAAGAATGAGAATATATATATATATATATATATATATATATATATATATACGATTTATTTATTTAATTTAAACAACATCAATTGTAAAGGAAGCACAGATTGACACAATTTCACTAAAAGTCTTTTTTATTCCTAGCATACAATTGTTTTGGCCTTCCACCAAGATATTTATAAAATGTTCCTGTATCCAATGCATTTATTTCCTATCTTCAGTGCTCGTATAAAAAATACAATAAGGAAACAATTGTATGCTAGTAATAAAAAACAGAGCTTTAGTTCAATGGTGCCGATTTGTGCTATCTTTGCATTTTGATGTGGTTTACATTAAATTAAAATGTTTTTCTGCCGTAGCTCTAGCCTCACACTATTGAGCTATTACAATTACTTTACTATGAAATTTATATTTTAAATATTCAAATTTTGAATATAAATATATATATGTATATATATATATATTGCTATCATTTAAAAATAATTGTTTATCTATGAACATGAAAATATTTCTCCCTAGGTGGTTTACTATCTGGATAGACATTACTTTTTCTAGGACTTGAAGTGATTTGGATTTTCCAGGTGTTAAAGGGCCAATAACTATTTCTAAGTAGAGGAGTCAAATTTTGGGTGGTTAAAACCCTAAGGCAGATATTTCTCACAGTGCAGGCCTATCGTCTACGGGCATTACAACTATCCACCCCACATGAAGCATGCATCATTGCACATATTTACACAGTCTGATTCTTCATAAAAATAATTATCAAATATTTTAAAGATATTTCATTTTTACGAATACAAAAGTTGGAACTTATTCCTGTAATAATCTCGATGAGTTTTCAGTTTAAAATGTACAAAATAAAATCCATCCATTGAATTATAAATGTATTATGTCAATCCAAATCCAAAGGAAATTATTTTTATTTCATGTGTTTATATCTCATTTATGCTTATATTAAAAATAAAAACAAGAAAATATAAGTAAAACTTCATTGGAGAGAAACGTTTCAGTTGTAATCTAAAGTAAACATTATCTTTATGGATTTTTTTTGTTTGAAAACTTTTGTTTTTATATTTGAATCAATTATACTTGAGACATCCAAGAATTAGCAACGGAAACATTTTACCTTTACACTGATTTCTATTACTTCTAGTATAATTATAAACAAAACAATACATACATTTGCTTTCACATTTGTTATACAAGTAAACCCTGACCAAATATTGAAAATAACATAGTATTCGAAGCCCAAATAAGATCATCTTAGTATGGCTACCCAACACTGCCTCATACAAAGAATGGTTCACTTTCTCAAAGTGCTGTTGCCAATAATAAAATTACCAAGTTGGATACTGCACCAGACTAGATGAATTATTGTCCTGGAATCCAGTAAGACCAAGAGATCACAAGAAAAATATACTATAACATAGTTATCTAGTCAATTGGGGGAGGAAAATTAATGTTCTAACTTATTTATTAACTATACGTTTTAAAGGTTACGGGGAACTTTAATGGAACATTCGAATATCTATGTATTTCAGATAAAGACTAAGTGTTAGCAGGAAAGGGGACTCATTGATTTCTGAGAATTTTGGCTGAACTAAAATGAAACAAAAAGAGTTATGTGCACATTTAATTTAAAAAGGTTACAAAACGAAAAAAGTAAAAACTTTTAATTACACAAAATTTATAAACATTGAGTTATTGAGTTTAGTTTATAATTCAAGCAGAAGTATAAGAAGTCGGTGTTTTGTCATGGTTTTCATAAGTAAATAAGGCAAGACGAGGTGTATTATCTCAGACTAAGATGGTTGACTGCCAAGTCTCGTTTATTCATGTTAGCCCCGAGATCTTACATTGCAGGGGAGGTAACTTCCATCGGTCCAGATTTTGGTTAACATAACATCTCCCCTTTTGAGATAGTTCTGGGGGGTGTTATTTAGTGTCTATGCTATATTATTTCTCTTTTATTTTTATTTATTTATTTTTTATTTAGAGATCTAGCTTGAGAGGTGGGCTCGACTGCTGTCATTACTTGATTCTTGTGCAGTCTATAGAATTGAGGGTTGGGGCTGCTGTTTTCACGGTTGAATGATGGATGAGCGTCTTCACAGGACTCTGATTTGTGAGCCTCGACTATTCCGTTGGGTGGTTTCGGTACAATGTGTCGTCGATTGCATCGGATCACTGTCCCTTCGCTTTTGGTCTGTAGTACATAGGGGCGTGGGGTGGATGCTGTTCCAACAACTGTGCCTTCCTGGTTTGAAAGGTTGGGGCTTCTAGCCTACACTGGTGTACCGTTTTTGAGCAGTGATAGCTCTTTAGCTCTATGTGATAGGCAGTGTGTGAGTCGTTGTTGGACCTTTTGGTTCTCTCCCCTCTCCATTTGAGATCGGGCCATTTTGGGTTTAATAGATTTGGGTTAGTTGGGACCCGCAGTCCATTGGTGTTGCTCTGTGGGTGAGCAAAGAAAGATATGGGTCGTTTGCCTTCTTCAACAATGCTTTCATTGTCTTTACACAAACCTCTGCTGCTCCGTTACTTTGAGAGTAGCGAGGATTGTTTGTGACGTGCTGAAATCCCCAGTCGTCTGCGAATTTGGCAAAGTCTTTTGAGGTGTATTGGCGTCCTGGGTCAGTTCTTAGGATGACCGGTACTCCATGTCTGGCAAAGATTGCCTTCAGGCTCTCTATTATAGCTCTGGAGGTTATTGATGTAAGCATGACAACCTCTGCGTACCTGGAGAAGTAGTCAACAACTACAACATAGCTGTGGCCCTTCAATTCAAACAGATCGGAGGCTAGAGTGTGCCGTGGTTTTGTTGGAAGCTCGGTTTTCAGGAGGGGCTCGGGCGGTTGGTATCTCAGCTCGGCACATTTTGGACAGTTTTGTACGGCCCTTTTGATTTGGTCAGACACTCCTGGCCACCATATGGATCGGCGAGCTCTCTGTCTGCACCTGGTTATTCCCTGGTGAGCAGAATGGATTTTGGCAATCATGATCGGTCTCAGCAGTGAAGGAATTATGATCCGCGTGTCATACATCGGTAGCCCGTTCTCGCATGTGATGCTACTGCGGAAGGTCAAGTATGGTTTGACTGGTGCTGGAACGCGGTCATTTGATGGCCAGCCATTTCTTACATATTGAAATATGTAGTTACTAGTCTCGTCAGTTTTGGTGGCTTCCTCCAACTCCCTTAGACGTTTTTCTGTGGCAGGTAAGGATTCTATTATGGCGTGGACAAATGCCGTCGCTTCCTCCTCCAGATCCTTGTCCTGTTTAGTAGGGCCATTACTGAATATTGCTCTTGACAGAGCATCGGCTGTATATAGTTCCTTGCCGGGAATATAGCGAATGATGTATCCATACCTCATTAAACGTACCCAAAATCTCTGTATCCTTGCCGGTAGCTCGCTGGGGTCCTTGCTACATAGCAATGGCACCAGTGGCTTGTGGTCGGTTTCCACTGTGAAGTGTAGTCCGACTAGGTAGTCAGAGAAGCGTTCACACGCCCATGTTTTCGCCAGGGCCTCCTTTTCTATTTGGGCGTAACGAGTTTCGGTCTCTGACATAGCTCCTGAAGCGTAGGCGACAGGGTGCATTTTTGTGTTGGCCTGTCGTTGTAATAACACTGCTCCCAGCCCATAGGATGAATCATCGGCAGAAACTACAGTCTCACTTGAGGGACTATATAAGCATAGCACTGGTGCTGAACACAGTGCCTGCTTGATGGAGCTAAATGCTTCCTGTTGTTCACTGTCCCACATGAATGCGTATTTCCGGCTTAACAAGTCCCTTAGTGGCTTAGTTATGTCCGCCAGGTTTGGAATGAATTTTTCCATTTGATTCGCCATCCCTAGGAATCGGTGGGTTTCCGTTATGTCTGTTGGTGTTGGGAAGTTGAAAATACCAACGACCCTTTCTGGATCTGGCCGTAGACCGTCAGCACTGATTATATGCCTGAGAAATTTCAGCGATGGTTTTGATATTTCGCATTTTTCTGAGTTGAGAATAATGCCTGCAGCCTGGATTCTTTTTGAGTGTGCTCTTCAGTCGGGCATCATGTTCTTGTTGATTTTTGCCGTAGATTAGCACGGCATCTTGCATGCATATCGCTCCGGCCTCACTCTCTAATACTTACGACATGCGTCTCTGGTAGATCTCACTGGCTGATGAGATCCCAAAGGGGAGACGGTTAAATTCGTACCGTCTGAATGGGCTGATGAAAGTCGTCAGTGTACGGGATTCCGATGACACTGGGATTTACCAGTATCCACTGTTGGCATCCACTTTGCTCATTACTCTCACTTCCCCTAACTAGGCTAGGAGGTGGTCAACTGTGGGCAGCATGTGGAGTTCACGTGTTACGCACTTGTTAAGCTTTGTGAGGTCTACACATATTCTAACTTTTCCATTTCCTTTTGGTACTACAACCATAGGGGACACCATTTGGTGGGTTTGTCGATCTTGCTTATGATCCCCAGCTTCTCAATACTCTGGAGTTTTGCCTGCGATTTTCTCATCAGGGGTAGCGGTATGCGTGGTGGTGTGGGTACTGATTATGGCTTAGCATCTGCGTGTAACGGTATACTGTATGTTTTCCCAAATGTGCCTAAGCCTGTGAATAGGTCTGGAATTTCCTTCTTTGGATTATATGGCTGCATTTCGCTCTTGATGATATGTATTGATTTACTCCTCTCCAGGAGTTAGGCACAATGCCAGTTTTTTCTTACTCCCACAAGTAAGATGTGACCCAAGGTCGGGTCGGGAAAGTGGGGTTTAAAAATTGCCTGGGTAGCCCCGTCGGCATTCAGGCAGTAAGCAATAAACTTACTCCTCCTCAACGAGGGGAGGCGAAGCCTGGGAGGATGGACCTCCTAGAACCGCACAGGACAAACCCACAGACAGGCGGAATCAAGACCTGAAGGCCAAGACGATACCAGTCTATGGGGTGCAGTATCAATCGGAACAGATACTACACTTTGATCTTGGCCAAAAAGCCAAGAGCCTTGGGTCGACAGTTACAAGATTGAGGGCTTCGATGGCTGGTTTACCTAATAATGGCTCATCAAGATTGGGGATAATGAATATCCGCTGTTTCGTCGTCAGCTCTTTATGCGAGACAGTTGCAGTGATCATTCCGGTAACTTTCAGCGGGATGTGTCGCGGACTATGTAGCGTTTTGTGAGCATCTGAGAAAGCCGATAGATCTCTCCTCAGTTCGTAGATCTGCTCAGGGATTGCAGTTACATCTGTACCCGAGTCCAATTTGAATTCCAGTGGTATTCCCTTGACGATGATGTCTATTCGCGATGGTTTGCTCAGGCTGATTTCTGATATTGTTAGGACACCAAGGTATGCACTCTGGTCACTTTCATTGTCATCCGAGTCATGCTTAACCTCATGTATTCTTTTCGCACGGCAACACTTAGCATAGTGGTCTATCGTGCCACAATTGTGGCAGGTGACGAAAGTGGCGGGGCATGCACGTCTCTGATGATGGGCCTGGTTACTGCAGAGGTGGCACCCTGCTTCCGCTCTGTGCTGCTGTGTATGCCTTTTCTTCTGCTTATCATTGTAGTGAGGTTCCCATCTGGGGTTGGCCTTATAGTTGCTTTGCCCTTGTCTGCGAGTTCTATTGTCATTAACAGAATGGACATCAACATTGCTATCAGCTAGTCGTGCACTACTGATACGTTCTGGTAATCGCAGGAGACGTTGTGATTTGATCGTCTCACATTGTCGTCTAAGGTGAGGTCTGGAATCATCTGAAGACTCTCCGATAGCTTTGGGTCTATGCACCCGACTACAATTCTGTCACGAATTAGTTCTTCGTGGAGGTCTCTAAAGTTGCAGTTCTTAGCCAGTACATGGAGATCCGTAATAAAATAGTCAACCGACTAACCTACTTTCTGGCGTCTCTGGTTGAACCTAGCCCGTTCATATATGATGTTGGTGTTGCCTTTAAAATTGTCGTTGAACCTTGACGTAACTATGTTCAGGTTTTGGGCTTCGTCGGGTGAGAGTTTGAACGTAGCGATGATGTCCTTTGCTTTATCGCCCATGCAGTAGATTAGGGTGTCTACCTTACAAGGGGCTACCTTTCGTCTAGTCCGGACACTGTCCTGTAGCGGTTGAACCGCCGAATCCATTTTTCCCACGATTCGGGCTGATCGATTGTGAAGGGTGCTGGTGGGGTAACGTGGCTGTTCATCATGGGTTTTTTATTTATTTATTTTTGGGGGGCTTTTGAGCTCATATTTTTCTTAACTCATCCCATACGTGTTGCTCACATCAGTTTTCGAATCACTTATTCTGACACCATGTTTTGTTATGGTTTTCGTAAGTGAATGAGGCAAGACGAGGTGTATTATCTCAGACCAAGATGGCTGACTGCCGGGTCTCGTTTATTCACGTTAGCCCCGAGATCTTACATTGCAGGGGAAGTAACTTCCATCGGTCCAGATTTTGGTTAACATAACAGTCGGTATCATGGCTAAATGTTTCCTTATGATTGTTGCTAATTCTGGGTTGCTCATGGATTCTCATAATGTAACCATTTTCTGCAAATGTCTCTGTATTGCTCTTTCTGCTTCTCGTAAAGTCGGTTTTCTCGATCGCTCCAAACACTTTCTCACAGCTGAGGCTATTCTCCATCTCTACAAATCTACTATCAGACCGTGTATGGAGTACTGTTCTCATATTTGGTCTGGTGAATTTTTGTCCGATTTGAGGGTTCTTGATAAAGTGCAGAGACATATCTGTAATTTGATTGGCCCCACTCTTTCTTCTCTTCACCCTCTTTCTCACAGATGTGATGTTGCTCGTATCAGTCTTTTCTATAAATACTATACTTGTGTTCTTCAGAACTGTGTGATCTATTCCCTGCTGTCTTTGTTCCAATACGTTTAACTCGTTGGTCTAGTCGTCTCCATCAATTCGCTGTTGTTATACCTAATTGTAATACAGCTTCCTATTCCAGTAGCTTTCCAAGAATTGCAGGCTTAGTTGAACTCTCTACCTGCTGACTGTTTTCCTCTTACCTATAGTTCATGATAATTATCTTTCATTCTTTTTAGCTCTTTACATCAAGTGGCTTAATGCCTTGTATGGAACAATTTCCATGAAAAATATAAATACATTAGGTATATTGTAAATCATTTCACTTTCTCTTGGTTTGTTTCAACTTAAGAAATTCAATAACACTTTTGTTCTTTCAGTTGGAATACGTGTAAGGTTGTTTACATTGTAAAAAGTATTTGGTTTGAAATTCTATGACGAAATATAACTTATGAATCTTTCTATTGTGATAATTGGAATTTGTAAATATTACTTTAACATTTTCTAACAAAAGTTCAAGTAAAAATGTAAATTAGGCTTTTACATCAATAAATGATAAACTTTAATTGTTTGTGTAGTTTTTTTAACAGATAAAGAATGTATATTACTGTAAACATTTTAATAAATGTATCGTTTTACAAAACAACAGAACAATGCTATAATTCGGAATTTAATTTTAGCATCAATTATTTTTAGATATAATTCTTTGAAAGCAAATATATACATAAATTAGGATACGTTGAGAAATCAGAGCTGGCTGAACATGTTTTTTTCTTGTATAAAAATATTACAATTTTTTTTTTGTTTCACGAAACTGCAGTGATTAACGAAATGAAAGTTTATTAAAAAAGAATGTTCATTAAATAATTATTGATGATATATTACTGACAATATGATGTCAATTTCTTTACTCACTTTGAGTATGTGAATTTCTTGGCATTGAATGGATGAAGACTTGAAAGAAGTAAATAGACAACCTACACAAAATAATGCGTACAAGTTTAAAGACTCTACCGACGGCCATCACTGGAGCTGTACAAAGCAGTAGAACATTTTGAAACATCGATATTTCATATTAATTAACGTTTTTTTTTGTCTCAGATATAACTATTTCTATCTTATATCACTATCTAAATATGACATGGGTCAAAGAAGCATTATAATCTGAAGGTGGACTTAATCAGTGTCATATAGTTGCAACACTCTAGATTCCATTTTCTATTTTTAACTGAGTGATTGTCTAATTCATCAAGAAGTTAAATAATCAATATCATCTTGCCTAGACCCATATAGTAGTCTCATAGTATACATGATAATAATTATATTATTATAAATTATTATGATAATAGATGTGTATATTTACTTCTTTTATGTCTATGCATAAGGTGAAATATCTTTTGACTTTAATTCTGAGGTCACACTTTTATTTGATGCCACAAATCACAAAATAATGATAGGTTTTTAAAAACTTCCCATGTGTCTATTGTGAAGCAAGAATTGGATATCTGTGTACCCTCTCTACTCAGTGTGCGTTAATCCATTCCCAAAACACAATTATTAAATTTGCCCAAGACATGTCTGTGATGGGCATTATTTCAAGTGATATGGGAGATATAATTATTCTGTTTACCTGAGTGATCAACATGCAGAAATTTCAATGTAATGTTCACAAACATCTGTATGACAAACCTCTCACCCAGACTGCTCCTTTAAATCTCGCACCCATCACAGTAGCTTAAGTGGCAATATTCCTTTATTGGTGCGAAAAAGACTTAATTTTCTTTTTAATTTACATTATCATGTAAAAATTAACTGATAATTAACTTAAAGACCTGCACAAAAATTGTACATGATGTAATAAAAAATGGCACATTAACGTTTTGAAGCAATATTAAAAATCTGATTTTCTTGTCTGTTAAATTTTCCTGGTGGCAAAAGGGAAGTTTCTTCGAAGTGTCGGTTTTTAAATTTAATCAGATCGATTTTTTTTCATTAGTGATATTATATAGAGAAAATATTCCCTACATCATCTAAGAAAATGTACTATGACAAAGAAACGAGAAGATATTTAGTAAAATATATTTTTGTAAATTCAGTGGCATTTATATTTCAAGCGTTTTGATTGGCTAAGATAGTAATCCATGTTGGGTTTGGTTCCTTCCTAGATAATCATAATAATTGACTTGCTCGCTGTGTTGCCTCAAAAAAGGATCTTTTCGATTATTATCTTTATTGAATGTCCTCTAGTCTGCACTTCATGTCGATCTGATCTAGAACAAACGATATTAGTGACATTTTTCATTGACTGTCACACACTAATACATTTTTAACAGTTGTTTTGGAGTCAGTCCTGTGGCTCCTATATTAACTCATTATTATATTTTAGGTTTGGTAAATGTTTTAATATCTGGAGATACTTAACCGCGAAATAATCAAATCAACATAATAATAAACAGATAAGTCAGAAGAACAAGAAAACAACTAAAAATTCAACTCACAGACATTGGACTCTCTTGTAGAAATATCTCTGCACTACCTTCATGATTAGCTACAAAGATTTAGATCATTTTTCTCTTTTATTTTACTGTTCTTCATATTCATTTTTTAATTATTTAAACTTATTTCTAAGCAAAGTGACATGATAAATAGGAGAGATATATCACCAGTGATAGCTACAGATTGAAACAGTTATACATCAACAAATGTATGCACAAAAAGATTATACGCCGTCTTGCTTACTCTATGTCATAAAATATCTGTTCTGTGCTTAAAAGATATGAAGCTGCAGAATATATTGAATATTCTTGCTTCAATGTTTTCACCGACGGGTGGTTACAGTTGTGCGTGATGTATGTCGTGGCTACCCATACTGCAGTCGTAATAAACAGATAAAATGACAATGTTAGAAAACAGTAGGATTTAGATATACACATTTATTCTCTTGTAAAGCGATTATGAAACATAATATAAAAACGGAGAACATATATTAGTGCCAACATCATCATCTTGACCATTTTATTCGGTTTATCGTCCAACATGCATTGAACGGATTCCAGAAAATGACTTCCAAAAAAACTTTATTATCCCTCAAGTCTATTCTCATCACTTACTCCCATGTTTTCATTGGTCTTATCCACTGAACTTAACCTGCTACCTCCACTGTTGTACACCCAAAGAACTCTAATCCATTCTTTCAATGTGGCTATACCATCAGAGTTTCCTGTTCTGCACACATAGTATCGAAGAGTGAATACATAAAATGTCCCAATACAAAAAGACGTGTTATTAAGAATACAAAGATGATACATGTACAAAGGATATATATTACTTACATTTCAGTTGACCCATCTTTAAATGCTAATGCCACTTTCAGTAGAAGGCGCCCAGTAGAATATGGTGTAAAGCTTTATCAAAGGCATGCCAAGTTAGTAGCTGATCGGAACATCTCTGATCACTTGGGCGTCTGGGCCAGAAAGAGTATAATATCCAATTATATATTCCTTGTAAGCAGAATTAGAAATTCTTGGATTACCAGAACTGGAGAGTCAATTCTCTCGTATTCCAGTAGTTTTGGAAGGATATAAATTAGATATAAGCAGAAACAATAAATGTACATCAAAATTATGAAGGCAAAAGACATAGTTATGAAATAAGCTGAGCCGGCCCCTGTCCTCTCTGAACAAATTCCTTGCTGAATCCTGCTTCCCTGACATTTGGAAAATTGCCTCTGTAGTGCAACTGTTCAGGAATTCTGGTGACAGAACTGATCCACAAATTTGTTGCCTCATCAGTCTCCTCCCGCTATTTGCTAAAGTCTTTGAATCACTAATCAATCTAGCTTAACTTCTTTCTAATAACAGTATGAATTTAGGCGAGCCCGTTCTATTGCTGATATCTAATAGAAGACATTGCTTAGGCTGTTGTAAAGGAACTGGACTTCCTCTTCCAAGCTAGAAAACTTCTCACACCTGCCAGTATTCTATACAAAGCTACTATTCGCCTCTGCATAATGTATTGTCCCATCTGGGCTGCTTAACCAAACCCATCCTCTCCCTCGCTATTCTAACAGGCCTATCACTATCAAGCATGTTCCAACGTCTGTACTATCACTGCAATCTTGCATCACTGTTTGTTTTACAAGTACTTTAATGGAATTTGCTCCAATGAACGTGTTGCACTTGTGTCATCTCTACATAAATACCCCTGCTCAACCAATCACTTTTTCACTAATGAGGTCCCAAAACGCCGGAGATCTTTCTACTCCAATAGCTTTTTTCTTCGTACTGCTACTTTTTGAAATTCGCTTCATGCTTCTTATTTCCTTGATCGTACTAACATGCAGTCATTTAAATGTAATGTGAACAAGCATTTCGCTACAAAACTCCCCCTATGGATTCCCCTAGTTAAAAGTAGCCCGTATGTCTCAGTGGTGTTGTCTCATTTGGGGTGAACTTAACGTGAAAAACGGAAGCAAGCAAGCAAAAATTATTTTGTAGAATATTCTAAAAAAGAGTCTCATTATGTTAACATAAAGTTGGTATTTTTAGTGTCTCTACAATTCCGAAATGAAAAAAATATTTAAAATATATGATGCAATCGAATTGACATTTTTTGTTTCAGAAGTTTGTGTGTCAGATTCCACCATTGCAGAAGAGAATGAGACATGAAGATGCTTGTTTTTCACAATACCTGGACGTCCTGGACAATCTACTACATCATTTAGCTAGAGCTACCAAACCAGCAGATAGCATACTACTTACGGAGGTTACAGCAGCCGAAACGTTGTGATGATAACACTCAAGATGAGAAATATAGTCCGAATAACAAAAATTATATAAAATATATATTTAACAAAGAAAGACAAAAGTCTTCTTTTTTTTTTATTAAATATACCATTTTCAGGTGTAACCAAAATGAAAGTAAACATCAAGTAATTTTCTAACCGCACATTGGGACGAATCGACTCCAAACTAGGAAGGTCTCTTAGAACGAATGTAACTTTTGTGGTTCTACAATAGTTCCAATACCCTGTTTGATAGTCATGATGCTGTCTCAAACGCAGATCTCACACGATAGTGCTGCAGGAGTTCATAACTTTCTACTTAGCATTAGTACACTAGTGAATATAATATAATAGATATAACTGGATTTCAACTCTATTTAACATGTTCAACGTCTACTTCGATACCTATTAGAAAACCACAAAGCGATACCCTTTAACGTTACTGAATATCAACCGTAGAAAGCATAAACATGAACAACTAGACAGAAGAAATACTTGATGATCTGATCATCACCTATTCCTATGGCCTGGATATCTAAAAAAAACCTTGACACCTCCAAAGCATATGGGCCTGATCTTCTTCTGCCATAGTAAAATGCTCTGCTGAGAAAGCTCTGTCCTTTCTAAACTCTACAACAATTCCTTGCTGAATCTGTGGTATGAAAGATATTGTGACATCGACGAGAAGACAGGAATAGATAAAAGTGTAATAAAAGCATGGATGAAAGTGTAATAAAAGCATAGATGAAAGTGTAATAACAGCATAGATGAAAGTGTAATAAAAGCATAGATGAAAGTGTAATAAAAGCATAGATGAAAGTGTAATAACAGCATAAAGGTGTAATAAAAGCATGGATGAAAGTGTAAAAACAGCATAGAGGAAAGTGTAATAAACGCATAGATGAAAGTGTAATAACAGCATAGATGAAAGTGTGATGACAGCATAGATAAAGGTGTAATAAAAGCATAGATGAATGTGTAATAACAGCATAGATAAAGGTGTAATAAAGGCATAGATGAAAGTGTAATAGAAGCATAGATGAAAGTTTAATAAAAGCATAGATGAAAGTGTAATGATAGCATAGATGAAAGTGTAATAATAGCTTGTATTTCGAAGAAGGAAAAAAGAGGAAATACGAAAATGTAATGCAAATAACTGTGCAAACTTATCTCAGAAGATGCATCCTTTTAACAGTCCGTAGTTTTCTCGTTCTCTGAGTTTGTTTAGGCTGTGTTGTAGAAGTCTTGTTTTACTGTACTACAGATGCTGATAAATACTGCCACACTTGTCTCGCAGTGTTGTCAGCAGAGTGAAGCAGAAGTCATGTTAACGTATCAGGGTTATAAGGAAGAAGCTTTGTAAAAACGCTCACATGGAGTTCAGTGGAGGTTCTAAAAGGTGACCTTTGATTGCTTGCTTTTCATCCAATCACAGGGTTCGTAACAAACGACTCCAAAAATAAATTTCAATATCTTGCTTATCTGACAGCTAGTTATACTGCGGATAACCTAACACTCATCTCTCAACAGATATATCATACACTAGATAAAGCAGGTAAAACTAGGACCGTAGTACTTTATATATTCAAAGCATTTGACGATATCTGGCGTGAAAATCTTCTAAAGAAAATTAACCATTATAGTGGACGATTATTTGATGTAATCTAACCATTCTTAGCTAAACGATCCAGGTCATCTTAGATGGCCGAAAATCTTCACATGACATGACAGGTATGCCATAAGTTGATCTTTAGGCTTTTATTCTTTCTTATTTTAATAAACAACCTCTTTGATGCACTCGCATTCGAAATGGGTATATTTGCTGATGACACCACGCTCGATTCCTGATATGAGGACAAAAAGAATGCACACATATCCAAAGACATAGATAAATTCTTAGAAAATGATCTCTAATATGTAGTGCAATAAGAACATAAATGGATGGTTACATTTAATGCTACCAAGACAAAGCTCCTTTTCTTTAACAATTATAAGCAACCTTACAAAACACAGATTGTCAGGACTGATAACTCCCAAAAGTTCAACAATTAAACTCCTCGGCTTAACATTCACAGGTAACATGAATTTGAATGAAAACAGAGAAGATACTAAGTTTGCTGGCTCCCTCTACCTAGTTCGAAAACCTCTCACAGCTGTCAGTATCCTATATTTCTACAATGTCACCATTGCCGATGTATGGAATATTGTTGGCACATCTGGGCTGATGCACCAACCACTAATCTATCTCTTTTAAATAAGGTGCCAAAAAGTCTCTAACCTATCTACCTAGCCCATGTTCCATTCCTGCAATGTTGCATCCCTGTTTGTTTTACACATACTTCTATGGAATGTGTTCCGACAAAATTGCTGCACTTGTGTTCTCTTAACGTAAATACCCCTGACAAACCCAACAAGCAGCAAAGCCCCATCACTTAACTGTAGAGGTCCCCAGGTATTGTAAGGCTTTCTACTCTAATAGCTTCTAGAACCGCTTGCATTTGAAATTCCTTTTATGTTCTCATTCCGTCACTGTATCAACATGCAAAAATTTTAATGTAATGTGAACAAGTATTGAGCTACACAATAGACCACTTATGGCGTCCATATAAGTCTGATCCTTAATTCACAGTAGTATTTTTACATCTCAGTGGCAGTGTGCTTTTTCGATGGTGAATTGAAGTAAATGGATGAATTGGCATAGACCATCATGTAACTGTATGCAGTAGCCATTTGCTAGCGTACTTTTACAGCCTAATACCAGGTTATTCATACATCACTTCAATGTGGCAAAACCTTCTCTTCTTATTCTTTCAGGAATCTTCCTTATCAATATAATAAATATAGAAATCGTTAAGAAATTATGTGGCATGTTTTTATTCCATGCACAATTTAAGTTTCTATTTTTGAATGTACCTTTTCTGGTTCTTTCTGGATGTCTTGGTGGCTGGCTTAATAGGTGTTTTGGGCCAGTTGTGTGACAGGGGTTATTTGGCTATAGTATTGCCTTGGTGTTCCTTTACGATTACAAGGTTTAAGTATATGTGTAACAAACTAGTTTGGGGAGGGCGACCTTTGAAACGTGACTAAATGTTTGCTGGGTGTGAAGAACCGCATCCAAACATACTCATTGTTATCGCCAGTGAGCAATTGCGTTCGGACGATAGTCATGGCAGAGGAGTGTGACTTAGTATGTCAAATCCTTGGGGACTTTTTTGGAAGGGATTTTTTCGTCCTGGGAAACGGCACACACTAGCTCACTGAGTGGCAGCAATAGGCACATCCCCTTAACAAAGGAGTTCAATCATACCAGGTTGGGTATTTCGTCGACTTGCTGACTGTTTGGTTGGCTGCAGACAGGACTGGCTGGAAATCAAGGCTTGTAATAATTTAACAAACATTTTACTTTTTATATAAATATATAAAATATTTATACCCAAAGGAACATAATTGTAACTCAAAGACACGTGTGTCACACGTTGATTCGAAAAACTGATTGTGTTATTTCACTCCAGACTGAGTGAGAGAAAAAAGGGGGAGAGAGAGGTAAAGAGAAGGCACAATATAAAACACATTGTTAAGTTTCGATAAATGTTTTATTATTTAAGAACCCATTCTGGCTTCCCAAAATATCTTGAATGAAAGGTGATATTATCTCTGAAACCCATCACATGAATCTGTCATTGGATTGATTTGACACCGACCTTCAGTCCTCCAAAACATGACCGACGCATAGGCACAGCCATATGCACACCCATATGCCTGAAGCACAGAGAATTACTGTACCCTTCTCCAAGTTTGGCAAAGGATTGTGAAATGCAAAGAGTTTACGCATTGTGCCATATTCACCCCCTCTTAATCATTACCTTTGGTTATGCAATCAGCACCATTATTCATGTGTGTATTTTTATTTTCAGAACTAATAGTCAAAATGACTATTAATTTTCAGAACTAATAGTCAAAATGACTATATTAATTTCATTTTCTTTTTCATTTTAATCTATTATCTTCTATCCTTAAACATAAGCTTATTTCATGACTTTTTGTGTACTTTAGTAATTTCAATTTTTTAAATATTGTTACTCTCTTCTCTTCTGAAACAAACTTATTTCATGCTTTTTTTCTTTTTAAAAACATAAAGTGTCCCCTTTTTTATAGTCAGTTTTGTTAAATGTCGTTGATTTTTCGACATTTATTATTTTTTTTTAATTTTGTACATTCACTTTTATCTTGATTGATGACCCTTTTCCACTGACCCCCAGAAAACGCTAGGATGAATTCCCAAGTCGGTTCAAGAAGTTTAAAAATTTTTTGCTGTCTGTTACTAGGAAATTAATTTTGTTTGTGTGTAGGGGGGTAGTTTGGGAAATCTTTTAACATGGGTTTTTTCCAGACATTTAATCTGGGTCTAGGTGTGGTTGGCCTTTTGTGATGCGATTTTTTTCCTTTTAGATCTCTTTGTGGCCAAACTAGTGGGAAAGTGAGTGTTTGGGGGCTACTATGGCTCACAGGCATCTGTGGTGTGGTTAGGTAGGGGGGACACCTAAACTGCCTCTATCACCCACATCACTTTTAGGACTAGGAGTCATGCGAAAGGGTGAATTCTTTGTAAGCTATTCTTATCAACAGATCTAACAGTGGTGATGCATGGTGGTAACTCCACTTTTTTCCTGTGAGGAATCATAGATTATACCACTGGTATTAATACTAAGTGGTATACACAACCTTTTAACCTTCAATCGGTTAGGGTGAAAGGTTATTTGGGCTCGGTTTCTTTTCACCTAGTCTACACCTAATATCAACTCCCAATCCAAGTCTGGAGTGATATATAACCTTGACGAATTCCTTAGCTTCCTTACTTAAACAGGTAAGTTAGCCATGTTATCTAGGACTATCTTTTTTTTCGTTTGCCAGAGTAACTGAAAGATTCGAACTCATCAGTTCCCCCTTTTCCGATTTTACTTTCTCAAAAACTGACGTTTTGAGGAGCGAGACATTTGGTCAAGTGTCAATCTGTACTTCTATCATTAGACCCCTTTATTTTTACCTTAAAACCCAGTCCGTAGCCTTGGTGGGTGAGTTTGTGTCCACATCTTTCAGTTTCTTTTTCTGTTTTGTTTGTTCTTTGGTGTGCCTGTTTCAGACCACTTTTACCACATCCATGATATCCATAACCTTTGGTGTTCATATTTCCCCGGGGTCTTTCTTTTTTAGGGACTTGACATGGTTATACGTGGTAACTTATAATGCAAGAGATTGCATGTACATACAAGAAGAAATAGATCTTTCGTTATGTAACTGCTACACTACAATCCTCGAAAATAGTTCTGTTTATTAATGTAAAGTGCATGTTTAGTGGGTGAAAGTTTAGTGTGGGAGAAATATTAAACTAAGAGAAGAGAGACAATAAAAATGGGAAATATGTCTAGTTTGGAGTTTAACCAACCAGAATTTGATTTTTTTTACTTGGAAAACTTACTACCTCTTAATACTGCAGTTCATGCAGAGATAAAACTACTTAAAGTCGAAAAATTAATGTCAATCCTGATACAGGAACCCCTAGGTAGTAGAGTTTTATGTCCATAGATAAAACCAGATGATGCTTTTTTGGTCTACCACAAAGGATACCAATATTTATATATATATATATATATATATATATATATATATATATTCCCAGCACAAAAACAGATAAGATCAGTTGATTTTCTGTTGTCTCACAGATAGATGGACCTTTGTTTTTTAATTCCGCCTAGCTAAGAGTTTTGATTTGCAGTTGTTTTTCAATGGAAGTATCATTGTAACTTCAAAAAATAAGCTTTGTTATGTTTTAAACTAGAGTTATCATTTCGTTTAGAAGGAGAGTACTTCTTTGCAGCTGTGACTAGTGTCCGGCTTCAGACAAGCACAACAAGCCAACGATCATGGTGAGCAGTAATGAATTACATTCACAATAAGTCACTTGTTGTTGGTAGTAAAAGGTCTCGTACATGCAGTCTGTGCTTTTTCTAGGTAGTTTTAGAAAATGCCATCAGTTACCCATTCAGTAAATATTTTTCATCAATAATTGTTTTTTTTTGTTTAATTTTATTTCAGTCGATGTTCTCAGAAATCAAGGGGGCCCCCGCCTGTGGCTAACACTTCAGCTCTATATGAGATACATAGAAATTTGAATATTCCATTACAGTTCTCCTTTACGTCTCAAATATTGAGTTAGTAAAAAGGTTACGAACTTAGCTCTCCCGAATTGCCCAGTAAACTATGGTATAGTATATCTTTCTTGTAGTCTCTTAGTCTTACCGGATTCCAGGACAAAAATTCATCTAATCTGGTGGAATGTCCAGCTAAGTGTGGTCACTTGCAATAGAAAGTGCACTATTCCTTGTATTAGACAGTGTATAGCTGTGCCGAATGGAATCTTGTTTGGGATTCGAATTCTATGTTATTTTAAATATTTGGTCAGTGTTTACTCGTAAAGTGTTGTATCCTCATCTCAGGTTGTTTTTACAAACACGTGTACAGAGACCGAAGACACTCAAGGATGGTACCTAGTAGGTAATTTTTCTCTTTTTAAAATTTTTTATCGTTTTATTTTTGCTGAAGGTTAGGCATCCTACCAGATTTCAGACATTCACCCGCTATTTCAGACACTCCAACCGATAGATCTTTTAAAGATTCTAACTGCTTTTTAAGTGAAATTGATGGTATCTCTCTTGCACTTGCTTCACCCGGTATATTTACCAGGTAGTTTTCTTTTCATGAGTCTGGTTGCTCATATACTTACTGGAATGATGAAGATCTTCCTGTGATTCCAGTTTCTTTTCATGCCATACATTTTTCTCTAGTATGTATACGGATATGTTGCTTTAAGTGCTGATTATTTGAAAATGCTAATCCACATACTTCACAAGAATAAGGTTTTTCTCCAGTATGTGTGCGCATGTGTTGCTTTAAGTGATGATTATTTGTAAATTCTGATCCACATACTTCACAATGATAAGGTTTCTCTCCAGTATGTATTCGGTTGTGTCTTTGTAAATGAGAAAACTCTGAAAATCCTGATCCACATACTTTACAAGTATAAGGTTTTTCTCTAGTATGTATTCGCATATGTTGTTTTAAGTGAGTTTTACCTGAAAAGGAAGAACCACATTCCTCACAAGAATAAGGTTTTTCTCCTGTATGTGTACGTATATGTTGCTGTAAGTGATGAGGATATGAAAATCCAGCTTCACATATTTGACATGAATAAGGTTTTTCTCCTGTGTGTGTTCGTATGTGTTGTTTTAGGTGATGTTTATATGAAAATGCTGATCCACATATTTCACATGAATAAGGTCTTTCACCGGTATGTGTTCGCATGTGTTGTTTTAACCTTGAATTTACTGAAAATGTGGACCCACATATTGTACAGGAGAAGGGTTTTTCCCCAGTATGTGATCGAATGTGTTTTTTTAATGAACCATTTTCAGAAAATGCAGATCCACATTCTATACAAGAAAAAGGTTTTTCTCCAGTATGTGTTCGTAGATGTCGTTTGAAATTAGTCAGAATAGAAAATGCAGATCCACATTCTTTACACGAATAAGGTTTTTCTCCAGTATGTGTTCGAATGTGCATTTTTAATGAAGAATTGCATGAAAATGCACAGCCACATACTTTACAAGAATAAGGTTTTTCTCCAGTGTGCGTTCGAATGTGTATTTTTAAGGAAGAATTGCATGAGAATTTACGGCCACATATTTTACAATAACAAGGTCTTTCTCCAGTGTGTGTTCGATAGTGTATTTTTAAGTAAGAATTGCTTGAAAATGCAGAATCACATACTACACAAGAATACAATTTTTCTTCAGAGTCTGCACGTACATGTGATTTTACATCAAAACTCTTTGTACATGATAATGTGCCTAATTCATGAGAATAAGTTTTCTTCTTATCATGTGTTTCCATGATTACTCTTAAATAACTATGTGAAAATGCTGATTCACTCACTTCAGAAAATGAACAGCTGTTGTATTTATGAGATGGATATATTTATTTTCCACTGTAACTTATCTGTGAATAAAAAGTAAATATCATTTAACAAATTATATTGCAAATACAACATGAATTTACATATGGCAGAAGGAAGTGGATGGCTTTTCACCAGGAAAAAGAAAGACCAGGTTACCCTTGAATTCTACTAAATATTAGCAACTTGACCGAAAACATACAAGCCTTACATATAGCCATGTAAAATCATTAAAGAAAGACAGATCATGGGAAAACACGAACTCCTCAAAAACGTGTGTTAAGAAGGTGGTAAGTGCGGCTTAAAACAGGCCTATTGGCAGAGAAATTGACAAGGAAGGAAGTAAAGGGGCTCAAAGATACAACCAGAGTTTAAAAAATATTTTGTAAAATATGGATTTCGGGTAGACCGATAGAAGTATGTGTTTACATTGGATCAGGTGTCCCAATCCTAAAAACTATTTAGCTCAAACAGGAATTGTAATTCGAGTCTAATATCTGTACCATTTAGTTCGACGTATCTCTATCTGAAGGTAAAGTGCTGCTGTAAAAATTGTGTTTATTTATTATATGAATAATGTGTTAACATTTTGTATATTCACCTGCTGATGGCAGCTAACTTGAAAATATTTGGAATTATATTGTCTCTTTGGTATGTGAGGGTTGTCTGCTGTTGCCGATACTCTATGTCCTCGTGTTGGAGCCGCTACTTCACAGACTATGAGATGGGGCAATAAGTTCATTCCTGCATGGGATTACCTTACATGGAGGGGCATGATCAGCTTTTCTGTATTCACCAATTATGTCATTTTGTGTTGTGTTAGAGACATCAAGGTAGTGATAGAGATGCTTGCATATAACAAAAAGATTACAAGGACCAAAATCAACTATAGCAAGTTAATCGGCCTGCAGTTAGGTGTCTGGAGAAACACTTCTTTCTGGTGGATGTATTGTTCAAATCCATGGCATGTTGTTTGGACTGGATATCCAGCTTGATAGGACTTGTTGGTTCAGCCTCTGCTTTGAAAGAATATTACCCTTTACTGAAAGGCTTTAACCTTGCATTCTGTCTGAAACCCAATTAACAGTCTCAGTCTATCTTTGCTTCTTTAGACGACAAAAAGCAGTGGATCTGCAGACATGTCTATATTTAATGTATGCGTGAAAAAGACTAAGAGATGCTTAACTTGGCACGTTATTCACATATTGAAAACCCTGACAGAGAAGTCTGCATGAACACTACAGTTTAGAGTGCCTTTTCTGACCTCAATCTAAGCCATTCAGTTGAAGTTCATCATAGACTCAAGAGTGAATTACAGTTCTTTACCAGGTTCAGAAATCTTCCGCAGTCCAGTGACCTTAAACAGTCAAGAATGGATGTATATTGGCATTTAGGGAAGGTTTCTGCTTTAAATTTACTTATGAGTTGGTCGGATAGTCAACAAAAAGATTTATCAATAAAGGTTGGCACACATAATTGGTAATGTGGACTCATCATGGTCAAGAAACAAATGGTATTTCCTAGCCGTGGGTAGAATAGTGATGTAGACATGTTGAATTTTTTCTCATTGGGATCGTAATTCATTCTACAAGCATCAACTTCATGGAAAAATTAGACGAGAAAAAATAAGTTTATATAAGTTCAGAGCTTGTGTATACGAAAAGGAATCTGGTGTAAGTAAATGTTCCATGGAGGTCATGGTTAAGTTTCTGTAGTTTTTTAAAATCCCAACCTGGTTAAAGTAGCCTTTCAGCTAGTTTAATGAATCCTTCAAGACGCCAACTCCCGACTTTAAGTTTGGCCTCTCAAAATTGTATTTATCTTGTAAGGAGACAATCCACTCTTAAACTCTATCCTATTTTATTTACTCCACTTAAGTCTAACTCCTATTTAAAGATTGACATGTTTGCTTATAGTTCAAAACAAATAGAAAACAGTTTACAGTTTAATCTCAGAAAGGGTTGCAATTGTCTTACAAACCTGATCCTGTCTAGTTTCGTTGTTTGTTTTTCATCTCACTCCCATTATTTTTTCATTAAATTGTAAATAGTTGAAAATAAAATTCATTTTAAACTATTAGGGGTATTTTAAGTAATGTAGTTAAGAGCAAATTTGGTATTGCGGTTACTATCTATGTGAAAATGGTGGAAGAATAGAAGGAACAATGTTTATACAAATAAGTCAAAATACATCTCGTTAAGAGAATAGACAGATTTGGTTTGGTTTAGTTTGTCTTACAGAATAACAACTATCTATGGGTTTTTTCATGCTGAATAAAGTTGTGAAATGAAATTATTTGATATTGTTTTGCCCGAAACAAAAAAATAAGAAATAAAATTAAAAATTAAGATTACATTTTTTCAAACTTCTTTGATAAGGTCTAAGATTTTTCGAGTTGTAGTATTCCTTCAGCTTTGTTGTAGATTCTGACAGTCTATTAATATATGTTTGACTGTAAAATATTCTTGATATTATATAGACAGTAAAGACACTTCACATTTCAATAAATGTTTGTAGGATATATATATGTCCTATACGAAGTCTGGCTACTACAACCTCTTTTCTCCTTGCCTTTCTGTAGCTTAAGGGGCACTCATCAATAGTTGGCCCAAATTGTGTAAATCTTGTCTAATTTTCCATTTATTCCAAAATTCTTGCAATTTTTATTTGATCAACCTGTTTATAGAAGGTTGAGGATCAGTGTATAGAATGCTAGCATTGGTAGATATAATTGTCAGCCATTCTTTTGCTGCTGCTCTATCCGTTTTTCTGTTTCCACGAATACCGATATGACTCGGTATCCAGCATAATTTAATTTTACACTGCTTCTCCTTATAGATAAAGGTGATCTTGTTTAAGATTTTTATGGTTAAAAGGTTATCTATTGTTTTGCTCTTCAGTGTTGTAAGCATTGATAGGGAGTTGAAGAAGATGATGAATGTATCAGTTCAACTATCTTCTATTACTCTTAAAGCCAGGTATATGGCTCCAGCTTCTTCACTGAAAATTGACGCTTTGTCAGGTAGTCCACACTGCATTTTAGTCTTATCCAAGTATTCTTCATAAGTAGATAGATGAGTATTTTTTCTTGTGTAGGTAAGAATGGATAGAGGATGACCACAGATCCCCCCACCACCACTTTTGATGGCCTTATGTAAGATTTATAAAAATTCTGACTTTTTTCAAATTATTTTTTTTAAAATCTTGTATCTGTCTTGTCCTCAATACAAGGAGGATATATGCTTTAAGACTGAAGTAAATTTAAGTTTTTTCTTAGTCAATTTTTGAGGAGATGGATTTTCTACACATTAAAATTGACTTCTATGTAAATATTTTTTACATACAATTAAAAATCGTAACCATTCTTACGAGTACATAGTTTCATTATAATCAGAATCGAGTTCATATCTTGCTTCCTACCCAAAATAGAGGAGAAATCTAGCTGCTGCTGATTATTATGATAATATCTTCTAGTGGTAGTTCTTAAAAAAGTAAAAGTAAAAAGCAAGATTATTAATTATCGATATATTTATTATCTATAAGAGTTAGTGTTTTTTATTTACAACATCCCTTTGAGAGATATATTTGTGAAATCCTCTGTTCCAGCAGTAATAAAAACATTATAAACAGGAACAAAGTGTAGTATCTGTTCTGATGCTACACTAAGTCTATTCTGTCCTCGCTCAGTGAAGGAGAAATCCTTATAGAATGAGGCAATTTTAATTTTTGTCCCAATCCACAAATTGTAAAAAAAAATTCTATATACAATTGCTTATGAGAAATCCGTTTTTTTTTTAATTTCTTTTCAAATATTTTAGATTTTAAGAGGGGGGGGGGGTCATTTTCATATACACATTTAACGTAAATTGATCACCCACTTTTTGACCATTTTTCAAAAATTACAAAAATAACCTGAATTGAGGTGAGAAAAATGGGTGGTGGTTTATAACGAATAAACACCGAACAAACACAACTTGCAACGTTTTTTTTTCACCTTTTTTTACGGATCAAATTTTTAAAATTATTATTCTGTGTACAATTACCTATCATCCGCTAGAGAATTCCATTTTTTTTTTGGGGGGGGGGGGGGGGAAATTTAAAAAAAAAATATTTTTGATTTTTGCAACATGGTCAAAAAATGGGTTATCCATTTACGTGAAATTTATATAGAGACCTGATCCCCCACCTAAAAATCTAAAACATTTGAAAAAAGATTTTTTTTAAACCACGGAATTCTCTAGCAACATGATAGATAATTTTACACTGAAAAACGTAAAAGAAATGGTCAGTAAACCAGTTGGGAAAAACGGGTGGTTGCATATTACGAACAAGTCCCCAAAATTGTTCCTAATTTACTAATATTTAGCAATAATAGGAAAAAATATCACCTTACACAATTATTTAACGCATTATGCCCATTAATCTATACTACGCTTTATCCAGAAAAAGGTATATACATAAATATATATATATATATATGTGTGTGTGTGTGTGTTCTAATAAAACAAGCCCAAAATTGATAATAACTTTCGTTTCATGTGAGTTTGGAACCCTTTTTTTTTCATATGTATTTTTTAAAACTATAATTTCTATTCAAAAAGAAATTGGTGAAATGAAACACAATTTAAACACATTCCTCCGATAACAGATGTCAGTGAATAAAATGTGATCTTAAAAAAGGTCGGTTATCCTACTAACGGTGCTTCCACACAGAATGCGATAAATTACGTGTATAAGTATTAGGAATGGTATTATGTTGGAATCATTTCGAGTTAAAATCCAAGTAGCATTACGTTAGAAAACGTGCGAAAAGCACGGTTGAAATATATGAACTATCGAAGAAAATGTAATAAATCCAAGTTCGTACAATATGTCCGCCAAAGGTCACGTTTTAAACCGTCCGGAATCTGTTAAACGAAAAACGAACCCTTCACAGAAAGCAATAATCAATAAAGTTTACAACAAGTGCTGGGAATGTTTTACAATAGCCCTACAACTCGCGAGTCGGGTTAAGTAAAAGTTGTAGAACGTGGTCCAAAAATGAATATGCAACAAATAAATGCGACGTACGTCGAGACTGGAGATTTTCCTAGTTATCTATTTCATTTGTTTGCCTGTTTACATAGGATAAATGAAAAAAACATGAAAAAAAAAATTTTTTTTCTGTTCACAAAAGAAGATGGTGTCAACAGCTTTGTTTGCTTCGCGTTTCGTTGTCACGTGGTGTGTTTTTTTTTACCGGGACTCATAATCATAATTTTTTTTGTTTTTTTTCTTTTGCTTGACTGAAATATGAAAAATTTGGGGTTTCGTTTAGATTTAGGTTTAGGTTTAGAGTTACGGTATGGAATTTTTTTACAGAAAAATCAGGAAAAAAAAAACATTACGGTGTGACGAATGAAAATAATATGTAAATAAAAGCACAATGATGTGTAAATAAAAAGAAAATGATTTTATTTCTTTTGCTTAAAATGTAGTTTTGTTTTTTTCTTTTGCTTGGCTGAAAAATGAAATTGCGCTTTGAATATGAGTCTGAGTAAAAAAAAACATGAGGCTGCGAAAATGTGAAGAAGCGGCGGCCATTTTACTTTCCAGTCTGCGTGTGATAAAAATATCGATTTATAAAAAAAACAGCACTGATTATAATCATTAATAAATGTCACAGGTAACTTTGAAATCAAGTTTTATACGGTAACTTTTATTTTTTGTATATTTGTTTTTTCAGCGTTTTCGTTGTATGGCTATTGTAAAAAATACCCGAAGTGCTAATTAAAAACATATTTGTTAACAGTAAATTATGTTTATACCTAATTTAAACTTGTGAAATAAAATAATATATATATATATATATATATATAATTACGCTTGCGTCGTTTCGTTTCTCCAGGTAAACAATTCTGTTTTTTCCCCTCAAGGCGATAAGTCTTTTAGCACGTCTTACTAATTAATAGTAGGCAGAGCCTGTAGCCACGGCCACCGTATCTACAGGTTCAAACACTGCAGATACGGTGACCGTGTCTGCAGTGTCAGCCACGTTATATATTAGAGACACGGTGGCATGTACACAAAATAAAACTCATTCAGTTTACGACACCGCCAGTATTTCTTTAGCGTATTTTAACGCGTTTTAAGAAGACTTGCTATAATAGAAGACATAGACGTGTTATATTAGCAGATATTATATTAGAATACAGTTAATTTTTATAAATTTATCTATTTATATAATAAAATAATCAAAATTATTCAGTAACCATCACAGAATATGATTAACCTATTACTTTATTAGAAAGCCCAGTGCAAATGTATTATTTCGTAAAAAAATATCTTTAAAAATATAGTTATCATATTTCATGAAAAAGAAATCCCTTAATTCCGCATTGATTAAATCAGTATAACTCTAAGAAAAATTAAGCTCTCGAATTAAATAACATTGCAGAAATAATACGACGCGGTTTTCTAATTACACAATGAATGACAACTTTTGGTAATTGTATAGAATAGTCATCGGTGAATGAGCTACTTTTCAAAACCCGCTAGCGATTTTGAAAACCCGCTAAATCTGGAAAGAAAACCTCCAGAAAATCGCTAACGCTCTCTTTCGCTCTTTTTTAAGTACGTAATTTCTCCGAAAAGGATTTTTTTTTTCATTTCATATTACTTTTATTGAAGAAAAAAGAATTAGGAAATTATTTATTTAAAAATTCTTGGAATAATTCTGCTTTTGTTTTTTCTTTTCGTAGTCATTTTTTTGTTTGTTTGTTGTTAGTTTTTGATAATGACCATTGGTGCTTATTTGTTTTATGGTGCTAATTTACTGTAAGACCCGCGCTACCTTTTTTTCTTTACTCCTTTTTCGTTCTGTTAGCTGTTGTTTTTTGTTCAGTGCGATTTTGAGTTTTTGCAAATAACGATTGGTGCTTATTTGTTTTGTGGTGTTAATTTACTGTAGGACATTTATAATAACAGCTAACAGACGAAAAGGGGGTAAAGAGAAAAAAAACGGTAGCGCGGGTCCTACAGTAAATTAGCACCATGCAACAAATAAGCACCAATGGTCATTATCAAAAACTAACAAAAAACAAACAAAAACAATGACTACGAAAAGAAAAAACAAAAGCAGAATTATTCCAAGAATTTAAAAAATAATTTCCAAATTTTTTTTTCTTCCTCATATGCGTTGAGTTGTGCCTTATATTCCGCATAATTTAAAAATGTATCTCCAACTTTCATTTTCATAAAATAGCCCGATTAAAATACGCTAATTTAAAACTCGTGAAATACACTAACTTAACAAGACGAAAGCGAAAAAAAAAAACGGTGTCTGACGAAAGCGAAAACGAATTTAAAGTGTCTCCAGGTTCTAACACTGCAAACACGGTGACCGTGTCTGCAGGTTCTAACACTGGAGAGACGGTGGCCGTATCTGCAGGTTGTTCGTTAATAGTACATTGATTTTACTCAAAAAACCTTCCAACTACCATAATATTAAAATAAAAAGAATATCTCTCTTATTTGACTAAAACTTTTGACCTTTCTGTGTGGAAGCCCCGATAACCAAAAGTCATACCAAACTTTTGAATTAACGGAAAAATAAATGATTCAAATGATACTTACTTTATTAAGAATCTGATTTCGAATAAGTGACTTCTGACTGTTGGATGCAAGGATTAAACTCAAATTCAAAATGGCGCTCAAAGGTTCGCAGAAAATGAAAAAAGCAAAAAAAAAATTAAATTAAATTAAAAAACCGAACGATCTCGTAGAAGTGCTTATCACTTTCGATTATTACGGAAGAAATAATTATTTATTTAGCGCAAAATGTTTTAATAAATAAAGAAAAAAAAGATGAAAAAAAATTATCCACTTGGCTTTAAAATAATCTCAAATATATTACACTCTAGAGAGAGAGAGAGAGAGAGAGAGAGAGAGAGATCGCTTGCCAACATTGTGCTAATTTTGTAACGATCTTAACAGAAAAATACAAAAAACAACAACTTATAAATGAAAAATTAGATGCTTCCTTACATAACGCTCCTCGGTAAATATGTTAACTAAAAGGGGGGGATCACTTTTCCACCCCGCCACACCGTCGGGCATTCGGCTCACGTGACGCAATCGCAGTCATTTAAAAATAGAAAATCGTCTTCATTATGAATAATAAGTATATAATTGTCATTTTATCCCCCCACCCCCGAATGCATTTTTTTCTTTTCGGTTTATTTTTATTTTGTTACTTTTCAAAATAGAACCGCTACACGCCGCACTCATTTAAAAAATAGAGAATCGTCTTCATTATAAAAAATAAGCATATAATTGTCATTTTTGACCCCCCCCATACAATTTGTTTTTGTATCTTTTATGTTATACTTAATTTTTTTCTAGGTACTTTTGCACTTTACGGAACGCGCCGAAATAACAACGTTATTAATTAGAAACCCATTATACATTTTTAAAACTAAACAATATTTCATATTATATATATATATTATATATATATATCTATTAATAATGGAGTTTATGTATCTGTCTGTCTGTGTGTCTGAAGCCGAAACTCCAGTATGACTATTTTACTGAAACTAATCTTTTTGAAATTCTTTATATACTATCATCAAAAGTCGTTCAGACAACAGATGGGTGTTTCCATTAACATAAGTCATTCCTTTAAACCTTCAATTAAATTCATATTTACAAATATACACTTATAACTGCTATTATCAAATTTACATATGTATTTACAATATTTTCCGCTAAGGTTATATAAATAAACATTATTCATACAATTAATTAAAGCCATTTTCATCATAACCGGCGTGTTAGCTAAACCATTTCAACACGAGTACTGTTAAAATTGCAAAGTCATTGGCTGTTTAATCAGTGGTGTCCTCCCTCCCTCTGGTAATTAAATATGGCGATCTGATTAATCAGCCGATTGGCTGTTTAATCAGTGGTGTCCTCCCTCCCTCGGTAATTAAATAGGGCGATCTGATTAAGCAGCCGATGGGCTGTTTAATCAGTAGTGTCCTCCCTCCCTCCGGTAATTAAATATGGCGATTTTTAAGCAGCCGATTGGCTGTTTAATCAGTGGTGTCCTCCCTCCCTCCGGTAATTAAATATGGCACGTTAAATATGTAAACAACAACGCTGGAAAACACCGTGCTCAGTTTTCCATTTTTAAAACCGTCCTAAGTTTGTTTATTCTTAGCCATTATGTTTTAAAACAAATTGTTTAATTAAAATAATAATTGATTTAAAAAGTACTATATAAAAACTCGCGCAGGCACACACACACACACACACACACACACACACACACACACACACAGAGTTCAGGTAAACTTTTTCTTTCCGAGAATTAAAAAACTTTTCGTGTTTACTGTATTTGATTTCTTAATACTTTCATATCCAATATTATCATTTTTTCACGACCTCAACAGAATTTATGATTCCATGTTTTATTTATTAAAAAAAAAGATGTGATTTTTTTTTTCTTTAATGTCAACAAAATAAACTAACACATTGTACTGGAAAACTATACAACTGATTGTAGAATCAAATTGTTTAATTAAAAAAAGGTTATTAAACAAACACCCCCCCCCACACACACACACACTGTGTTCACTGTATTTGATATTTTGGTGCTTTTTCATTTTAGGACCCACGCTAACTTTGACCCCGTCGTTACAGTTAGGGTTAGGTTTGTTTTTTTTTCTTTTTTAATTAAAAATATTTACATGTATAGGGGGGGAGATAAAAAAATTGGGGGAAGGCGGTCAAAAAAAAATTTTTTTTTTCTTAACTAAAAAATATTTCAATGACTGGTAATATAAAAAAATTGAGGGGGTACAAAAAAAAATTTTCTTTTTAAACTACAGGTCTTTCTATTTATGGGCGAGGGTACAACAAAAATCGGGGTAGGGTTGAATTTTTTTTAAATTTATTTTCAACTAAAGACATTCTTGGTCATAAACACAGAAAATCAATGTCTAACCACCACAGAAATATGACTGGGGCTCCATTGGCTTACGCGTGAGCCTTCATTTCTGATGCAGCAGCATAGCAAAAATATGCGACCGGAGGAGCATATATTTGCTAGTATTAATAATGGAGATTATGTATCTGTCTGTCTTTCTGTCTGAAGCCGAAACTCCATCAGAGTAATATTACGGTGCTTTTATCGATCCTGAACCAGCTGTCGTCACGTTCGACTCGGAAGCGTTCGGCTGTTCTACGCAAACAACCGAGAGTTGCCGAGCCGAAGCATCGAGCAGCCGACATTTTTGATACGGTGCTGCGTTCTATGATAATAATGTTTTGCTTGTTTTTGTTTTTTGTTTTTTTAGGGTTAGGTTTAGGGTTAAGGGTTAGGGTTTAGGGTTAGGGTTAGGGTTTAGGTTTAGGGTAGATGGTTAGGGTTAGGGTAAGGATTTTTTTAAAGAAACAAACAAAGAAAATTAAACATATTTACATGCATTTTTTTGAAAGAAACAACAGGAAAAATAAAATAGCGAGGTTACTGTTATAAAATGAATACTGTATTTTTATTTACATGGAATTTTTTTGAAGAAAAAAAAACGTACCATAATTACTTTTATCACGACATATTTTTTAAAATTTTATTATTTATTCTTACTTGCTCGCGATGATACTGCAGTGCAAAGCTGTTCGTAATTCATTTTGGGTTTATTTTCTTCAAAAAAACTTCCTGACAAAAAATCTGCTTCGGCTCGTCAACACTCGGCCGTTTGCGTAGGACAGCCGAACGATTCCGAGTCGAACGTCACGACAGCTGGTTCAAGATCGATAAAAGTACTAATATTACTATTTACTTAGTCTGCCAGCTTCTATATATAGTACTACAAAAACTGCCGTAAATATATAAATAAAGTAGAAATAAATTTCAAGACAAGACTGCGATTAGAACAGAAAACGTGTTAAGAATCTTACTAAAACTACTTATTTACCTCCCAGGAGGTTAGGCACAAGGCCAGGTTTATCATACTACCACAAGGTAAGATGTGACTAAATGTCGGGAAAGTGAGACTTGAAAAGCCAGCGCCCAAGAAGGTGAGCACTCTGGCATACAAAATATGCCTGGGCAGCACCGTCGGCATTCCCCTGTAGGGGCGTCTCAGGCAGTAAGTGATAAACTTACTCCCCCCCCCAAAGAGGGGACGCAAAGCCTGGGAGGGTGGACCTCCTAGAACTGCACAGGACAATCCCACAGACCGGCGGAATCAAGACCCGAAGGCCAAGACGATACCGGTCTATAGGATATAGTATCCATCAGAACATATACTACACTTTAATCTTAGCCAAAAGGCCAAGAAGTTACTTTATTTACCCCCGCCGGAGGTTAGGCACAAGGATAGTTTTATCTTACTCCCACAAGGTAAGATGTGACCCAAGGTCGGGTCGGGAAAGTGGGACTTGAAAAGCTAGCGCCCGAGCAGGTGAGCACTCTGGCGTACAACAAATGCCTGGGCCACCCCGTCGGCATACCCCAGTAGGAACCACGACCTACATTAATAAATCATGTTCGCTCGAAAATGACGTCATACACTGTTGAACAGCCAGAATGAATTATAGCGTTTAAAAAAGTTTTATAAAACTTAAAACATGCATTAAAAAAAGTTTTTTAAAAAAAGAACACAGTTCAATTTATACTGAAACTGAACTTTATTCAATATCAATTTACAAAAACATCAACCCCATAAAAACAAGAATTAAAAACTCAAAAGTTGTGTTAAAATAAATAAACATAACGTTGTTTCATGAATTTTAAAAAGTAACATTCATTTATTTTGATTGTGAACTATCTGAATTTTGTTTTCTTTATACACGTCATTAAAATAAAATAAATAAAAAACATGCAAAGCTAAGCAATGGAGATTATATTTTCTTAAACTTGCAATATATATTTGTTATAGAAAATAGTGTTGGTTTACTATCGTACTTTGAAAAAATGATGATGAAGTTAAAACAGCAAAATATTTTGCAATTATTTTTTATAGAACACCATTCAATGTTGTTCCTGTTTTTATTAATTGTAGTGGAATTATTTTAGATTTAGATGTATGGCAATTTTAATTTTGCTATAGAATTGGGTTTTTTTTTCATACTTTGTTTTCGGGTTTGTTTCTATCTAGATTTTTTTCTTTCTTAGTAAACATTCGTTTTCTTGTGCGATCATCATTAGTCATTATTCCTATTCCTTGAGTCGTTGAATCATACCATTATTTCAGTAAACGTATGGTCAACTTCTCTTATTTAAAGAGTTAACTGCTGAAATTAAATTTTTCGTGATTCATTTATTTCATTTTCGACAGGTAATTTCTGATAGTTATATATAAATTCAAGGATCGATCAAATCAAACATACCTTGTTTTATGTGGACTTGATATTCCAGACTGGAAGATAAATTCCATAAAAAGACAGACCTGTTTTACCGTAACACACGCACGAGGCAATCGTTTTATATACAGTCAAAAAGTTGCCCCCCCCCCCTAAGAAATTTATAACAGAGAAAAGGAACTAAGAGCCGATCATTCTACTTCCAAGCTATCTAGAACAAGGGAATTAGGAATCATGAAACCCGTTAATGAACCTACAGACTGGATACATTCCGTAGTCATCGTTGAAAAAACCAACGGAAAACTCCGACTCTGTTTAGACCCTAAGAATGTAAACAAAGCCATAAACTTTTTAGAGCGGAGGACATTTTTGCACAAATGCATAATCCTAAATATTTCTATAAACTGTTTTTTTTTTAAATCCATCATTGAATCCAAATATTACTTATAGGCCGATGCAGTTAATTATTTTCATGTAAAAGCATTATTTTGTACTTACTCAGTCATATTTTATCTCTCACGCCCCGAAAAAGAATTTAAAAATATAAAGCAGAACTTTAATTAGAACGATTTTTCCATTTTCATAAACAACCTGTATTTGTGAGCGAGCCGACATTTTGGGCTGTGAGCGGTCGGTAGAAGAGACAAGGGCATTAACTCCGTTTTTATTTTTAGAATTATAAAAAGAAAGAAACACATAAGCAATAGTAATAAAATATATATTTATTAAATAAAAAAATAGAAAATTAAATAATTATTTTTACTTTGTTCACCGGGATACTTTCCACGATATAATTTTCTTTTCTTTTTTTTTTTTTTTTTTTTTCATATTTACATGGTAACAGCGACCAAATATGGATAATAAAATATATATGTATTAAATAAAAAAATAGAAAATTAAATAATTATTTTTAATTTGTTCAACGGGATACTTTCCACGACGTGCCTACCTAGGGGACCCAATTTCGCGACACTTATCTGCCCTTAGTTCGCTAACCGGCCACTAGCCGGCCACTCCGAAAATGTCAGATTCGACATTTCATATCGCTTTTATGAAAATGGAAAAATCGTTCTAATTAAAGTTCTGCTTTATATTTTAAAATTCTTTTTCGGGGCGTGAGAGATAAAATATGACTGAGTAAGTACAAAATAATGCTTTTACATGAAAATAATTAACTGCATCGGCCTATAAGTAAAATTGCACCAATATTTCTACTAGCATTTCACAGATACGATTTTGACCTAAACTACATGCCTATTAAAGAATCAATTGTTGCAGATACTCTATCACGCGTATCTGTTGAATCAAATACTCCAGAATTATAAGACGAAGATATGAAATCGCACATACATGCAGTAATAAAAAATACCCCATAACTGACACTAAATTAAACGAATATAAAAAACCACAGCAGACGTCTCAACACTACAGACAGTCATCACATATACGAAAACAGAATTGCCCTCAAAAGATAAAATACTAACACGCATTAAACCATTCGTCTTTGTTCGTGATGAAATATCGATCGTCAATGGTCTCGTTCTAAAAGGTTCAAGAATCATTGTACCTAAGTTATTACGCAGAAAACCCCTACAGAAAATACATACCGGACATATGGGTATCGAAAAATGCACTGAGTGGGCCAATGAATGTGTAATGATAGGGATGGTTTGTCCCTTCCTTACTTTTATCACACGAAATGAATTGAACGAACAACTGAGTAACAGGTAACAAAATAAAGGATTTATTGACAAAGGATACCTATAGGCCTACCGTTTGGTATAGGTAGAAGAGAGAAGTAGACGGTGTCCGGGGAGGAAGAGGAAAAATGTAACGGTTCTCTTCAAGTGAAGAATAGTAGTTGTCTTTGAGTTAGACAACGGTAGCGGGAGAACAAAGGCTTTTCCAGGTTCCTCTGGTAGTGCTCTCAGCGATGCGTCCCAGCTAGGCCGAGGGGTTGTCTCTGCGAGGCTGTGAATGAAAAAGAGGGCGAATTTCCGTTTTGCACCGGCTTTATAGTTCGAAGGGCAGATAACTCTGGTGTCGCTTTACAACGCCACCTGTCGGTGAATAAGCGACACCTAATGGCCAGCCGGTGCAGTTATGGATAAAAGGAGGAGGTAACTGCTACAAATGTATATACTGGTCCGGCATTAACGCTCAAGTCAAAGACAGGATTAACAATGCTCATACTGCATCGATTACAAAAATCAACATCCAACTGAACTATTACTAATCATGAAATACCTACTACACCATGGACCAAAGTAGGTACAGACATATTTCACCTATCTGGAAATTCGTATGCCTAAATTTATTGACTGAGTGTTTGAGTTACACAAGAGTGTTTGATTTACACGAAATTAAATAATATTTGACAAAATCTCGCTAATATTTTGAGAGTTATAGGAGAACATGTCCGACAAAGTATAGGATTATACGTAAATTTTCGTTTCCTTAGGTATAAAATAGAAATAGAAAAATCCCTGAAGTATTTTAAAACAATTTTAATTTTCATTACATTTACAACCTATTTTTTCAGGAAAGGAAAATTTGACCCGATATATCAGATTTGTTTTAAGTAAATAAAGTTATACCTTTAAAAATTATTAGTGATTATTTTCTTTTTAAAGAAAACATTTCTCTGGAAGAGGAGAGACAGCCAGGGCAACATTAATCGTCGTACTGTTGTTTGATATTTGTTTGGTTTACGAACGTAACTATATTGTATAATGTATATTATTATTTACAACAGAGAAACGCGCAAGTACTTTCAAACAAATCGATATATCCATTTTCTTTTCAATAGTACAATTTGTAGCGAAAAAACCCCAATGAAGTTTAATTTTTAAAGATTGAATAGATAAAATATTTCTAATAAGTTGGGCCAAAAATATCAATAAATTGCCACTAAACAATTTAGAGATCCATTTAATGTCTTAAAATTTCATACAAAATATCTGGCCTAGACCTTGGGAGTTGAAAAATATCGGGTCAAATTTTCCTCCACCGAAAAATTAACTGGAGTAAGTTTTCCTAGGTCGGGCAAAAACATTTATTACAATTAAAAATTTGAATAAAAAAGGTAAAAACGTCTATATTTTAAATCTCTAACAAAAACAAACTGTTTACAATTTAATATTCGATAATAGACTTTTTAAGATAAAGAAAGATATCTATGCTAATTTCGGTTCTAAAAAGACAACAAATTAGTCAGAAAGTCTAATTATTTGCTTTTTTTAAATAAAAATGTAAGATATTTGGGTGAATACCGAGCGAAATGGGTGAGAAAATCCAACGGCTCCTATAGTATAGCTTATGTATTCAATCAGCAATATACATCCTTGTCATAAATACAACAAAAGTTCAAGTCTATAAGAAAATAACTTCAAAGACATCTATAGACTCACTGGCGCATTGAAAGACATTTGACGCCAAATTGTCCCTTGCCTTAAGAACACTGTCCTATCAAAAATGTAACACATAAATGTGAAAAAACCCCGGAAATGTTCAGTTTCTGTTTCATGTGATACTCTCTCGTTCTTTCTCCCTTCTTCTCCCTCTCTCTCTCATATACATTTACCAAAGATATAATTTTTTTAAAATAATTCAGAGTAAACTCTGAGACTTTCTTTACTTTTCCTTTATATTGCTAAATAAAAAAACTAATGTTTAAAAAAAAAAAATCAGATAATTTTGGAGCGAGGAGCGCAAAGCGATAAAACCACCGCTCTTTAGTCCCAAATGGAGTTGCTCCCGCTCAACTCCCGCTGAATATAAAATGAGCCCTCCTCTCCTTCGCTCCAACAAAAAGGAGTGTGCTCCTTTTTGGAGGGCTCCGTAAAGCCCTGTATATATATATATATATATATATATATATATATATATATAGAGAGAGAGAGAGAGAGAGAGAGAGAAAGAGAGAGACATACATTCAAAATGGCGTATTAAGGAGATTTTTCCTCGTGTTAAATTTTTTACTTTGTTTTTTTTCCTTTGTTTTTGCCTACAATGACCCAGTCTGGTGTAGGATTTTTTCAAGACTTTTCAATTTGAGAATTTTTCTTTGTGGATTTTTCTGATGATTTTCAAGTGAAGCAGAGCCGATATTGATATAATAATGTTGGTTGGCTCACCTCCAGAGAAACGATTCGTAAATATACATCTCACAGGGATGTTATGTTTTTTTAAAATGTGAAAAAATAACATTTTTAAATAAAAACCATAATTATTGGAATAGAAAACAATATATATATATATATATATATATATATATATATATATATATATATATATATATATATAGGGAGAGAGAGAGACGGAGAGAGAGAGAGAGAAAGACAACACCTTACACTAAATGGCTTCATGCTTTGTCTGGACCGATTAACATAAGAACTATTTCCTGAACGATTCATGAAGAATAAAACTTTGAATCTTTTTTCCTATTTTAATAAAAAAAGAGTGGTTATCTTTGATTCAATCAAGAAGATATTTGTTGAAATCAAACCATTATAATTTTAGTTTCGAACGGATTCCTGAAATATTTCACGAAACATTCATGAAGAATACATCCTAGATCACTTCGTATTTTTCTACAATTTCATGATTCATCAGCCAATCAAATCCTTCAATCCATACCCATAGGAGGAGCATCGATGTTTGTATGTCATCATTGCTCATCAAGTGAATCCACCATTTAAGGGCTTCACCTTCCAATTTATACTCTTCATTTCAATAGGTGGCCTGGTTTGTAGGATAATGTACCCAATGTCCCAACTAAAATATCCTTTTTCTTGGTCACCTTTTTTTTAATTTCAAAATATATTGTTTCACAAAATTCAGTCACTGTATGCAAAACGCCTGCATTGGAAATCCAGTTTTTAGTTAGAGAAGGGAGTTCATGGTAGTGTTGGGACAATTAATCGGTATCGGGAATCGGGAATCGAAAAAAATCGGAACTTTTTGGCCTATCGAAATCGGAAATTGTTTAGTCTAATTTCTGATTAAAAAAAGATTTTATTTTGAAATTTAACTTTATGATAAAATAACAAATGTCTCTTGTGTATAAACTACGAGCAAAACTAAACTCTATAGATAATTATGACATCTAAATACGATGTAAATTTGTGTAACACCAAAAAATGAAACTGTGCATAAGTAACCGTTAAAAGAATGCAGATGATTTATAAATTTGCTAAAAATGTTTAAAAATTAAAAACAAGTTTTCGATAAGAAAAGCTTCAAATATAAAAAAATTCCTAATATAATCGACACTTTTAATGACCTCTTTCGATAGTTGCGCAGATGATTACTTTTTTATTCTTTCGGGCGCTTCTGCTATTGAAATAGAAACTGAAACCAGTAATTGTATCGGAATCGGGAATTTAGAATCGAATCGGTAATTGTATCGAAATCGGGAAAAAATATTGGAATCGTCATATCACTAGTTTATAGATTTCCATTTGCTCAGATGAGTTTTGGGTTTAGAGAACCTATTTGCAAATGTCCCCTTTCATGCATGCAGTTTGAGAAGTTATCAGATGTTTAAAAAAAGAAAACGCCAAAAAGTAGCACATTTCACCATATGAACTCTTCTTTATTGCTTACTGACAAACACAACGTGGACTTTCTAACTTTTTGTCTTCTTTTTCATTTACTAACACCATTGTCTTCCATTCCCTTTTATTTATACCACAACGAAGACGACTCAATAAAGTTGTTTTAAATATGAGACTTAGACTGTCTTCCTATTCTACAGCATTGTATTTACTAGATACTAAAAAATGTTATAATTATGCATCATGTAAAAAGAAAGAATTCTTGTCTAACAACGTTGCATGTACATACTCAGCAGAATTAACAAGTTTATTTTGGTTAATAATACATTCACAATTAAATTTGTAATCAAGAAGAAAAAAATACACCGTCAAGAATTTTTAATAATTATAAATAAGTAAAAATTTAAGCACTAATATACTAATTGACTTGACCAAAACAATGCTCTTGCTACTTTTAATAGAAATTAATTAAGTTTTAAAAAATATTTGGTTTAAAAATAAAACATGCAAAGTAGCTGTGACTTTAAAATTGGCAACCTTTAGTTAGTTTTGTATAACGAAAAATAAACTCGCTTTCCCCAAAGTAATATTCTTAAATTTTTATATTAATCCAGGACTTTTACTTTAAGTATACTTTTTTTGACGAAAACATATTTTGTTAAGTTCGCTAATATGGATTTGGGATTCAAAAGATTAAGCTGGGTTCTCTATCAGGTTGGGTGGAGAGTGGAGTTCAGTTCCTTCTTGCTGCTCTTACTTATTTACTTCTTATTGCTCACTTCCGCTTCCGGATTTCAACAGTCATTGGAATTTCATCTTCACTACTGGATTTGTCTTCAGATTCTAAAAAACGATATCAATGCAGTGGATACTTTTCTTCATAACAGCTGTATTTGTTGTGGAAGTTGAAGGCTGCAGTTACAACTTCTCTTCAGCTAACTATTTTGCTGGAACTTTGTTAACATGTTCAAATATCGCCATTAAGCCTCATTTTCTACTGTGGATAGAAAGTCATTCCTAATTAGAAGTAAATGTTATCTTCTGATTCAAAAAGAACACCACAATTATGAATCAACTGCCTCACAAAAAATGTGCAGTGGAAAAGCATTTGTTGGTGTCACAGTAAATGATGGGTTACAGAGGATGTAAATACTGAGAACATGCACCATCATCCTTCCACTGGACGATGGTACAGACAAGCTGTGACGGCACACAAAATAAGCAACGTTATTAACATTCATGAACAAATGTTTGTCCAGACAAAGCTGTAAATAATGAAACAATTAAAAAGTAGTTATCCGTTCCGATGTTTCGTTTTTGGTTTCAGTGAAGATAATAATAAACGTAGCACGCTGAAAAAAAACAATGACACATTAGATTGTATGAAATAGTTTATTAATAGAAATATTATTAAACAGGCACCGCAAGAATGGAGATGATAAACAAGATAATACTGGGGGAAAAGGGATCTTTTCAAATTAAAACATGTCAAGGAATACTGTTTTTTATTTAGAATGAACAAATGATTCAAAATGTACTTATCGCTTTTTAAGAAACGGACGCTGATAGCTAAAAAATAATTTTTGTACTCTCAAGAGAAACGATAATTATTCACTTATGTGGTTGAGATAGCTGCTTGCAAAATATAAAGTCCAAAGACCCCAATATGTTCACTTATACGCATATATATATATATATATATATATATATATATATATATATATATATATATATATATATCGTGGGGATTCCAAGATTAAAGGAATATTTTTTTCTTGAGTAAAAATAGTGTTATCAAACAAACTCCCTAAGTTTGATGTCTTTTTAAAGTCGATTTCAACACTTGGTTTAGAGAAAATTCAGCACGTCTGAGGTAATTACTTTCAGAATAGATTGAAGATTATGTTCCAGAATGTTTTAGCAATGATCTCCCACGTCTGATGACAGGATGTAAACTGAAGAAACTCTGGGTATCGATTGTATTTATTGAAAAACGATTCGCTCCCACGATGAAGTAGCTTGCAGCACATACATAGTTCAGGTCTTTTGGTCACTTTCCTCATGTAGTCTTTTCTTTTGACACAATTTATTTTGGGTTAAGCTGTGGTATTTCTATGGTTTCTGAGACACTGAAACGGCTTGAGAATCATGTGTGACGAAAGATTTGGGAACAGTAGGATTTCACACATCTATGATAAAACAACAGTGGGCAAACTTTGATTGCAAGTCATGCCAATCTCTACTGCATTGCTGTCTTTTAGTAAAGTGATGGGTAAGATAACTTGGGTAATTTCAATGCTTAGATATCCGAAATAATATTTAAACTTTTAATTAAAATAAAAGATATATTTAGAATGAGATGAATGCTTAATTAAAACATTATATATATATATATATATATATATATATATATATATATATATATATATAATCTGCCCCATGACAATGGGCAGGGTAAATACCAGATTCCAGAAATAGCAATAAGACGTTATCAGCAAGTATTCAATGGAAACAGCTGTTGCTAGAACACAAACCAATTCAGTAATAAAAAATAAGTGGTGCATACTGGAAATTAAGGGAGGCATTGTCACTCAGGTTCCACGGAACACCACCTGATTTTGCCAGTGAGTGATCACTGGTAATCTCCAGTGAAAACTAGTGTGTAAGAAATAATAAGCACAAGGAAAATTTTGAAAAGTGCTCTAGAAGCCTATAAATAGGCATCAAAGGGAGGATTGACACTATACTATGTTTATGAAAACAGCCAAGATATTAAGAAAAATGTTTGAATGCCCACATAGAAAGTTTTTTCAAAACATTGTCAATTTTTAATAACATCCAACCTATAAATAAATGTTTCACACCAAGTTTACCAAATAGTAAATATTTCTTCAATTATTTATATCAATCAGTATTTCTTAATAAAAACCAAATATGTCAATTCTGCAATGACATATACATAGGTAATTTTATGTATTGACAAATTCAAACTGAAGCTTTACAAATAATTGTAAAACATTTCTTTTGATCAATTAATAATCTCATTAGTTATAGATAAAAGTAACCATTAATATAACGAATTATCTCTCAATGCTATAAAAGTCATAGTATTTATTTTTTCACGCTCAAGACATTGATGAATTTGATTTTTTTTTATTCAACAACAGATTTGTTTTCAGTCTTGAAATTAAAACAGGAATTTAGTATGTATTTCTGACAAATGCTAGTATTTCTTCAGATGTTGAATCTAAACTGGTCAGTCTCTCAGTACTGAAACATCTTTATGGACGATATTATTACATTCTCTGGGATATGCATCATGTAACTCCATCATTATAACTTATCATATTTTCCTTAGTATGGCATAAAATGCTCCTTCAGATTGGATATATCTGAGACTATTAACATTAATTCTTACCAAATTATATTTTTTAATATATCCTGAAAATTTCAACCTTAAATTAGTTTTGTATATAGCCTGACAGAGTCAAACTTTCAACTATACAAGTTTGGGTTTTGTGTAACATGTTTAACTCTCTACAAGGTTTGTTCACACGTTGTTACTGAACAGAATGTATCTCCATCCTAGTTTAATTACTAGAATACATTTTCTTCGATATGGCTTCAAATTGTTTTGTATAAAAATAGGCGTTTTTTTCTGATTTGTTTCTATGATTATTCAAAGCTAGAATCATGTGTAAGTGAGACTTATAGTTAAAAATAGAAAGAAATCTGTTTGCATTAAGTGATGATTGTTTTAATGCAGATCAACATACTTCACAAGACTATCATTTTTAGTGATTACTATTTGAGAATGTGGGTACGCCCATGTATACCTAATTCAGATTTTGTTATAAATGATGAGCCACACACCTCACAACAATAAGGTTTCTCTCCAGTGTGTCTTCGCATATGAACTGTTAACTTAGACTTATCTATAAATGATGAGCTACATACTTCACAGGAATATGGTTTCTCTCCGGTATGTATACGGTTGTGTATTTTTAAATGAGAAAGCTGGGCAAAACCTGATCCACACACTTTACACATATAAGGCTTTTCTCCAGTATGTGTCCGTATGTGGTCTTTTAGGTGGTGCTTATTGGAAAATGCATATCCACATACTTCACAAGAATAAGGTTTCTCTCCAGTATGTGTTCGCATGTGTCGTTTTAAAAGATAATTACTCGTAAATGCAGAATCACATACGTCACAAGGATAAGGTTTTTCTCCAGTATGTGTTCGCATATGCTGTTTACAGTAGAAATCATCCGAAAATTTTGATCCACATACTTCACAGGAATAAGGTTTCTCTCCAGTATGTGTTCTGCTGTGTCTTTGTAAGTGAGAAATCTGTGAAAATCCTGAACCACACACTTTACAAATATAAGGTTTTTCTCCGGTATGTGTTCGAATGTGTTGTTTTAAGTGTTGATTATTTGTAAATGCAGATCCACAGACTTCACAAGAATAAGGTTTTTCTCCAGTATGTGTTTGCATATGTCGTTTGCAGTTAGCATCATCTGCAAATTGTGATCCACATATTTTACAATCATAAGGTTTCTCTCCAGTATGTGTTCGCACATGTCGTTTTAAGAGAAAATTATTTGTAAAAGTCGATTGACATATTTCACAAGAATAAGGTCTTTCTCCGGTGTGTGTTCGCATATGTTGTTTTAAGTAGTGATTATCTGTAAATGCAAGTTCACAGATTTCACAAGAAAAAGGTTTTTCTCCAGTATGTGTTTTCATATGTCGTTTAAAAGTAACGTCATATGAAAATTTTGCACCACATACGTCACACGAATAAGGTTTTTCTCCAGTATGAGATCGATTGTGTCTCTGTAAATGAGCTATTTGTGAAAATCCTGATCCACACACTTTACAAGTATAGGGCTTTTCTCCGGTATGTGTTCTTATGTGTTGTTTTAAATGATGCTTATTTGTAAATGATGACTCACATACTTCGCAAGAATATGGCTTCTCTCCAGTGTGTGTCCGCAAATGTTGTTTAAAGCTAGAACTGTCTGCAAATGCAGATCCACATTCGTTACATGGATAAGGTTTTTCACCAGTGTGTGTTCGTATATGTCTTATTAAATCAAAATCTCTCATGAATCCAGATCCACATACTTGACAATGAAAAGGTTTCTCCCCAGAGTGTTTAAACATGTGTTGTTTTAAGCTGGAATTCCGTGAAAATGCAGATCCACATACTGTACAGGAATAAGGTTTCTCTCCAGTATGTATACGGTTGTGTCTTTGTAATGCAGAAACCTGTGAAAATCCTGATCCACACACTTGACAAGTATAAGGTTTTTCTCCCGTATGTGTTCGTATGTGTTCTTTTAAGTGATGATTATATGCAAATGCAGATCCGCATACTTCACAAGAATATGGTTTTTCTCCACTATGTGTTCGCATGTGTTGTTTTAAGTGATGATTATCTTTAAATGCTGATCCACATACTTGACAAGAATAAGCTTTCTCTCCAGTCTCTGCTGGTATATGTGTTTTAACATCAGAACTGGTTCTACTTTCAAGTGCCCATAACTCAAGAGAATTAGGTTTCTCTTCAGCAAGTGTTTCCATACCTATTTTTAATTTACTTCATAAAAATGCTAGAAGATGAAGATTTGTCAGCAGAAAAGTTTGTAATGCTAATCTGCATAATTTGAGAGAATCAGGTTCATATTTATCATGTGTTTCCATGATTATTTTTAAATAATGCTCATCCTCTACCTTCAGAAGATTAATGTTTCTCATCAGTACATATTTATTAGATGACTTCATTTATTTTCCACTGTAACTGTTATCTGTGAAGTAAAATTGTATATGATTAAATACATTTATAATTACAAAGATAACACAAACTTAATTTGGTTTAGTAGATAATATTTCAGTTTGATGAAAACATGTCATGCATAATACATATTCATTGATATACTAATCTCTCTACTAAACATTTCACATGCATTAAACATGGAGGTTCAATCAGAGGCAAGCTATTCATATGATCGAAGATGCAGAAATATGTAGAACATGATATAGGAAAACAGATTAAATTAAGATATTAACTCTTGTAATCATTTTTATTCCAGAAAAACTTAGATTTTCATTGCTTAGAATTTTGTCATAAAACAGAATCAGGATTTTTTTTATTTATACAACTCTTTTAAAAATTGCATAATTTACGTCCAATTCAGCAAAAAAAAATTTGAATGCAACAGAAAAGAGAAACAATCCTCATAAATATAAATAAACTCCCAAACTGTTATTAAAATTAAACACAGATACATGTTTTGTTTCAATATATATATATATATATATATATATATATATATATTAAATATAACAGACAACTTCTGCCTGGATATCCTTTGGTAGATCTTTTCCATTGTCCGAATAAGACTCTTAGTTTCAGGGGGACTTGGCCGATGAATCTGCCATAGTTTTCATTTGTGTCCCAAGTACTTTCAGACACATCCGGGTCCATCTTCAGGAGAATGAGGATAATCAGGTAAAGACCATGTGTTCGTATTATAGATGGTTTGGGTGGGAATTATGTAATAAGTACGAAACTCTAGTTAGCATTATTGATATTTTAGTATATTATTAGTGGTATTAAAATTAATTCTGTTAATTACACCCCCCCAACTAAGATTCTGATTCAGACAATGGAAATGATCTACCAAAAGAATATCCAGGCATAAATTGTCTGTTATATTTAACAAAACTTGCCTTCAAGAGAAGATGCTGCCTATATATATATATATATATATATATATATATATATATATATATATATATATAAAAAACTTTGTGTAAAACTAATACAGGTAATTTAGTACAGATTGACACGAAATTAAACAGAAAATAGAAACACTCCTACCTCTCATAAATATAAAGAAACTCCCAAAACTCTTACTCAAATTTAACATGCTTTATTTCTATATATATATATATATATATATATATATATGTATATGCATATGTGTAAAACTAAGACAGTTAATTTAGTATATATTCACACGAAATCAAATGCAAGAATAAGTATCAGCTGACTTTTAAGATAATAGTAAAACGGAGTGTAAAGAAAGTAAGAAAGAGAACACCAGTTATTCGATAAATGCATGTATAAATCTGTGGGAATACAATATGGAATCATTTAAACACATTTTGTAACAAGATGAGTTAGTAAAAAACATCAATATTTAGCATGAAATATGTGAAAGAATGTTGATTCAAACAAACCGTATTTTACCATTTCATTTTCTACTAGACAATATGTATTTGCCTTTCTCTTATATAGCAATGTGTTGTCTGTGACATCATTCTTAAAGAAAGAACTGTAGATATCAAAGGAAACCCTATGCCAGTACAGTTATGACCTTGGCTTACCAAGAAAGTGTCTAAGAGTATTGGGCCAAGTTGGATTTATAGATGCTCAATATATCTTTAACATTTCTAAAAACTGTTTATTAGTTATGTGTTTATATTTTGTATCTTTTTATAAAATAAATATATGCCCTATTAGCTAGAACTGTTGAATATGCCGCTTGCTCCTGGAGCAGGATAAGACCTGCTTCCACAAACATGTCATACTTAAGAACGGGAGCCTAGTGGCTGAGCTGTTCATATCATAGTTGCTTAAATTCTCATGTAATTTGCAATTGTACAGCTCAGAGAGGCCTGAGTCGACCAGGAAAATAGCTGTGACATGCCTTAGCAAAAAAAATCATGATTATACTATGAAGCTTGATGTTTCTTCGATCAGGCATCAATCCACTATATAAGTTGAAAATATATATAATGTGGTGGTTTAGGGGCAACTGTGCCAATAAAGTAAAAGGCTTCATCACTGTTTCAGGTTACTAACTATTAGTTTTGAGGTACTAAACCTTAAACTGGCAATAACTCAACACCGTACTAGGTTAAAAAAATACTGATTCTGTATCCCTGTTTCAAGTCCCGCCTTGATATATTCTCAACATAAATGGCTATGAACAGAACAAGTTAATATATATATTTTTAGGGAAAAACAAATTAAAAAAAAAACAATAATGCAGGTGAAATGCTCTTTAGCTTTCGTGGGCAACCATCCAATGATGGTGTCTCAATAAAAAAATTGATCCCATCACTTCACTTGGTTGACGTCAGAAAGGATATCCAGCCTATAAAAAATTTGCATCAATTGAGGAAAAATCTTTTAAAGAAAATTGGAAGAATTTCAGACCATGCAGTTTGTTTGTTAGAAGATTACATGGAATGTGTGGTGAGAATATTTAGTTTCTTGAGACATGCTACTTACGGTTTTGAGCTTATAGATGAAAGAGATACAGAAAGAGAAAGAATCTTATAATTTGGTCTCACTTTGGACATGTTGCTTTCAAATACAGTTTTCAAGAATATATCATTATGTATGAATCTTTAACCACAAAGACTCAAGTAGATTGTCTGTCCAAGAAACTTCATTGAGCGTTGAATCTTCCAGAATAATTATGGGAAGTAATGTATAATATAAGGTGTTGCTGGTATTTTTATTACAGAGAAGTTGTGAGAAAAACTAAATTGTGTAAATAATCGAATCATATTTTTGAAGTATATGATCATTAAAAAAATTGTCACAGATCTGTTTATGTGGCTGGAGTGAAGATGCAAGCTATTTTGATTACAATAACTATTAAGATTGATGAGAAGGAAGTTATGCTGTAAATGCGTCTAGTAGTTTTGAGGATATAGAAAGGAATACAGAAAGAGAAAAACTCTTATCATTTGGTCTTCCTTTGAACAGTTTTCAAGAATATATCATTATGTATGAATCTTGAACAACAAAGACCCATGTAGATTATCTGTTGCTAAGTAAAAAGAACAGAAAGCTATTTATTTAACGCTAACTTTATTTATTTTGGTAAAAGGGGTTTATGTTTAAAGTTTTTAATATTTTCAAATATTTAATAGATTCAATTTTGTATACATATAATTTTCAAAGCTTTTTTTGCATGTATGTATTTTGTTAATATACAGTGTGCCATTGATACATTTAAAAAAAATAGAGAAGTTTGATTAGGTTTATTGGACTTATAACCAGTGCAATTAAATTAATTCAATTTAATAGACTATTCGCGTTATACATGTGTGTATTTTGTTAATATACAGTGTGCAATTAATAACTTCTATTTTGTATTGATATTTGGTCTATTGGACTTATAACACCGCCATCTTAAAAAATGACACAATAAGTTCACCCTTGATAACATTAAATAATTCCTGTTGTCTATTTCTAAATCAACACATTATAACAAAGCATGTAACCATGTACGAGACATGAGAAGAAACGTCATTTAGAGTAATTTAAGGCCGAATCAAATTTTTGTTTTGGTTATTATTTTCAAATATTTATGCATGGAGTTTTCTTTTATTATTCATTTTAGATCGCAGTTCTCTGGAAGGTTTCTACAAAGATTATATAAAAAAATATATGCATATGCTTACATTTGAACTTTTTATAGTTATAAAAAAAATTGTCAGTGTATTTTTTCTTCATGCTAACAAATTTAATTATGAATGTATAATTAACCATTACTAATTAATTTCACAGAATATTATGTGACATTATCAGTCATCACCAAAAGTTTATTTTTACAATATGCTTAAATATATAACTCCTAACATTTTTTGCAATATTCTGTAAACAAAATGCTGCCATTTTTTAGATCTGTCATCATAAAAATTAGGATTATTAAACAAAATAGTTCAGTTTTATTGTATTTCAATGATACAATATGTTTTTGGTTTAACATTTTAAAAGATCTAAACATCGTAGATAAGCTTTACTTCTTGTCAGAAATGACCTTCTATGCACAGAAGAAAACAAGGCTTAATGGCGATAACTAAACAGTCCTCCAATATGTGAACATGTTCACTTTTATTTAAAGTTCCAGCAAAAGAGGAAGCTGAAGAGAATCTCCACAACAACGCTGAAGAGAAGCTGCAACTGGTGATTTCAACCTCCACAACAAAGACGGCTGTCATGAAGAAAAATAATCCAGTTCATTGAGGTCCTTCCTAAGAATCTGAAGAGGAGTCTAGTAGTGTAGAAGGGACGCCAATGACTCTTGAAGCCTCTGGTACAGTCGGAGCAGAAGAGAGAAATGGAAAAACTAAATATCTATACCATAACCATAGAACTAGATAAGTCTAACCTGTACCATTAAATTTCTAGCATAATTTTTTTATCAGCACAATTAGTAAAGGCTAGGCTAAAGAAAGTATCTAATGAAACAGTGAAAGAGCGTAAAGAGCTTCATAGTTCGGGTAGATACATCTGGAAAGTAAAAAAATCCTTCATATCAGGACAATAGATTTGTGATTGATTTTGGGAGGACATCCAAGAACGCTTCACCAAACTGCTCAGACCGGCTTTTTTGTGGTTCAAGACTTACTTAGACTTAGGAACTCCTGATTTCTGTAACACATAAGGAAATCAAAGTGAACCATCATTTTTGTTGCAGTCAAATCTCTTGTTTGCTTCCAGTTCATTTTTGATCTTCTTCTGTCCTTATCAGGGGTCAACCAAACCATTTTATGGGCAATTATCGCTGGTGCCATTCCAATCTTAGGGCATGTGCGAGCCAGCCTAGATGTCATTTGCAGATTATTGACGCTGCCAGCAATTGGTTAGTGCGATCTTTAAGTTAGTAGTTTGGTTCTAAACCAACCAGAAAACAGTGTACTCTTGAACGGTTATAAGGGTCTAACTGATTTTATTTAGTTTCTTTGTTTTTCTTTCTTTTGCAGTGTTGTTGTCATCCAACTCTCATCTAATTTTCATGAAATATTTTTGTGAATAAATTCATTTTAAACAATTGAGGATATTTGAAATAGCAAATAGTGGTATATTAAGTAAAGCTGATCAACAAATAGTGAAAGGATAAAGAAACAAATGGGTAAAAATCAAGGTGATGCATAATACATTGTCGATTTGCCATTATTCAGAACAGTATTCATAGCTTTTTAGGAAACCATGTGTTTCCCATTTCTGCAGCACAATGTACTTTCTACAAAGCGATCAATAATACAGGTCTGGCAAACATGTGACTGGGGCAGACATGTGAGGACCAAAATTACTACTAAATAATAATTACAGAGAAAAGTTTTAGTAAAATTTTTTTTTAGTAATGTCAAGTAGCAACTATACATATTAGGAAGCAACTTACAATAACGAATTCATTTCCATCAAATCAAATATAAAACGTACAAACATATAAAACGTACAAACATATAAAAAGCTAAATTCACAAAAAATCACTTTATTCACAATGAATATGACACAGTTTTGTTATTTAAAAAATCATGAGTTAATTTGCTTATATTGACTACTTAATTACAAAAAAAATAATGTCATAATACAATTAGAAAGCAATTTAAACACTTTAAAAATTAAACACTTTATGAACAAAATAATATTTGGAGAAACAATTTTGATAATTTTTACAAAACTTGTTATGTTTATTGCACATACATTTTGTTTTTACAAATACTTATTTCTTCATGATACGAGAACACATATATGCAGTCTTAATAATAAAATCAACTTACATTAACAAGAACATAAAACCAATAAAATATATGTAAAAAGAGGGGAAATATAAAACATCTGAGAACTACTAAAAAGATTATGCATTATCAATACTAATTATGTTGTCATGAGAATTGTATAAAGATTTTTATTTTATAAATAATAAAATAATTTCAAAACTTTTAGTGTTGGTTCTTGAATTCCCCTAGGTGAATTAAACAAATAATATTTTTAAAAATATATTGGATAATATAAACCCATGCTCTCTTTTCATGTGAACACTCTGAAAAATCTGGTGGAAAGAAGAAAATAAACAAACAATTATTTAAGAATTTAGAGTGGGGATTAATTTCGTATATAAAATTACGGTAAATGATCCCCTATTTTCGGGCCATACTCGTTTTTTAGAGCAGTTAATTAAAAGAGTTTCATAAATAACCCAAAGTTCAAGTGACAAGGTTGTAAAACCACACAATCACATAAAAAAGTAGAACCACTTTTGGCCCAACCTCTATCAAAAAAACAAACACGATTTATCTCTTGTAGCAAAAAAAAATGGTTAACTGCCTTAAAACGCTTGAATGGTCCGGAAATTGGGTATCATTTTACATTAAATTCATATGCGAAACTGATCTCTCTGAATTCTAGAAAAATTGTTCTTTTTCAGGGTGTTCACACGTAATCACCTAAGCAAAGTAGAATCTCATTTTCTTTAATGCATCATTTTCCAAGCAGTTATCAGATATGTTTTACATTTCCCCTCTTTTTGCATTTTATTGGTTCTTGTTAATGTAAGTTGATTTTATTATTAAGACAGCGTATCATGAAGAAATAAACATTTTTTTCATCTTCTGTAAAAATAAATTTTATATTTAACAAACATAACACATTTTGTAAAACTTATCAAAATCTGACATTATTTTGTTCATAAAGTATTTGATTTTGTAAAAATGTTGAATTTGTTTTCTGACGGTTTTATGTCATTATATTTTCTGTAATAAAGTAGTAAATATAAACAAATTGACTCATTATTTTTTTTCTAATTTATTGTGAATAACATGATTTTTTGTGAATTTTATATTCGATTTGATGGAAATAAATTAATTATTGTAAGCTGTTTTCTAATATTATGTATAGTTGCTAATTACTGGTTAATAGAGCATAAATCGAGTAGAAATTAAATATACAACAAATGACTATTATAAAACACATTTAAATTTTCATTTTCTATACACCGGTACAGTATTAAAGTTCTGAAACTGTAAGTTTTGTTATTTCAAAATTTGTTTCATTACTTTCACTTAGCTG
>OY744525.1:115045546-115060546 GCA_963556195.1 Sepiola atlantica
ATAAGCTCTATGCTGTTCCGAATGTTCCAGAGCCCATCCCCCCTGTTTCTTTCTTTCTATTTTTTCATGGCAAGTTTTATTAGCTACCATACGACGGCAGCACGAAGTTTGTAAGATTGGAAACGTTTGCGCCTCATGCGTGTACTATTTTCTTGTTGCCTGTTATTCAAAAATGAATCTGGCAAAACTACATGGAATGTCAAAATCAGTAGAAGGTTGCATTTTGTTTTGCAAGTAAAAAGACCTTCGTGAATATGTGTTCAACGTTTACAGAAGAAAAGGCGACACAAAGTAAAAGGTTCCTTGTATTAACCTCAGAATTAATTTCATCTTGGATTTAATTACATATTTGAATTAATTTCATATCGGAATTAATTTCAACTTGGAATTAATTTCATCTTGGATTTAATTACATCTTGGAATTAATTCCATTTTGGAATTAATTTCATCTTGGATTTAATAACATCTTGGAATTAATTTCAGCTAGGAATTAATTTCATCTTGGATTTAATTTAATCTCGGAATTAATTTAATCTCGGAATTAATTTAATCTTGGATTTAATTAAATTTTGGAATTAATTTCATTTCGGAATTAATTTTATGTTGGATTTAATTATATCTTGGATTCAATTACATCTTGGAATTAATTTCAGCTCGGAATTAATTTCATCTTGGATTTAATTACATCTCGGAATTAATTTCATCTTGGATTTAATTACATCTTGGAATTAATTTCATCTCGGAATTAATTTCATCTTCGAATTAATTTCATCTTGGATTTAATTACATCTTGGAATTAATTTCAGCTCACAATTAATTTCATCTTGGATTTAATAACATCTTGTAATTACTTTCAGCTCGGAATTAATTTCATCTTGGATTTAATTACATCTTTGAATTGATTTCATCTCGGAATTAATTTCATCTCGGAATTAATTTGATCTTGGATTTAATTACATCTCGGAATTAATTTCATCTTGGATTTAATTACATCTTGGAATTAATTTCATCTCGGAATTAATTTCATCTTCGAATTAATTTCATCTTGGATTTAATTACATCTTGGAATTAATTTCAGCTCACAATTAATTTCATCTTGGATTTAATAACATCTTGTAATTACTTTCAGCTCGGAATTAATTTCATCTTGGATTTAATTACATCTTTGAATTGATTTCATCTCGGAATTAATTTCATCTCGGAATTAATTTGATCTTGGATTTAATTACATCTTGGAATTAATTTAATCTCGGAATTAATTTAATCTTCGATTTAATTACATCTTGGATTAGATTTCATATTGGAATTAATTTAATCTCGGAATTAATTTCATCTTGGATTTAATTACATCTTGGAATTAATTTCAACTCGGAATTAATTTCATCTTGGATTTAATTACATCTTGTAATTAATTTCAGCTCAGAATTAATTTCATCTTGGATTTAATTACATCTTTGAATTAATTTCATCTCGGAATTAATTTCATCTTGGATTTAATTACATCTTGGAATTAATTTAATCTCGGAATTAATTTTATCTTGGATTTAATTTCATCTTGGAATTAATTTAATCTCGGAATTAATTTTATCTTGGATTTAATTTCATCTTGGAATTAATTTAATCTCGGAATTAATTTTATCTTGGATTTAATTACATCTTGGAATTAATTTAATCTCGGAATTAATTTTATCTTGGATTTAATTACATCTTGGAATTAATTTAATCTCGGAATTAATTTTATCTTGGATTTAATTTCATCTTGGAATTCATTTCAACTCGGAATTAATATCATCTTGGATTTAATTACATCTTGGAATTAATTTCAGCTCGGAATTTATTTCATCTTCGATTTAATTACATCTTGGATTTAATTTCATATTGGAATTAATTTCATCTCGGAATTAATTTAATCTCAGAATTAATTACATCTTGAATTTAATTACATCTTGGAATTAATTACATCTTGGAATTAATTTCATTTTATAAATAATAGATCTATCAATTTTATTTGTTATCCAACGAATAAATCTCATTTTTTTTCTTTTTAACACAAAATTATATTATAAGAATTAAAAAGAAACGTATTATTATTTTTTTCTTAATTATTGGCATTTACTTTGGTGCTATTTTACTTATAGGTCGATCAAGTTAATTGTGTTCATGTAAAAGCATTATTTTGTACTTACTCAGTCATATTTTATCTCTCACGCCACGAAAAAGAATTTTAAAATATCAAGCAGAACTTTAATTAGAACGATTTTTCCATTTCGATGTTCAACCTGTATTTGTGCCCGAGCTGACATTTTGGGCTGTGAGCGGTCGGTAGAATAGACAAGGGGACACTTATCTGCCCTTAGTTAGCTAACCGGCCACTAACCGGCCACTCCGAAAATCGCAGACTCGCCATTTCATATAACCCTTATGGAAATGGAAAAATCGTTCTAATTAAAGTTCTGCTTGATATTTTAAAATTCTTTTTCGGGGCGTGAGAGATAAAATATGACTAAGTAAGTACAAAATAATTCTTTTACATGAACACAATTAACTTGATCGACCTATAAGTAAAATAGCACCTTTACTTTATTTTATACCTTCACTCACATTGCGACTATTATTTTTGTGCAGAAATTTAAAGCTTTTTTAAAAAATAATCTTTGTATTCTTTTAGAAAAATTCGAATGAAAATAAAGAGAAATAAATTGTGATATCATTTTTTATATTTTTTATTAAACTCAATTTCTTAACAACTATGATAAATATACTTTACAAATTTCTTTCGATGATAAAATATACTATTTTTCAAATTTATTGGTGCTTATGCAGATTAAGGGAGATATTCGAAAAAAAAACAACTAAGGAATATATGTTTGATGTACGTAGCTGTCACAGGCTGAATATATCGTATACCAAAAATCACGAAATTTATCAAGTAGTTTTTATTTTATTAAAGAAAATAATTTTTTATTAAAGAAAAATGTTTTTTAACGAATAACGTGGAAATACGACCACCATTATAACTTATTTTGAATTTCGGTTATCCCTTGACTAAGTGTTAACGGCGGGCATATTTCCACGTTATTCGTTAAAATTTTATTTTATTCGTGCTTGTGTTTTTTATCTTTAATTTTGAAGAGTCAAGTAAGGGCAGATAACTCTAGTTTTCAACCACACTTATCTTAAAAGTGATTTTAACACTCTTTTTATATTATGCGTTGATACAGGTGAGTAATAAATAAAGCCATATTAGTAACTTGTTATAGAAGCATTCATTAACAGAGTCGAGACACGTGCGAACATAACAAGAATTTATTTACACTGATTACATATAGCAGTAATACAAGTAGTGGGAGGTTGCCGTCAAGAGTGACGGTGGGAGTCACTTAAGTCAACGGGAGATAACTCTCGTGTTTACGTAACATCTCCGTTTTTTATTTCTTTGTTTTAACTGAAAAATAAAAGTATTTTTATTTTTTAGAGTTTTCTCATTTAGTCTCTGTATCGGGCTGGACACTTAATTGGTCTCCCTTTCTTTGTGGAGTTTGGTATTATTTTGTTTTCCGAGCCCGTTTTTGATACGACTTGTTTTCGACTATTTTCTTGGTTTATTATGTTTTCATAGTCGTGTTTGATTTTGTACTTTTGATTTTCTTTTGTTTTTAAAATGTGACGTCTGTTGCGCCGTACATAATTTCCTTGTTCTGTTTTTCTTAGATATGAACGAGGCTCTTTTAATTTTTTCACAACCTTACCTTTTCGGTTCCATTTTTCTTGTGAAAGAATACGGACAGTATCGTCTTTCTTTAGTTCTGGTAGCTCTCTGGACTTATTATTTATTTCACGCTTTTTCATTGTTTTGTTATGCATGATATTTGGAAGATTTGTCCTTAGCGTTCTTTTCATCAACTGTTGGGCTGGTGACGGGGTTTTATCTTTTAATGGTGAAGTCCGTAACGCTAACATTGCTAGGTATGGGTCTTGTCTACTTTCAAACGATTTCTTTAATGTTCTTTTAATTGTTTGAATGTTTCTTTCTACTAAGCCATTCGACTGTGGATAGTTCGGACTTGTCGTGATATGCCTGAAATCCCAATCTTTAGCAAATTGTCTAAATTCTGATGATCGGTACTCGGGTCCATTGTCACTAATCACTATTTGTGGAATGCCAAATTTTGCGAAGGTGTTTTTTATTTTATTGATCACCGTACTTGATTTGCAGTCATCAAGTTTGTGGATATCGAAATATCTAGTCGTGTAGTCTATTATCACTACATATGCTTTACTATATAAGTAAAATACGTCTGTCGCAACTTTGGTCCATGGTGTTACGGGTATTTCATGGTGTATTAGTGATTCTGACGGTTGTCGGTTTCTGTGATCTAGACAATGTGTGCATGTGCTAACCATTTCTTTTATTTGATTGTTTATGTTAGGCCAATATACGACCTCTTTTGCTCTTGTAATGCACTTTTCTATGCCCAAATGTCCAGTGTGGATTTTTTGTAGGGCTTCCTTCCTTAGGGAGGTTGGGACCACTATTCGTGTACCTTTCAATACTAGTCCTTTCACAACCGATATGTCATCGCGGACTGGCATATATGGTGCTATTGTGGGTGGCACTTCCATTTTTTCTGGCCAAGTTGATGTCGCATATTTCATGAGCATTTTTAGTGTTGGGTCTTTCCCAGTTTCCTCACGGTATATGTTGAGTTTTTGGTCGCTCATTGGATATTGTTTTATAATGGTATGGATATATTTGTCCATTTCTGTATCCGATATTTCTTGTTCGCTGTCTGATATGTATGCACGTGATAATGCATCAGCAATTACGGATTCTCGCCCTGGAATGTATATTACTTCGAATTCGTATTTCTGAAGCGCGAGTATGAATCTTTGTATTCTCGGAGGGCTTTTTGTAATGGATTTTTTAAAAATTTGCCTTAATGGTTTGTGATCATTTTCTATGAGAAATTTTCTTCCATAGATATATTGGTGGAATTTGTTGCAGGCGAACACTATGCTGAGCGTTTCCAATTCTATCGGGCAGTAATTTTGTTCTGCTGAGGTTGTTGATCGTGACGCGTATGACACGGGTAACCATTTTTCATCATGTTTCTGTTGTAACACTGCACCCAATCCATGTTTACTGGCATCGGTGGTGATTTTAATTTCTTTGCTGGGATCATAAAATTTTAAAATTGGTAGGCTAGTTATTATCCGTTTTAGTTTTTCTATAGCCTCTATTTGAGGTTTATCAAATGACCACAGCGTATCGTTGTGTAGCAGTACTCTCAACGGTGTAGTTACCTCTGAGTACTCTGGTATGAACTTGCACATGTAGTTGGTCATCCCCAAAAATCGTTGGATATCTTTTTTATTTTCGGGTAGAGGCATGTGTGTTATTGCCTTTATTTTAGAAGGGTCTGGTTTTATTCCTTCATCAGTGATCAAATGACCTAAATATGTTAATTGCTTTGTTGCAAATTCACATTTATTTTTGTTTAATTTTAATCCAGCTTTGCGTAGTTGACTGAATACTTTGTCTAATGTTTTTATATGGTCCTCTAATGTTTCTGACCATATTATTATGTCATCCTGTGAGTTCTTCGTTCCAGGTATGCCTTCTATTATTTTTGCAACTTGTGCTTGAAAAATTTCAGAGGCACTATGTATTCCATATGGCAGGCGCGTGAACGAATAACGACCAAATGGCGAATTAAATGTTAATAGCTTAGAGCTTTCTTCATCAACGGGTATTTGCCAATATCCATTTGAAGCGTCTAATTTCGTGAAATATTTTGGATTTTCCATTTCTTCAAATATTTCTTCGGCGGTGGGTAATTTGTAGTGTTCTCTTTTTATGGCCTTGTTTAGATCTCTAGGGTCCAAACATAGTCTTAATTTTCCGTTCGGTTTCTCCACTATTACCAGAGAATTTACCCAATCTGTCGGTTCTTCAACGGGTATTATTATTCCCATTTTTGTCATTTTTTCTAACTCCTTTTTTAATTTTGGTTTCATCCCAAACGGTATGTTCCTTGGAGGATTTATGACGGGTTTTATGTCCGGAGTTATTGTTATATGATGTGTGACTGGTAATTTTCCGATGTCACCATAGCAATCTTTATATTTTTCTTTTAATGCTTCTATGTCCGTCTTGTTTATTTCATAAGTTCTTTTTATCAGTCCTAATTCTTCCGCTGTTTCTGCGCCGATTACTGCGTTTGCATTTGTGTTTGCCACAATGAAATGCGAACTTACTTTTATATTTTTATTTTGTAATTGTATAACACAGCTCCCTATCGTGGGAATTTGCGTACAGTTGTAGGCGGTTAATTTTATAGACGTTTTATTTAATTTTGGCTTTGGTTCAACAGTTCTATATATTTTTGCTGGTAATACATTTACTTCAGCACCTGTATCGATTTTAAAGTTGATGAGTGTTTCGTTGCCTCGAATCTTTACTTTCCATTTGTCAGTTTGTAGTGCGTCTACATTTTTTTTCAATATGGCGTCCATGTTAAACTGATTTTGCTCCACGTGGTCTGAATTGTGTGATTGTCCGACATTATATAGTTTCTTCTTTTTCGTTCGACATATTCGAGCGAAGTGTCCTTTTTTGCCGCAATTTGTGCAGTTTTTATTGTATGCTGGACAGTTTCCTTTCTGATGTGACCCAGCGCAGTAGGTGCATGTCTCAATCCATTGTTGTGTTTTCGCGGGCTTTTTGTCTTCACGTTTGAACATGACTTTGGACGACAGCCTGTTTTTCTTTGGATTGCGAATTGTTGCGATATTTTCTGTTTCGTATGCAGCCATTATCTTGGAGTGTCTCTTCGTTTCTTCAGCACTCAGGCCTGCTTGTATCGCCTTTTGTAAATCCAGTGAAGGTTCTCTGAGCATTCTTTCTCTCAACATGTTGTCATTAACGCCACAAATTAGAATGTCTTTTATTAGTCTTTCAGTGAGGTCACCGAATTCACATTTGTTTGCCTTTTGCCGTAGTTCTGTGACGTACTCATCAAATCTCTGTGTTTCTTTCTGTTTGCACGTGAGAAATTGATATGTGAGAAACGTCAGGTTTTTTCTTGGTTGGCAGTGCGCATCAAATTTTTCTATAACTTTTTTCAAGTTTAGCTTCTCTTCGTCATTTTCAAAGTTAAACGTATAATATATTTTCCTTCCCTCGGTTCCTATACAGGTCAGTAATATTGAAGTTTTCACCTTCTCCGGTTTTTTGTCCGACTCTGTAGCTTGCAGGAACAATTCAAATTGGTTTTTCCAAGTTTCCCATTCCTGTCCGAGATTATCCGAAGAGAAATTTAATTCTTTTGGATGTGGTAAAAATTCCATTTTTTTTTTTTTTTGAAAATATTTATATACGGCTGTGAGTGTTGACGGTTCGATGTTCTATTCTGACACCATTTTATATTATGCGTTGATACAGGTGAGTAATAAATAAAGCCATATTAGTAACTTGTTATAGAAGCATTCATTAACAGAGTCGAGACACGTGCGAACATAACAAGAATTTATTTACACTGATTACATATAGCAGTAATACAAGTAGTGGGAGGTTGCCGTCAAGAGTGACGGTGGGAGTCACTTAAGTCAACGGGAGATAACTCTCGTGTTTACGTAACAACTCTGAACTTGAGATAGAATACTGCACTGGGAACTCTTTTCGAACAAATTGCTGAATTTTACCCAGTGTAAAACTTTCATTTATTTCAAAAAACTTTATTTCTCTAGTTTCATGTTTTTCCCTCTTCCATTTACGTATTATTCTATTTCTTCCTTCTTCTTCTTCGTTGATAATTAATTTATTTTAATACATCAATTTTTTTCATTGGTGTCGAATGCGTTGTGATTGTTTTATTCCTAAATTATCTTTTTACGTATACATTGTCTTAGCTTGATTTTAGATTAATTACAATAGTAAAATCCATTTTAAGATAAAGCGTGGTTGAAAACTAGAATTATCTCCCCCTTATTTGACTGTTCAATATTTAAGATAAAATTTTATTCGGCCCTACGATACACAAGCACCATTTTCTTTTATAAAATAAAAAAAACTACTTGATTAATTTACGTAATGTTTGGTATAAGATACATTTAGCCCGTGTACAGATATTCCGCAGTTTTAACACGAACAGCGTGCAAAGAACCCCCAGTGTAGCCTCTGGCTACTGGCATATCGGCACTTGGACTAAACTTCCAAAGATTTCAGCACAAGAACTTACTTCCTAATAATAATAATAATAATAATACTACTACTACTACTACTACTACTACTAATACTAATACTACTACTACTACTACTAATAATAATAATAATAATAATAATAATAATAATAATAATACTACTACTACAAACTCTGCAATTCTAACGTACTAACTTAACACTCGTACCTGCGTACGCACGAACGTATAATAAAACTTTTCCTCGTCGAGATTATGGACTCACAAAACGAATTTTCGCCTTGACTCAGGGATTTTCATAGCACTTTCTCTATGACATTAAACCTCTTATTTACCAACCCATTTCTATTACTTGTTCAACGAAGATATGGAATAAAGTTAATATATTATGTATGATTATTACCTCCTCTCCAGGAGGTTAGGCACAAGGCCAGTTTTATCTTACTCCCACAAGGTAAGATGTGACCCAAGGTCGGGTCGAGAAAGTGGGACTTGAAAAGCCAGCGCCCGAGAAGGTGAGTACTCCGGCCAATAAAAATTACCTGGACAGCTCCATCGGCATTCCTCAGTAGGGGCGCCTCAGGCAGTAAGCAATAAACTTACTCCTCCCCAAAGAGGGAAGACACAGAACTGCACAGGAAAAACCCACAGACCGGCGGAAATTATGTATGAATTCATCTGTAGCAGTTACATGGTCACAGTGTATTTTCTTTTGCATTAGCATGTTCTCACTTGCAGAGTGATTGACACGTTGTACTATAAGAACACCTATTGTGGTGGTGGCAACTTCCACCCAAACGTTTTCCCGCAATTTATGAATAGTCAGAGTTTAAACGTCTACGTAACTAGACGTCGCGTTTCTGTTCTCGTCTTGGCTAGACGAGATGAAAGACCTCGATTCAATCTCAATTGTAGAGTACATGCATGTCTACTGGCTCAACATATTTTTGCATTCATGTTTTTATAAGTCTTTCTGGACCATGTTTGTTGTGTTGATAAATAAATTGATTTTAATTGTAGAAAAAACTTAGGTCCTCATAACCAACAATGCTAATCCGTTTTCGTCATATCCAACAAGGGCAGAAGGGTGGATATCTACTAAACAACCCTTATAGGAATAAATACGAACTCCCTATATTATGCTTAAGTCAGGTAACCTTCGCCTGAAAGGAGAAACAGAACCTTTTTATAACAACAAATAACGGGTTTATTAAATAAAGTTACCTACGCCGTAGTGTATACGTAGAAGTTGGACAGCGTCCAAGTGAAGAAAGTAAAATGTAAAGTTCTTCAGGCTGCCGAAGGTCTGTCAGCAAATATCTTCAGGCGATATTAGTAGGTGCCGGAGCGTCCAGTGGGCAATGAGGAAGAAGAGACAATGTAGACGTGTTTCGTTGTTGTTGGCTGGTGTCTTTCTTCTGACCAACCGTAATTACCAAAGGGGCTAAAGTAGTTCTTCAGCGGACAGATAGAATCAATGCGCCCTGCGAGCTGATTGGTTGGTGTGTAACCAGATCACCTTACAGGGACATTTTTCAGCGAGAGAAAATAGGTCTTTATTTATATCTGCTACACCGTTTTCTTTTATACAAAGCTTTTAACCTATCTACAAAATGGCGATCATCACATTTACTCTCACTGTACAACTGTCATTAATTTTGCCTCATTCCACTATAGATGTTTCAGTTCAAGAGAAGATTGTTTCTTGACGATGGCTTCCGATTATTAATTTAGAAAGAGGTAAACGGTGTTATAAAAAATGTTACCCATTATATTTTAGGTCGGATCTATTTTTTATTAATCTTTAACAAAAACTGCTTTTTGTAATTTCAAATTTAGTTTTTTTTATTACAAAAACCGTCAAATTCTTTTAAGAATTTGATTTTTTTTTACAAATAATCAATGTTTCTTTTTAAAATACTTTTTAAATAGTTTATATTGACAATATTTTTAAAAATATTTCATTATTCAAATTGTCTAATAGTTTATTTTATTGATAGAAATAAAATAAATCATCCATAATTCTGTAGCATTTACATGAGGTACCTATTTGTATTGATCTACGTGACTTGTGATTCGGCATGGTGATTATGTAATCATCGTCTCTTAACAACGTGTGCATATAGAACGTCTGTGTGTAAACGGCTGACCGTTTATTCGCACATGTTTTAGATGGTAAAATAAAAAAATTCCGCCAAACTATACGCGGACGAAAATCGTAAGATAGTTTTCTGATAAACACTGTTTGCCTCTTTCCAAAGTTATAACCGGAAACATAAAGAAACAATTTCTCTTTAACTGATGTTCCGCATTCCACCACAAATAAAACTTCAAAAAATGTTTTCAAAATCTAACATCCACAGTAGCCATGAGGCTTTACATTAAACGCTGAATCTTCTTCGGTGTACAGAAAAATAAACAGACTTTCTCAAACTAGTATTCTTAAATGTGTTATATTATTAAAGCGTATGGTGGCAAGCAAAAAGGAATAGACAACACAGGATGGAAATTATAACAATTCAATAATTTATTTTCCAAACAAACGGAAGGAAATTACCAAGAATTGTCGTCGTTGTTGTTAGTGGTAGTGATGGAAGCAGCGGCGGCACTTGTTGTTGGTGGTAGGCGTAGATGCAGCGATGACTGTTGTTGTTGTTGTTGGTAGGAATAGACGCAGTGATGACTGTTGTTGTTGGTAGGAGTAGACGCAGCGATGATTATTGTTGTTGTTGTTGGTAGAAGTTGATGCAGTGATGACTGTTGTTGATGGTTGAGTAGACGCAGCGATGACTGTTGTTGGAGTTGGTAGGAGTAAACGCAGTGATGACTGTTGTTGTTGGTAGGAGTAGACGCAGTGATGACTGTTGTTGTTGTTGGTAGGAGTAGACACAGTGATGATTGTTGCTGTTGGTAGGAATAGACACAGCGATGACTATTGTTGTTGTTGTTGGTAGGAGTATAAGCAGTGATGACTGTTGTTGTTGGTAGGAGTAGACACAGCGATGATTGTTGCTGTTGGTAGGAATAGACACAGCGATGACTATTGTTGTTGTTGTTGGTAGGAGTAGAAGCAGCGATGACTGTTGTTGTTGTCATTAGTAGAAGCAGCAGTGCTGATGGTCGGGTCGGAGTGGCCGCGATGCCTGCTGCAGCAGCCGCGGGTCTCGGTGGCCAGCAGTCTCTCTGCCTGCCTGTTGCTTGACCCCACTATTTATAGAAAAGTGGCGGACGTAGTAGTAGACATATGCCTTCGGATGAAAGATGGCCCCCCTGATTCAGAAAATTGTGTTTCTTTTGGGACGTTCTTTTTGCCACGGTGAGCATGGCACATGAGCAATCCGTGTGTAATTGCTATGGTAACAAGTATGATCATGTGCTCCGACTTTTGTGCCATCACAGCGATTGCAGAACGAGTCCCAATGCAGCCGATTCCACTTTTAAGCGGTCGGGAATCACGTACACAAGGCTTACTTGGGTAGCGGTCGTCACGGTAACACGTGCCGACAGTATGACGGCGTCTTCAAATCAAAATGAGATCAAAAAATCATTACAAATGTTTACATTAAAAGCTATATGATTCTAGTGTGTTATTAAAATGTTATCAATAGTAAAACACTGGCAGACGCCACAACTAAGGGGATATATGTACGTCCTTTCTTTCTTTGTTGACTCAGCCCTTCTTCGTCTCTAAGGTAGAGAACAGGGGATGATCTCGCGAAACCACGTTGCCAGAGGGTTCCGGCCGATCAGGGACCAACAGGTTAGCTTGACCACGCGTGGTTTGAGTGTCTATAAAAGAAGGCATGCACTTCCTTTCTTTCTCTCTTTTTCCTTTCGTGTTCTGGGCGAACGCACACAGAACACCCGGGCCATAACACTTCGTCGTGTAGAACATCTTTTTTATCAACTCGAAAATGATCAAAAAGGGCATTTATTAACTGCAATCGTTCTTTACTTGTCACAAATCTCCCTGTGTTTAGCTAGGTTATTTTCGTCTCATACATCTAAAGCACCACTTACCCTTTTCTACACGCTTACACATACATTTACAATGTAGCGTTTCAGACCTAATTATCTTCCCTTACCTGATGGTAGAGGGCGCTGCATATATGAAGGAACTCACAAAAACATTGTTACTGTTTCCTCCTTTTTCGCCTCACAATGTCAGATCTAACATCGATACCCAATTTATGTGCACAAATTATTTACTTTATATTAAGATTTTTTTTCCTTTTTAGACCTCAGCTTATGAAGATATTGTAGCAATCTTTTGTGTAGTAATAAGTTGTGATTCGGTCAGCGAAAACAGGCATGTTAAAACTCGTATAGAAGTACATAAATCCATTCAATAACTTCTACGCGTGCCCAGCTTTATTTATTTCGGTTTAGCTATTTTGCGACCAATTACTATTCAGTTACAGGCCGAGATGTAGACACCACAAGGCGTCAAATTCCCGGCTCGTCTCTGGTCGGCGTTTACAGTTATGTATTTCTGATTCTTATTTTAGTTCATATTTATAAATAAGCTAACTAGTTTTAGTTTCTCTTAAGAAAATAAAACTTTTACATATCTATGTAAGTAAATACTAATACTAATAACATGGATCATGGAGAACGTCAATATAAGACCAATAATCGTAGGAGCACTAGCAACAGTTAAAAGAAAAGTCTGTGAGTAATTGGAATCAAAGGGCTGACTGAGACCATACAAAGAACGGCAATGATCAAAACAACTGCAATCTTAATAAAAATCCTTGAATGCGGAAACCAACCCGCATCAGCTGATGTTGGGATTAAATATCCATGAAAGAAAATTCAATTCTCGCACGTGAGAATGCAGGAACAATTATGTAGATAAGTGCAAAATAGAAACAGGGCAACAGCTTTGTGAGAAGGAACACAACAACAATTGTATATAAGTTTAAAACCGTTTTACTTATGAGAAAAAATGAGGGCAAATATATACAACAAATGGTTAGTTCAAAGTTCAGAAAGGAGGAAGTTGATTTAGGTTTGCGAAAACGTGCTTCGCGAACTTATCTTGTGGGAGTTCTGGTAACAGGTTGCACGTGCGCCAACCTCCATTCTGGCTCTTGTCGAGATGTAGTCACTTCAGTTCAAGATCATCGGTAATAGGAAGGGGTGGGGGCTCTCTGCGACTGCCGTCGAGGGCTTTGTCCCAGAAGGATCCAGCCGCGGTTCTACCAGGTTCAAAAGGTGGGTCGAAAAGAGGCCGGGACACAGCGGGCAAGCGTTTTTATGGGCTGACTCACATGAGCCCTAAGGGAGTAGGGGTTGGGATGCCTGCCAGCTAATCCGTGAGACCCTTAAGGGACAAGGCTGCAGCCAGTCAGTGAGGGGGGCGTTAATAAATTCCAATACTACGAACGATAACCAGTCACATGGAAGTTACAATAGGAAGAAAAAAAAACGACTGGAAGAATATAGAAAATGAGACAAAGTCAATTTCTAATACATAAAACAACGTTATTTATCATCTTCGTAAAAACAATGAAAGATATGGTGAAAGGATTTAGAAAATTTTGTGGCTGCCGAAAGTATACGGGCTTGGGAATCTAATTGATAAAGACAGGAGAGAGGAAGACGTGTTAGTAACAGAGGATGATATGTCCAGAAAATGTTCTACGAAAGTCCGTACGCACATTCGTTTTTTGGAAAGGAGAATGTGTCCAGAAGTGTGGACACATTGAAAAAGGTAAAACAGAGAGCGACATGTACGTCACTCTGTGTCCGTGTGTACGTAGCCAACCTCCCGTTTCAGGGGACGGTGGAGTCAGTTGTTGGAACGAGACGTCGCTGTTGTTGCCTGCTTGTTAAAACACGGAGGAAAGAGGATTGACGCGTAGGTTCATGTTATATTGGCCTGCCAGCCGTCCGGGATTCGCCTGAGAGAAACCCATTGATTGATCAAGCGAAGGAGGAAGAAGATTACCTGAACCAACCAGCGGGCAGCTAAGTAGTAATGATATCTGAACAATATGGCGGCTGTGTGCTGCCTTGTAGCGGATTGCTACAAGAACACCACCATACGAATCAAGGAAAAAAACTGCAAGAAATTTCATCACCCCCCCCCTCCAATAAAAAAAGAGATTGCACCAGGCTCGGTTGATACCACAAAAATAATCGTGAAGGGTTTAGGAGGATGGGAAAACTGGGGAGGAAGAGAACTAACCAGACATCGACATGTCATGATAAACCCTGTTAAATGTACTTTAGGTGCCACAAGTCTGATTTTCTTACGACATGTAATCTGAAAAAGTCTAAGCTCTGCTGGACCTACATCTTATAACTTCACTACGTCAATTGCGACATTTTCTTGGAGTTTTAGAATTATTACAGACGTTTCATTCCACATTTTGCTGACATACTCACCCCCTTGATGGGTCTGCTGAAAAATAGAAAAAAGAAGGATGAACCCATTTAACTTGATAACTGCCAGTCTTTCAGGAGACGAAGAAAAAGCTTGCAGATACATCATTGCTATCACATGCCATACCTGATGCTGGAATTTCTATAGTCGCTGATGCATCCAGTTCAGCTGTTGGCGCTGTCTTGGAGCACCAGCAGCAGATTCAACCCGTTGTTATAATTTTCTCGAAAATTGACTACCACAGAAAGTCGTTACAGTACTTTCAGGCGTGACCTCTTGATGGTTTACTAAGCTATTAAACATTTTTGCCATACGTTGAAAGGTCTGCAATTTGCCATTTATACTGATAGTCGTCGACTTACGTTCGCGCTAAACCAGACAAGTATTCTCATCGTTTCCGAGTTCTCCAG
>OY744525.1:115065546-115088046 GCA_963556195.1 Sepiola atlantica
TTTTCTTATTTCTGTTTTCGTTTGCATAGGGACAGGGCATTCTTCCAAATGCCAGACTATCACCTGCTATTTAGAGGCTCCAACCGAGTGCTCTTTTAAGGATGGTGGGCGTTCCCTTAAATGCAATTATTTGGATTTCTTTGGCACTTGGTTTTCAAGAAATACTTTCCAGATACTTTTTGAAATTTTTCTTAATGATGCCTTTTAGCTCCTATTATAACTGGGATAATGTTGATGTTTTTGAGGTTCCAGTTTCTCTTCATATCATACATTAGGCCTTGGTAGTTTGTCACCTTCTCTCTCTGCTCTATTTAAGCCACTGTCATTTGGAACCCTCACCTCAATCAGTGTTGCCACTTTTTCTGCCTTACTTAATATTACAAAGTCTGATTTTACTGCTGCATTTTCTGAGTAGGTAGATGTGGGAACCACATAATCTGAATGTTTGGTATACTTATCGTTTTCCAGTCCTCTCTGGTAGATGTTCCCAAGACTTAGTGCTCTACACTGAATGTTAAGGTCTTTACAAATGTTCCAGTGTATGTATTTGCACACACCATCATGATGCGTTGTGTAGCTGCCATCTGCAAACATAATTTTGCAGTTTGATAGCAAGTGATCCACACTCTCCACTTCAGTGTGGGAAAACCTGCACATGTTATCATTATTAAATCCTGCCATTTTTAATAAGGTCTTGGTCTTGGGCAAACATTATAAGCCTGTCCTGACAATAGTGAAGGGCTCCTCTTTTAAGCCAGTCCAAGGAACTTTATTTATCGATATACCCCTTAGATATCTTGACAAGAAAGTGAGTGTCACGTTTTTGTTCTCCCTACTCTTTAAGGCTACTATTTCTGAATGTCGAAGTGTACTTTTTCCGACTCTTTTAAGCTATTTATGTTGTGGGGTTGGTTGGTGTTTCCACCTCTTCTGTTAAAAATGATTGGGCAGATATGTTATGGAAGTTGTTTGGCTAGCCCCTGTTTCTTGGTGTTCCTGTACCATTGTAAGGTTTGGGTTTATGGAGCTCCTTAGATACTGTCAAATACTAACCTTAGTTGATGGTTGATCTCTGAAAGTCTCAGTCCTTTATTTTCTCGAGGTAAGTACAGCCTTGACAAACATTGATTTCTTTATATGACCCGGTGGAGTGTTAATTTATTTATTCAGTCTGTTAATTTATTTTGTGATGCCAAAATTGTACGTTGTAATATTTATTTTATTTTTGTATATTTTATCCCAGTAATTTTTGGGCTGCACTTTACATATCTGATTCACACAACGTGTGTATTCTTCGCATATTTTTACCCTTATCTTGGCGTGTAGGATACTATCCTTTCCCTAATGCCAAAGTTAAAGTCCTTCAGATTTTTTATGTTATTATCCACATCTAATTGCAGGTTTTCTGCACGGATCCTCTTCCAAGCCTAGGCACATTTGTCTATGCCAACTTTCATTCTGATGTCTATGGAGAAAGTGTGTACAACCTTCAGTAGTTCATTCAACTCATTGTCTGAGCTCACATATAGTTTTAGATCATCCATAAAGAGTAGATGGTTGATTCTCTTGGATTTTTCTTTTTGGCGACCATGACCAAGATTGTATGCACCTCAGCTATTTCTGAGCAGCTTACTGTGCGGGTCTATTGTCATGCAGAATAGAAGTGGAGATAGGCTGTCCCCTTTGAAAATTCCTCCTCTGATATTGATGTAAGGGATTGAAATGTTCCCTTCAATGTGGCTTAGGGAGATAGTGGTTTGCCACATCTGTAGGTGAACAGCAATTGCTTGTCTTATCATTGGGTTTATTCTATTGAGGTTAAGATGTTGAAGTAGCCATGAATGGAACATACTGGCATAAACCTTTTGATAGTCTACCACGTATGTGTTGGTACATAAAGTTTTAAGTGATAATTAGTTTGAAATGTAGATCCACACACTTCACAACAATGACATTTTTCTCAAGTGTCTGTTTGTGTTTTACATTAGAACTGTTTGTACATTCAAATGTACTTAATTTAAGAGAATAGGTTTCTCTTTAGCATTTTCCATGTTGATTCTTAAATAACTTTCTACAAACACTAATTCACTCACTTAAGAAGTTGAACATTTCTTACAAGCAAATATTTGAAAAGGTTTCAATTATTCTTCACTGTAACCGTCATCTGTGAATGAGAAGTAAATATTTAACACATTTCAATTACAAACATAACACAAAGGTTCATTAACATAGATTAAGTAACTTAAACAATATCATCTTTCATTTTATATTATTTGATTTACGAATATCTCAACTTGACATTTTACATACATTAAACAAAGCTGAATTTGCTGGCAAAAGCAATCATGTAAAGAAAATTAGATTCGCTAAATGTATTTTTGTTATTATTTAATACAACATATATTTATGTTCCTATTATAAAGCCGGTTGCTGTCATTCTCTAGTAAATAAATTTACAGATCAAAGAAATCCCAAAGAAAATATCACAGATAATTTTGAGAGATAGCAAGCAGGTCTTAGTGTGGAGATTTTTTTCATGTCTACTTGGATTCCAGCTCAGTTAAAATAGAATGGAGGGATTCCAGCTCAGTTAAAATAGCATGGAGGTTAGAAAGACCATAATTTGCCGTCTGAGCTACAGATAGAATGCACAAAAATGTTTGTTTAACAAGCTGTTTGTAGTAAAGTATATCTCACACAAGTGCACAGTTCCTCATCTGGATTTAACTTAGGCTGCAAATCCTTTGATTTTGAATAATTCATAAAGGGTTTACTTGTAGGGGAAAATAGACCCATGTCATTGTATTCTTGCAAACTCTTGTCAAAATACCGAATACATTCACGAATTGTGTCTAGTAGGTATTAAACTCTGTTTTGCCCATTTTACTTTAGTTTAATGTCTCATAAATTAAGCGAATTCTATTCGAGTGTTCAACTAAAGTTCTCCTTTAACTCTCAAATGTTGTTAATCTTCTCTTCAATTTACTAGTTCACTATGTTCTTGTATATCTTTCTTGTAATCTATTTGTGTTATCGAAGTCCATGAGAATAATTCATCGTGTCTAATGGAGTAAGTGCACAATTCCTCATATAAGTCAGTGTATAGCTCTTTCAAGGGGATCTTATTTGTGGTTCAAATACTATCTTATTTTAAATATTTTGTCAGAGTTTACTTGTAGGGTAAAGTATCCTCATGTCAGGATGTTCTGAAAAATCCTTGTACAGAGAGAGACCAAACACATTTGATGATTGTGTCTAATATGTAATTCAAACTCACCATTTTTAGTTCGCCCATGTCAGTTTAAATCAAACTTCGATGAAAATGCTTACCCAGAATATCACAAGAATAAAGTTTCTTTTTGTTTTTTAATCATCTTTAGTGAGTTTTTTTGGAGTGGGGGGGGGGGTAAATGTTTTGATTGCATGAACGATGCTGCCCCATAACCTGCATGGTTTATCTCACTTAGAGACACATTCTTTGGGATAATCCTTGTAAGGGCATCATTAACCTTTGTAGCAAGAGTCTTGAAATCTTTACTACTGTTCATTTTTACCAGTCTGGGTCGACCTCCAACAGCTAGGCCTCGTGCCACTTCTGTCATGCTTGCCAGCTCTTTCTCCAGTTTCATCTGGTCTGTATACAGTGTCTCTTGTTCAAGCGGGGCATTGTGTTGGCTCTTTTACCGAGGGTGACGTTCTTTGTCTTCACATGCACCTGTAGGGAGCGACTCTTGAAACAAAGGCATATTGTTTAGTGGTGTGCTTTCTTTGAGACACATCTGCTTTGTCGGATGTAGGTATCTCAGGTTTGGGCTCAGTGTTTTTATTTCAGGTAGCTGAGTCAGCAGAGATCCTGTTCTACTGTCCTTTGATTTGACCTCACAAAACCCCGGCACAGAGAGGGGGTTGCTGATGGGACAAAGCTTGTCTTCAACTATCTTACTGATGTCTACTTTGATCTTGGAAATTTTGTCCGTGGAGTAGGCATTGTTTTTCAAGAAATTGTACTTTTGACATGTGAGTTTGTCATTCACAATGTCCTTCTTGCTTGGGCAGCGGTGTTATAAAATTGTTTGCCATTCTTGCCATCTTTCTGAGTTTTTGATGTTTTGTTTTGGTATACTCCATTGCCCATATAAGCACCATTTTTCCTCCCTGCTCCATAGGGTTTGGGAAAATTCAGTACCGTTGGTCTTGGTGAAGTCAATCATTGCTTCACCAACAGCTTCTGCTTCGATTGTATCTTTCTCATCTTCTGAGAGATATTTATATATCTGTGATACAATCGAAAGCAGATTTTTGGTTGTAGTGTTTGATATAGGGCAGACATCCTTATTTGGGCCTTGAATATGTTATTTTTCTTTCTTCCCCACTTCTCATACCTTGAATAGGCGAAGCAATGGAGAATAACTTTCTTCTCAATTGACCACTTAACTTTATTATAGTTTCTTTTTCTGGTGGTCATTGTTTGGTTTTGCTAGATTCCAAGACGAGAATTGGGTTGGTTTGGTGGTGTGTCCAGTTTAGTGTTGTTGTTTGTGGTAACATCATTAGAAGGTGCACTGTTATTTTCCTCATATGACCCAGTGTGTAGCTATTCTGAGGGGATCTTTTTATGCCGGTTTGTAAACTTGATTCTTTTCATTTGAATATTTTGTCAGGGTTTACTTCAAATGGGTAGTATCCTCATGTAAAGATTTCTGACAAACCACTGTACAGAGAGACCTTAGACACTCGAGTACAGTGTCAAGTTAGCATTCAAGGTCTCCCATCAGTGTGAATTTGCATGCGTGTCATTAAATTACCTCTTTGTGTGAAAGCTGACTTACACACTTCACAAGAATAAGGTTTTTCCAGTTTGTGTTCACATGTGCATCATTTAATTATATTTTTATGTAAGGCTGAGCTATACACTTCACAACAATACGGTCTCTTGCCAGTGTGTGTTCATATATGAGCGATTAAACTGGATTTTACTATGGATGATGAGCCACACACTCAACAACAATATGGTTTCTCTCTTTTTTTTTCATTTTCTATCATTTGCTTGTGACGTGGTCATTCTTCCAAATGCCATACGATCACCCGTTATTTACAGACTCCAACCGAGAGCTCTTTTCAGGATTCTGGCTGTTCCCTTGAGTGCAGTTGTTTGGATTTCTCTTGCACTTAGTTCACTAGGTATACTTGCTAAATACTTTTTCAAGTTCTTCTTCATGAGTCCAGTGGCTCCTATGATAACTGGAATGATAGAGATCTCTTTGAGGTTCCAGTTTTTTTTCATGTTCTACATTAGATTTTGATATTTTGTTATTTTCTCCCTTTCAGCTCTGTTTAGGCTTTCATCATTAGGGACACTGACCTCGACCAAAGTTGCCACTCTCTCTCTCTCTCTTGTTCCATATGAAAATGTCAGGTTTGACAGCTGCGTTTTCCAGATAGGTAGCTGTGGAGATTTCATGGTCATAATGGATGGTATATGTCTCATTTCCTACAGTTCTCTACGGTAGATGTTCCTAGGGCCTGCTGCTATACCTGATTTTCAGTTTCTTACAGATGGTCTAGTATAGGTACCTGCACACTCCATTATGTCGTGCTGTATAGGAGCCATCTGCCAACATAATTTTGCAACTCAATATCAGGTGGCTCACACTCTCCACTTCAGTGTGGAAAAACCTATACTTGTTGTCCTGACTGAAACTAGCCATCTTTTTAAACGCATTTGTCATCAGGCCCTGGTCTTGGGCGGCCATTATATGCCTCCCATTGCTGTAGTGGAGGGCTCCCCTCATTAGCTAGTCAAAGGACCCTTCCTTATCAATATAGTCCTTGGATAGTTCATCGAGGAAGTATGTGGCACGTTTCTGTCCTGACCACTCATCAATGCACCTGTTCTTAAAAGTCTGGGTTTATCTCTTCCGGCTCTTTTGGGCTATCTCTGTGGCAGGGTTGTTTGGTGTTTCTGCCTCATCTATATGACAGCCTTGTCCAAAATGTTTGGCAAACTTTGCGATGGAGTTTGTTTTGCTGGCTCTTGACTCTTGATGTTCATGTACTATTGCTAGGCTGGGGTTAAAGGGGCTTCTTAGGTACTGGCCAATGCTGACAATAGTGGCTCTATGCTGGTGGTTAATCTCTGATAGCCACAATCCTCCCTCTCTTCTGGGCAAGTACAGTCTTGGAACACACTGATTTCTATAGATGACCCTATGGAGGGTTAACATTTTTCGTGTCTTTACATCTAGTCTGTTGATGGTTTTCTGAGGCCAATCAATGATGCCAAAGCTGTATGTAATTACTGACATAGCAAGTTTATTAATGGCAGTTATTTTATTTTTATTCGTGAGCTGTGTTTTGCAGATCTTTCTCACATGACGTACATACTCTCTGCCAATTTTCTCTCTAATCCTGGAGTTGGATGGTGTCATTTTCTTCAATGCCAAGGTATTTACATTCCCTAGGCATTCAAGTTATGCCAGTGTGCGTTCGCATGTGTGTCATTAAATTACCTCTTTGTGTGAAGGTTGAACTACACACTTCACAAATGTAAGGTTTCTCCCCTGTGTGTGTTCGCATGTGCATCATTAAATTACCTTTTTGTGTGAAGGCTGAGCTACACACTTCACAGGAATAAGGTTTCTCCCCAGTGTGAGTTCGAAAATGTATCATTAAACCAGATTTTTCTGTGAATGATGAGTCACACACTTCACAAGAATACGGTTTCTCCCCAGTGTGTGTTCGCAAATGTCTAATTAAAGTAATTTTCTCTGCAAATGATGAGCCACATACTTCACAAGAATGTGGTTTCTCCCCAGTATGTGTTCGCATATGTATAATTAACGTAAATTTTCGTGTGAATGATAAGCCACATACTTCACAAGAATAAGGTTTCTCTCCAGTGTGAGTTCGCATATGTATCTTCAAATAAGATGCTGTAAATGATGAGTCACAGACTTCACAGGAATAAAGTTTCTCCCCAATGTGTGTTCGCATGTGTGCCATTAACCCACCTTTTTGCATGTTAATATTTACTCCAGTATGTGTTCGAGTGTGTAATTTTAAGTGATGCTTATATTTAAATGATGATCTACATACTTCACAAATATAATGTCCCCGCACAGAGTGGATTTGCTTGTGTCTCTTTAAATGTGATTTGTTTGTAAATGATGAGTTACACACGTCACAGGAATAAGGTTTCTCTTTCGTGTGGTGTCGCATATGAATCTTCAAATAAGATGAAGTTGTGAAGGATGAATCACAGACTTCACAAGAAAAAGGTTTCTCCCCAGTGTGAGTACGCATGTGTGTCATTAAAGTACTTTTTTGTGTGAAGGATGAGCCACAGACCTGACAAGAATAAGGTTTCTCCCCAGTGTGAGTTCGTAAATGTATCATTAAACTTGATTTTGCTTTGAATGAAGAGCCACACACTTTACAAGAATAAGCTTTCTCTTCAGTGTGAGATCGCATATGGATCTTCAAATAATATGATGTTGTAAATGATGAGTCACAGACTTCACAAGAAAAAGGTTTCTCCTTGGTGTGGGTTGGCATGTGCTTCATTAAATCACATTTTTCTGTGAATGCAGATCCACATACTTCACAAGAGTAAAGTCTTCCCACAGTGTGGATTTGCATGTGTGTCTTAAAATTTGAATTGTTTGTAAATGAAGACCCACACACTTCACAAGAGTAAGGTTTCTCTCCAGTGTGAGATCGCATATGAATCTTCAAATAAGATGATGTTGTAAATGATGAGCAACATACTTCACAAGTATATGGTTTCACCCCAGTGTGGGTTCGCATGTGTGTTATTAAAGTACCTTGATGTGTGAAGGATGAACTACACATTTCACAAGAATATGGTTTCTCCCCAGTGTGAGTTCGCATGTGTGTCATTAGAGTTGATTTTGCTGTGAAAGATAAGCCACAAACTACACAGGAATAAGGTTTCTCCCCAGTATGGGTTCGCATGTGTATTACTAAAAAGGATTTTTGTGTGAATGATGAGTCACACACTTTACAAGAGTATGGTTTCTCTCCAGTGTGGGTTCGCAAATGTCTCATTAAACCAGTTTTTCCTGTGAATGACGAGCCACACACTTCACAAGTATATGGTTTCTCTCCAGTGTGTGTACGCATATGTACGATTAAAATAGATTTTCGTGTGAATGATAAGCCACACACCTCACAAGAATAAGGTTTCTCTCCAGTGTGATATCGCATATGGATCTTCAAATAAGATGTTGTTGTAAATGATGCATCACAGAATCCACAAGAATAAGGTTTTTCACCAGTGTGGGTTAGCATGTGTGTCATTAAAGCACCCTTTTGTGTGAAGGAGGAGCAACACAATTCACAAGAATACGGTTTCTCACCAGTGTGGATTAGCATGTGTGTCATTAATCCACCTTTTTGCGTGAAGGTGGAGCTACACAATTCACATGAATAAGGTTTTTCACCGGTATGTTTTCGAATGTGTACTTTTAAGTGATGCTTATATGTAAATGCAGATCCACATGTGTGACAAGAATAGTATTTTTCTCCAGCATGTTTTCGTACATGAAGTTTTAAGTGATGATAAGTTTTAAATGTAGATCTACACACTTTACAAAAATTAGAATTTTTTCCCGTGTCTGCTTGTATATGTGTTTTTACATTAGCACTGTCAGTAGATTCAAATGTACATGATACAGGAGAAAAAGTTTTATTTTCAGCATCTTTTTCCATGTTGATTGTTAAATAACTTTGTTAAAAATACTGATTCACTCACTTCAGAATTTGAAAATTTTTCACTAGTCAACATTTGAAATGGTTTTATTTATTCTTCAGTGTAACCATCATCTGTGAATAAAAAACACATTTTAAATTACAAATATAATACAAAAGTTCATTAACATAGATTTAGTTACTTAATTGGGTTTAATAAATAATATATTTCAGCTTGATGAAAACATTTCGTTAATTTGTGACATTTCTATTCTTATTCAGTTTCCGGTTCTAATCTGCCGCAAATGACGTTTCATATTATATACTGATGATCAGAAATGATAAAAAAACTTCCTCCTTATTTCATACCAATTTCAGACTTGTCAATCGTCATATTGTTTCACATCGAATATATTACTTTTATTTCGTATTAAACCAATAATTTACAGAGTACCAAATCCATTCGTAAAATATTTTTTTTAATTATTTTTTTTATTGTTTTCAAAACTTTTTTGTTTTCACAAATTGTTTCTAGTTTCAAATTCTTAATATTGTTTTTGATTTAATGTTTTTACATTTTTTTGTTTTAACCCTCAGAAAATTTCCAATGCAAAATATTACCGAAAACATTACAGGGAAATTTTGGCAGGTGACTCTGGAAATTTCCCTTTTTAGTCCCACACATGGACCAAAATTTTAACTTGCAGATACTTTAGATACCTTCCACACATATTTCTTAGCAAAAGTAAAAATACACTTGTGTCTGTGAGGAGGAAGGGTTACATACATTACACGAGTAAGTCTTACTAACAATTTCTTTCTGAAATGTTTTTTCCCGTAATTGATCGAAAATAGTAATGCTACTAAACATTTATTTCTCTTTTAAAACATAGCTTATTTACAGTAGTTTGTCCTAGGTTGACAAGATTTTATTTAAATTCTTTTATAAACAATTGAACATAGTCGGCCAAGATCTTTTTGATAATTAAAAAAATAATCTTTTCAGTAATTTATTTTAAAAATATAAATACTGTAAAGAAAAGAAAGAAGAAAAAAGGAACAGAAAACTGTTTCCCTTTTTTCTTTGAAGGTTTCTTTCTAATAAACAACTTGTGGAGATGATTACCACCAAGGCTTTATGCGCTCCACTACTTTTGGAGCTGCTCCCGCTCCAATGCCCAAAATTGGAGCTGGCTCCTCTCATGCTCCCCTTTTTTAAAAACAAGCCGCTCTTGCTCCAACTCCTATAAAAAATTGGCGGCTCTTTTCAGCGCTCCATAATAAAAATGTACCTTCTTTCATAAACGTTCTATTCTGCCAATGAGTGGTCGAAGGATAGGGGTGGGCGTCAAAGGATCTCGTCAATATGAGTAGGGATGTCACTTTAAATGTAAGACCGTAAGATAATATTTGACAAAATCTCGCTAATATTTTGAGAGTAATAGGAGGACATGTCGGACAAAGTGTAGGATTATACGTACATTTTCGTTTCCTGAGGTATAAAATAGAAATAGAAAAATCCCTGAAGTATTTTAAAACAATTTTAATTTTCATTACATAAACAACCTATTTTTTCAGGAAAGGAAAATTTGACCCGCTATTTTTTCTATTTATTTTGGAAGGGAATTTAGATTTGTTTTAAGTAAATAAAGTTTTACTTTTAAACATTATTAGTGATTATTTTCTTTTTAAAGAAAACATTTCTTTGGGAGAGGAGAGACAGCCAGGGCAACATTACTCGCTGTGTTGTTGTTTAATATTTATTTGTTTTACGAACGTAACTATATTGTATAATGTATATTATTATTTACAACAGAGAAACGCGCAAGTACTTTCAAACAAATCGATTGATCCATTTTTTTTTCAATAGTACAATTTGGGGCGAAAAAAAACCAATGAAATTTATTTTTTAAAGATTGAATCAAAAAATATTTTTCATAAGTTGGCCAAAAAATATCAATAAATTGTCAATGAACAATTCAGAGATTCATTTAATGTCTTAAAATTTCATACAAAATATCTGGCCTAGACCTTGGGAGTTGAAAAAATATTGGGTGAAATTTTCTTCCCCAAAAAAATTAACCGGAGCAAGTTTTCCTAGGTCGGGCAAAAATATTTATTAAAATTAAAAATATTAATAAAAAAGGTGTAAACGTCTATATTTGAAATCTCTAACAAAACAAACTGTTTACAATTTTAATATTCGATCATAGATTTTTTAAGATAAAGAAACATATCTAATCTACTTTCGGTTCTAAAAAACAACAAATTTGTCAGAAAGTCTAATTATTTGCGGTTTAAAATTAAAATTTAAAACATTTTCTTTAATTTAATTAAGTTTAAACATCGGTTTAATTGTAGAATAGGGACCGCTGTTTTCGTTCGCTCATTTCGCTTGGTATTCGCCCAAATTATGGATGAACTGATTGTTGGTCTTAATTGTATTTTTGGTCCTGAAATAAAATTCTCATTTACTTTTTAAAGTGTTGAGAATCTAACTTTAATTCGAGGTTTTAATCGCTGACGGCCATGTTGGTTTTTATTGGTTTTTTTTCCTTGGACTAAAGATATTTTTTCCTTGGGTTAAAGATATTTTTACTGCTTTAACAATTTATTACACACAAAAAACAAACTTTGAACATTCTATTTACAAAAGCAAGTTTTAACGGAATTTAACGAATTTAAAAGCAAGCATGAAAAGGTTCAAACATACTAGTCGTGAATTTAAGAACAACACAATGCCGCCGAAAAAACGACGGGTAAAAATGTGGCATAAAAGTTCAATTTGATATATGCTAAAAAAATAATACCACTTATTTCAGCTTGGCAATTCTGAAATGTTTATGCTAAAAACATCTAAAAGTAATACCACTTATTTCAGCTTGACAATTCTGAAATGTTTATGCTGAAAATCAACCATACACATTACCCATTATTTTTGTTTGGTACACTCACTCGATTCAGCAACAACTTTTAAAATTATAAAAAACTCTTTTGAAAAAATTACCTGTTTAATTTATAGATGCGTGATGTAATGGGTTCAGTCTCTTATGTTATTTTAATGTAAATTGACAATCAACACGAGAAAATGTAACCTAATACCACCTGAGGTGTAATTTTTTAAAACTTGCATAGCGAAATGACCTCTCTTCCTCATCTGAATATTAAACAGGTAAGTTTTTAATTTTTTTTATAATCTTAACATTTGTGGTGTCTAGAAAATGTTGTAATTTTTTACAAGGTAGGTTAATTTCGAATTCGGTAACTATGAATTGGATGATCGTAAATGAATCATGCAAATGATTTACAGAGAAACTGTAAATACAAGTCTAATTTCATGTTATAAATTAATAAACAAGTGGCATACATGTAAGTATAATAAAAATAGACAAATAGACAAAAGAGAAAGTTGTTCGAGCATGCAAATTTCTAGATGTCTATTAAGCAACATTACCAATAGATATTTTAAAAGCCTCTTTTACGAAAGAAATATTTACAGGTGAATAATAAATGTCCTTCTCAGTATAACGGCATAAAACCTAAGAATGTGTTCAGCAGAAAACATTGAAGTGTAGAAAGCAGTCCCCACTACATTATGTTCCCACAAAGGGCTTTGTTAACTATTCTTATTTTTGGACAAAAACACATTTTATTTGTTTATTACAGTGTTAGGTGAAAGTACAGAATAGTTAACAAAGCCCACCTCCTCATGTTAAGAATGTCCTGAATAATAAGGTTATTATTTAGAAAGCCATTCTTACCACTGAGAGGGGGCTTTGTTAAAAAAATTTCCTTTGAGTATTTGTAAAATAATAAAACATTTTAATTATATACGAACGGAGAAAGACGAATAAAATAGACAAATATAAAAGGTACTTATTTTTCCTTTATCAGACGATTTCTTTTTTAAATAAAATGATTAATTCCCAATTATAATTCTTCTAACACTTCATTTTGCATTTGTGCATACCAGGCGGCATTTAACTCAATTTGAAAAATCAAGTTTTGTATCCCTTTTGCGTGTAATTTTTAGTATACTTTTGTCGCTTTTATCCTTTTTTTTAATACTTCTAGTGTTCGTTTTTAATATTTTTGCCAGTGAATTATTTTATTTATTTATTTATTATCTTTTTTAATACTTCTAGTATTCGTTTTTAATATTTTGCCAGTGAATTATTTTATTTATTTATTATTTGTTTAATACTTCTAGTATTCGTTTTTAATATTTTGCCAGTGAAATATTTTATTTATTTATTATTTTTTTTAATACTTCTAGTATTCGTTTTTAATATTTTTGCCAGTAAATTATTTTATTTATTTATTATTTTTTTAATACTTCTAGTATTCGTTTTAAATATTTTTGCCAGTAAATTATTTTATTTATTTATTATTTTTTTTAATACTTCTAGTGTTCGTTTTTAATATTTTTGCCAGTGAATTATTTTATTTATTTATTATTTTTTTTAATACTTCTAGTGTTCGTTTTTAATATTTTTGCCAGTGAATTATTTTATTTATTTATTATTTTTTTAATACTTCTAGTATTCGTTTTTAATATTTTGCCAGTGAAATATTTTATTTATTTATTATTTTTTTTAATACTTCTAGTATTCGTTTTTAATATTTTGCCAGTGAAATATTTTATTTATTTATTATTTTTTTAATACTTCTAGTATTCGTTTTTAATATTTTGCCAGTGAAATATTTTATTTATTTATTATTTTTTTTAATACTTCTAGTATTCGTTTTTAATATTTTGCCAGTGAAATATTTTATTTATTTATTATTTTTAAAATAAAGTTTCGGATTAGAGTTAGTAAACGTACACATTTAGCCTCATCTGTGCAATTATATAAAAAAAATACAGACAAGACTACAGTTAAAAACATTACAAACTAAAATACGGTCATGGCAAAGATTAAAACACAATTGACATGACAGTTTTCGTAAATACAACAGAAAACAAGTGCAAAAAACAAACGTTTTTAGACAAGTTTGCGTTACATAAATAAAAAAAAATACACAGACTAATTTGTGTTTCTTAAAAACAATCTCAGAAAACAATTATCAATATAAGCTAAACACAACATTTCCCTTCATTACATTTTTCCTTGCAAAAAAATAAAAACAGAAAAAACAATAATTACTTAATACCTTCAAAATGTTCGGCAAACTTCGTTACCGTTTGCCAGTCTCGGAAGTGTTCAGTGAAACTCGCCCTGCTATTTTCTTAGATGTCCATTCCGCAACTGTGCCAATCTCTTATTCTAACGAAAGCGCATCTTGTCATTCTAATAATTAAAAAAAATGATGATAATTTTAGATCTTATGCGAGTTTTACTGATTTTTTTCTTTCACATGTATTTTTAACCGCCATTTTTATGCCAAAAGAAATTGCTTATAAAATTAAACAAGATTTTAAAATATGATCGTTTCAAAAAATCATAGCACTTTTTGAATAATCGTAAAAGAAAGAAATTCAAATTATACTTACTTTATTAAGAATTTGATTTCGAATGAATGTCAGTTAGGTGACAAGATCAAATTAAAAATGAAATTGACAATGAAATTGATAAGATCAAATTGAAATCAAGATCAAATTGAAAATGGCGACCAGAAAGCAGGTTCGCAGAAAATGAAAAAGACAGAAAAGAAAATCTAGAATTGCGTAAAAGTGCCGATCACTTTGATGATGACGAGTGAAAAAATTTTTTATTTATTTATCTTACAATGTTTACATATTTTAATTTAAAAGAAGCTGAAGAAAAACATGTATACTTCGGCATGGCGATTGAGGTTTTATGCAAAAATAAGAAAGAAGAAATAAAGAACACCGAAAGTGTTCTAATTCAAATCAACATACGCGCACGCACACACACACACACACACACACACACACACAAACAGTAAAAGATTAAACAACTGTTTCGTAATAAAACAATAATAAAATTGAGAATAATTTTAAATCTTGTGTGAGTTTTAAAGCATTTTTTCTCTCACGTGCAATTTTAACTTACATTTTTATCCCCCCCCAAAAAAAAACATTGGTTACGCCCATAAAATTTAACACAATTTAAGAAAATTCGCCCGATACAAAATATCAGTAATTAAAAAAATCATACCAAAAGTTTTATGTAAATGATGAGATCGCCGTCTTAAACAGTTTCTTCGAAAATTCGAATAAAAATAGTGTACCCGGCTATTATCCCGCTCTCTCTCTCTCTCATATATATATATATATATATATATATATATATATATATATATATATATATATATATATATATACTGTAAAACAATTCCCCAAAAGTGCTATTAGGCGAACTAACACCAGCATGCAAACTCTCCCCTCACCCAACTCCCTGTACTAAACGACACCCTAAATAACATTCCCTAAACTAACCAACAATCCCCACTAACTAACAATAACCTAACAATTGCAACTCAACTTTGGCCCAGAGCTTGAGCATGCCACCCCAAACTACTCCCGATACTACAAATAACACAAATACTATGATAACGAACCCATACAAAATACACACTTTCACTGAAGGTAGTGTCTTCTCCATCAAGACCAAAATCTCAGACCATATCAATAACAACAATACCACTGACACCTCTCTATCAAACTTGATTTTAAAAAAACTTTAACCGTAAAAACACTCCTTACTCTCTACATTGGTCAATATTAAAAAAAAAGTCTAGATCTTACACTCCAGGATCCGCTTTCTGCCAACTATGTACATTAGAAACATTTATGATAGTTACAGCAGCTAAAAGCAAAAATATCATTAACTCTAAAAACGAACGTATTTCAAATTGTAGGCACAAACGAACATTTTAATAAATCAATTTCATTACTGCCTCCGACACCCCTTCTCCAAGCCAACAATCCCCCTAACATTAGACTAATTCTTTAATTTTATAATTTGTTAACTGTTTAACTCCTCACCTTTCCAACTTTATTAACCCATAATACTTAACATAAATTGAGAAGTAACATTACTCTTCTCCACTCCAATAATCCTTTATCTCCTCTACTCCAACACTCTAATTTCTATACCGTTTTTCAATTATTAGCAAACCACTCTTACACACCTATCCATTGCCTCTCTTATCTCCCTTGGCATACAATCCATCGACTCTGTGGACACAGCGCTCTACCGACAATCCTTTTCTTATAGATCCCATAACTCTTACCTTTAAATTGCGCTCCTCGGTTACTTCCATGTCCCCTCCCCCTTGATCCATCTGTAATTTCAATACTCAATGTTATGACTTTGGTTGCATAATCAACCCAATCTCATCCCATTATACTTATACTAGAACTCCCTTGATGCAAACATATTAACTCCCAATCCTAAGTATCTTAATTAATCACGCCTCTAATATTTAAATAACTGGGAAATCTATCATTTTTATTTTAAACATTAAACTCTGTAATATTATAAATGTCCGGATAATTACATCTTAAACACAGCAATTCCAGATTTCCAACCATCTGAGCCCTTATTCCCAATTTAAACCCTTTTAAACTTTCTGAATTATATATAATTTTGCCTAAAAAATCCGTTTAAATACGGACTGTTTACTTATTGACCAAACGCTACTGTATTAGCTTATTGAAACCCCACCCAACTCCTAACTGAAGCCATACCAGGCCTGGCAAATACACTAGCAGTAATTAAATTATATTGCTGCTTACAAACGATGAGCTGTAACTAAGCAAGCCCTTCTCCTACCCCATTCCTAGCATCAGTCATTGTTTCCTCTGCTAAACCTTCTCCCACATCCATAAGCTCACACTCCTCTCCCATTTTTACTGGCCTCGTCTTCGACCAGAAAATTCTCTTTCAGATCTTAGGTTCTATCGGAGTAGCAAACACCTTTCACCAGTAATTTGGTCTACTTGAAATATATACAATATTTTAAACTCAATTCATTAAAAACTATTATCATTCGTCTGTGTATCCGGAAGTTTTAAAAAATGTATATGTAAAAGTATAATTTAGGAATAAAACAATCACACCACATTTGGCACCAATGAAAAATAAAATAGTTTTGAAAAATAAAATGATTTATTGAAATAAATTATCACAGAAGAAGGAAATTTTTTTAAAAATTACGTAAATAGAAGGGACAAACACATGAAACACGAGAAATAAAGATCTTGAAATAAATGAGTGTTACACTGGGTAAAATTCAGCAATTTGTTTGAAAACAGTTCCTTTTACGTATACATGTTTTTAAACTTTATTTTAAAATAATTACAATAGTAAACTCCATTTTAAGATACATTGTGGTTGAAACTTGAAACTAGAGTTCTCTCCCCCTTATTTGACTCTCCTCAAATTAAAGATTTCTTTTCTTCAGACCTACAGTCCAGAAGCACCCCTTTTTGCAACCGCGACTGCTGCCTGCTCACTTCTGGGTATCGCCCTTTAACTAGTTTTTGTTTGATGATTTTTATCATGATTAATTAATTTATTTATTTAATATTAGAAATAGCATTGAAAGATCGAGAACGAGGGGGGAGATGTAAAGGCGTGCTATAAGACAAGATATTTTTTTATTAGACTGAAGTTTACACAAACAGGAGAGTTCCAACTGTCTTTGTAACAAGGGAAATAACTGGGCGACGCTAATTGTCCCGTGCGTGCACCACATAATGATGATGATGATGATGATGATGATGATGATGATGATGATGATGATGATGATGATGATGAGGAGGAGGAGGAGGAGGATGTCAAAATCTTCATTTTTAAATTTTTTATTTAGTTATTCTATTATATTTCTCTGTACCTATAGGGGAGGATTACTCGTCACCCACTTTTTGTGGTTTTGTCACTTTGGAGTGTTGAATTTTGTAGTGCTGTTTTTTTGTTTTTTCATGCGTGTTCTCTGCATTTGGAATTATATTTTCGTAATCTACTTCTTCGTTTATGCAAATGCTTTTTTTTGTTTTAAGGGGGTGTTGTCTGTTCCGTTTGACTGTCTTACCTTCTTATGTTGCTACTAAATATGAGCAAGGTTATTCTAGTTTCTTAATTATTTTACCCATTCTAAACCAATTGTTATCAAACTTAATTCTAACGGTATCGTGTGGTTTTAATTCTGGGAGTGCTTTTGTGGTTTTTGATTTTTTCTGCTCGTGTGGCCTGAGAACAATTTTGTCGTGTTGTATGTTTGGGAGATTTATTCTCAATGTTCTATTCATCATTTGATTTGCAGGGGATGGAGAACCATTCTGTAATTTTGTCGTGCGTAATGCTAAGAGGACTAATTGATGTTCTTCGCCACTTTTGAATGATTTTTTAACGTCTTTTTTATTTTCTGAATATTCCTCTCAACCATACCGTTTGCTTGATGATAATGTAGACTTGTTTTCGTGTGATGAAAATGCCATTTTGTTGCAAATTCTTTACATTCAGCCGAATTGAATTCTGGACACTTGTCACTGACAACTATTTGTGGAATGCCGAATTTGGCAGAAGTTTATTTTATTTTTTATTACTGTTAGTGTTCGGCAATCTTTTATTTCGTTTAAATCAACAAAATCTTGTTGTGTAGTCAATGATTGTGACATACGAATTTCAATATAGGTGAAATATGTATGTATTTACTTTGGTCTATGGTATGGTAGGTATTTTATGATTTATTACTGGTTCGGCTTGTTGATTTTTGTAATCGATGCAGTATGAGCACGTGTTAATCATGTCTTTGATTTGAGCGTTTATTCCGGGCCAGTATATACATTCCTTGTCTTGCTCTGTGCATTTTTCGATACCCATGTGTCCGGTTTTATATTATGCGTTGATACAGGTGAGTGTTAAATAAAGCCATGTTAGTAACTTGTTATTGAAGCATTCATTAACAGTGTGAACGTAACGAGCAATTTATTTACACTGCATACATAGCAGTTTACCACTAATACAAGTAGTGGGAGGTTGCAGTCAAGAGTGACGGTGGGAGTCACTAAGTCAACGGGAGATAACTCGTGTTTACGTAATATCTCCGTTTTTTTTTCTTTGTTTTAACTGAAAAATAAAAGTATTTTTATTTTTTAGAGTTTTCTCATTTAGTCTCTGTATCGGGCTGGAATTTAATTGGTCTCCCTTTCTTTGTGGAGTTTGGTATTATTTTGTTTTCCGAGCTTGTTTTTGATACGACTTGTTTTCGACTATTTTCTTGGTTTAATATGTTTTCATAGTCGTGTTTGATTTTGAACTTTTGATTTTCTTTTGTTTTTAAAATATGACGTCTGTTGCGCCGTACATATTTTCCTTGTTCTGTTTTTATTAGATATGAACGAGGCTCTTTTAATTTTTTCACAACCTTACCTTTTCGGTTCCATTTTTCTTGTGAAAGAATACGGACAGTATCGTCTTTCTTTAGTTCTGGTAGCTCTCTGGGCTTTTTATTTATTTCATGCTTTTTCATTGTTTTGTTATGCATGATATTTGGAAGATTTGTCCTTAGCCTTCTATTCATCAACTGTTGGGCTGGTGACGGGGTTTTATCTTTTAATGGCGAAGTCCGTAACGCTAACATTGCTAGGTATGGGTCTTGTCTACTTTCAAACGATTTCTTTAATGTTCTTTTAATTGTTTGAATGTTTCTTTCTACTAAGCCATTCGACTGTGGATAGTTCGGACTTGTCGTGATATGCCTGAAATTCCAATCTTTAGCAAATTGTCTAAATTCTGATGATCGGTACTCGGGTCCATTGTCACTAATAACTATTTGTGGAATGCCAAATTTTGCGATGGTGTTTTTTATTTTATTGATCACCGTACTTGATTTGCAGTCATCAAGTTTGTGGATATCGAAATATCTAGTCGTGTAGTCTATTATCACTACATATGCTTTACTATATAAGTAAAATACGTCCGTCGCAACTTTGGTCCATGGTGTTACGGGTATTTCATGGTGTATTAGTGATTCTGACAGTTGTCGGTTTCTGTGATCTAGACAATGTGTGCATGTGCTAACCATTTCTTTTATTTGATTGTTTATGTTAGGCCAATATACGACCTCTTTTGCTCTTGTAATACACTTTTCTATGCCCAAATGTCCAGTGTGGATTTTTTGTAGGGCTTCCTTCCTTAGGGAGGTTGGGACCACTATTCGTGTAACTTTCAATACTAGTCCTTTCACAACCGATATGTCATCGCGGACTGGCATATATGGTGCTATTGTGGGTGGCACGTCTATTTTTTCTGGCCAAGTTGATGTCGCATATTTCATGAGCATTTTTAGTGTTGGGTCTTTCCCAGTCTCCTCACGGTATATGTTGAGTTTTTGGTCGCTCATTGGATATTGTTTTATAATGGTATGGATATATTTGTCCATTTCTGTATCCGATATTTCTTGTTCGCTGTCTGATATGTATGCACGTGATAATGCATCAGCAATTACGGATTCTCGCCCTGGAATGTATATTACTTCGAATTCGTATTTCTGAAGCGCGAGTATGAATCTTTGTATTCTCGGAGGGCTTTTTGTAATGGATTTTTTTTAAAATTGCCTTAATGGTTTGTGATCATTTTCTATGAGAAATTTTCTTCCATAGATATATTGGTGGAATTTGTTGCAGGCGAACACTATGCTGAGCGTTTCCAATTCTATCGGGCAGTAATTTTGTTCTGCTGAGGTTGTCGATCGTGACGCGTATGACACGGGTAACCATTTTTCATCATGTTTCTGTTGTAACACTGCACCCAATCCATGTTTGCTGGCATCGGTGGTGATTTTAATTTCTTTGCTGGGATCATAAAATTTTAAAACTGGTAGGCTAGTTATTATCCGTTTTAGTTTTTCTATAGCCTCTATTTGAGGTTTATCAAATGACCACAGCGTATCGTTGTGTAGCAGTACTCTCAACGGTGTAGTTACCTCTGAGTACTCTGGTATGAACTTGCACAGGTAGTTGGTCATTCCCAAAAATCGTTGGATATCTTTTTTATTTTCGGGTAGAGGCATGTGTGTTATTGCCTTTATTTTAGAAGGGTCTGGTTTTATTCCTTCATCAGTGATCAAATGACCTAAATATGTTAATTGCTTTGTTGCAAATTCACATTTATTTTTGTTTAATTTTAATCCAGCTTTGCGTAGTTGACTGAATACTTTGTCTAATGTTTTTATATGGTCCTCTAATGTTTCTGACCATATTATTATGTCGTCCTGTGAGTTCTTCGTTCCAGGTATGCCTTCTATTATTTTTGCAACTTGTGCTTGAAAAATTTCAGAGGCACTATGTATTCCATATGGCAGGCGCGTGAACGAATAACGACCAAATGGCGAATTAAATGTTAATAGCTTAGAGCTTTCTTCATCAACGGGTATTTGCCAATATCCATTTGAAGCGTCTAATTTCGTGAAATATTTTGGATTTTCCATTTCTGCAAATATTTCTTCGGCGGTGGGTAATTTGTAGTGTTCTCTTTTTATGGCCTTGTTTAGGTCTCTAGGGTCCAAACATAGTCTTAATTTTCCGTTCGGTTTCTCCACTATTACCAGAGAATTTACCCAATCTGTCGGTTCTTCAACGGGTGTTTTTATTCCCATTTTTGTCATTTTTTCTAACTCCTTTTTTAATTTTGGTTTCATCCCAAACGGTATTTTCCTTGGAGGATTTATGACGGGTTTTATGTCCGGAGTTATTGTTATGTGATGTGTGACTGGTAATTTTCCGATGTCACCATAGCAATCTTTATATTTTTCTTTTAATGCTTCTATGTCCGTCTTGTTTATTTCATAAGTTCTTTTTATCAATCCTAGTTCTTCCGCTGTTTCTGCGCCGATTACTGCGTTTGCATTTGTGTTTGCCACAATGAAATGCGAACTTACTTTTATATTTTTATTTTGTAATTGTATAACACAGCTCCCTATCGTGGGAATTTGAGTACAGTTGTAGGCGGTTAATTTTATAGACGTTTTATTTAATATAGTTCTATATATTTTTGCTGGTAATACATTTACTTCAGCACCTGTATCGATTTTGAAGTTGATGAGTGTTTCGTTGCCTCGAATCTTTACTTTCCATTTGTCAGTTTGTAGTGCGTCTACATTTTCTTTCAATATGGCGTCCATGTTAAACTGATTTTGCTCCACGTGGTCTGAATTGTGTGAGTGTCCGACATTATATAGTTTCTTCTTTTTCGTTCGACATATTCGAGCGAAGTGTCCTTTTTTTGCCGCAATTTGTGCAGTTTTTATTGTATGCTGGACAGTTTCCTTTCTGATGTGACCCAGCGCAGTAGGTGCATGTCTCAATCCATTGTGTTTTCGCGGGCTTTTTGTCTTCACGTTTGAACATGACTTTGGACGACAGCCTGTTTTTCTTTGGATTGCGAATTGTTGAGATATTTTCTGTTTCGCATGTAGCCATTATCTTGGAGTGTCTCTTCATTTCTTCAGCACTCAGGCCTGCTTGTATCGCCTTTTGTAAATCCAGTGAAAGTTCTCTGAGCATTCTTTCTCTCAACATGTTGTCATTAACGCCACGAATTAGAATGTCTTTTATTAGTCTTTCAGTGAGGTCACCGAATTCACATTTGTTTGCCTTTTGCCGTAGTTCTGTGACGTACTCATCACATCTCTGTGTTTCTTTCTGTTTGCACGTGAGAAATTGATATGTGAGAAACGTCAGGTTTTTTCTTGGTTGGCAGTGCGCGTCAAATTTTTCTATAACTTTTTTCAAGTTTAGCTTCTCTTCGTCATTTTCAAAGTTAAACGTATAATATATTTTCCTTCCCTCGGTTCCTATACAGGTCAGCAATATTGAAG